>CM051455.1:60653999-60696947 GCA_028274465.1 Plantago ovata
TAATCTCTTGATTAAATAGATAAAGCTAGTTATAGTCCTGAGAGAACGACACTCGAGTCATTCTACTACTACACTACGATTTTCGTTGTAGTTGTGGATTGCCTTTGGCTATTACAAATTTATTTGACTGAATCTGACACATTCATCAGTATGAGGTAACAAGCACCATAGTAAGAAGGATACCAAGGTTCGAAGAAGGAGAGGATATGAATCCGATAAGCTTTATCAGGTCCTATGAAGAGGAAGTAGCAAAAGTTCCAGCAAAGGGGTTCACCGAGGATCAATTATACAGGAAATGATTTCCTTTTGCTTTGGGATATGAACCGAGGATATGGATAGCAAGGTTAGCACCAGGATCACTGAAGACCTGGAGCCAAGTAGTAGAGGAGTTTTTGGCACGTTTCATGCCTTACCATGAGACGATTGCACTACAGAATCGGATCGAATACTTCAAGCAACGAGAATACGAGCGGTTCTGTGACACCTATGAACGATTTGAGCTGTATAAACGTGAGTGCCCCCACCACCGTTTCGACGATGGGGACCTGATTTGGTTTTTTGTTGGAGGACTACGAGATGAAGTTAGGCTTCAAATAGATGGGATATGTGGAGGTTTAGAAGAATGTACAGTTGAAGAGGCAGTGAAGGTCTTTCAAACGTACGCCAATGGGTCCGCACAATCCGAGAAAACAATGTCGAATGAAGTCGCCAACATATACTCAAATCAAGACGAAACTGACGGGGTATACGAAAGCTATTCTGAGGACGAAGACATCAGTGAGGAGGAGGAACTTGCGTTTTACGCAGGAATTAAAGCCATTGAGAGTGTCTTCGAGGTAGCACACGCAGGGCAGGCTGAGAACAATCTTCGCATCGAGAAGGCTTTTGAAGCGATCGAAGTAACTGAGCAACTTATCAAAGAGCTTAGCCTACTGAAGTGTGGAAGGTGTGGTAATGAAGTCGAGGATACCCCACAGGAAGTAGTGAGCAAACCACCCGAGGTGAGGAGCGAATCACCCCCCGACTCCAAGAAACAGGACAATCCTAGTCCTGCCGAAGAAACAGCTGAAGCTGATCCCGAGCAACCTCCAGCTGTTGCTACCGAGGAGAATGAGTGCGAAGAGGTGAATCTGCTGCTCCGAGGAGGCAAGATGACCAAAATTCCTAACTTTGTACGTCCTAAGCGGGTGGAATCTACTGAGGTCGATAATAGAGGGGCAAGCACAGAACAAGAGGTTGGCGGAAGTTCAGAAGAACCTCAAGAAGTTCCGGAAGAGAATGATGAACCAAGACCATCTGTGATAGACATAGATGATGAAGAAGCCGAGGTAGGAACTAGAATGCCAGGAGGACTTCACAAATCTTCCAATCCATATGTGCCTCCGAAGCCACATGTGCCATACCCGAGTCGGATCAAACCAGTCAAGAAGGATATTCAAGATTCACCCCTATTCCAAAGACTGTCAGAGGTGGAGGTCAATGTGCCACTCTTAGAGTTAATCCAGAATATTCCAGCATATACGAAATTCTTTCGTGAGATCAAGAACAAAAGGATTACTTCAGGAAAGGAAGTGAATGGGGTTGAAACGGTCAACTCGATTGCCGGATTGCCCATGAAGAAAAAGGATCCTGGCAGCTTCATCATCGACATAGCCTTAGGGAATGGACGAACTACGCAGGCAATGCTTGACTTAGGAGCTAGCATTAACTTAATGCCGTATTCGGTATACAAGGCCCTGGAACTCGGAGAATTGACACCAACTGATATGGTGGTCCAAATGGCAGACCAAAGTCTGAAGAGGCCAGTCGGGATAATAGAAGACATCCTTGTGAAAGTGGACAAATTGATAATCCCAGCTGATTTTGTAGTAATGAAATCCGCGGACGAGGGAAAGAGCCATATCCGTGAGCACGTAGTACTATTGGAGAGACCATTCATGGCAACTACCAACACATGCCTTGAACTTAAGGGCAAGAAAATAACTATGGAAGTAATGGGCGAAAAGATTGAGTTGGTGGGATGTAGCGTCAGAACAAAGTGGGTTTCCTGAAGAACCTAGCTTAGAATTGAAGCCGCTTCCTGCGCACCTCAAGTATGTGTATTTAGGAGAAAATCAGAAAAAGCCCGTGATTGTTTCCTCACATCTCTCCGACAATGAAGAAAGTAAGCTGATTGAAGTATTGAAGGAAAATTCCGCAGCTATAGGATGGGGGATCAACGATATCAAAGGAATTAGCCCTACAAGATGTGTGCACGACATCACTCTAGAACAAGATGCCAAACCTGTTAGGCAACCTCAACGAAGGATAAATCCAGCAATGCAAGAGGTGGTAAAAAAGGAAGTGATCAAGTTGTTAGATGCTGATATGATTTACCCCATTCCAGATAGTCGATGGGTGAGCCCGGTACATGTAGTTCCTAAGAAATCGGGAGTCACGGTGGAAGATAATGAGAAGGGAGAATTGGTACCGGTTAGGAAGACCACTGGATGGCGGATGTGCATTGACTACAGAAGATTAAATGCCGCCACTAAAAAAGACCACTTCCCTTTACCATTTATAGATGACATGCTAAATTGCCTTGCGGGGCGGAAGTTCTATTGTTTTCTTGATGGTTTATCAGGTTTCTACCAGATTCCGATTGCACCGGAGGATCAGGAGAAGACGACATTCACTTGCCCATTCGGAACATTTGCCTATACGAGGATGCCATTTGGACTATGCAATGCTCCCGCCACTTTTCAAAGGTGCATGCTTTCTGTTTTCTCTGACATGGTAACTAAATTTGTTGAAGTTTTCATGGATGATTTTTCCCTTTTTGGTGATTCATTTGATGAATGCTTGCAAAGATTAGATCTAGTTTTGAAAAGGTGCATTGAATGCAACTTGACCTTAAGCTGGGAGAAGAGTCATTATATGGTTAGAGAAGGCATTGTTCTAGGACATGTAGTTTCTGAAAGAGGTATTGAGGTAGACAAGGCTAAGATAGAAATCATTGAAAAACTTCCACCACCTACTTGCGTGAAAGAATTGCAATCTTTTCTTGGCCATGTAGGTTTTCATAGGAGGTTTATTAAAGATTTTTCGAAAATTGCTAAACCTCTAAGTAGCTTGCTTGCTAAAGATGTGTTTTTCCATTTCTCCAATGAATGCTTAGTTGCTTTTAATACCCTTAAGGAAAAGCTTGTTTCTGCTCCCATTGTTGTGCCGCCTGACTGGAATCTTCCTTTCGAAATTATGTGTGATGCTTCGAATTTTGCTATGGGTGCTGTTTTATGCCAAAAAGTTGATAAGCAGTATCGTGTGATTTATTATGTTAGTAAGACTCTAGACTCCGCACAGGTTAATTATACAACTACTGAAAAGGAATTTTTAGCTGTTGTCTTTGCCTTACAAAAGTTTAGGTCTTATTTAATTGGACATGCTGTGAATGTCCATACTGATCATGCTGCTTTGAGACATTTGATAGCTAAGCAAGATTCTAAGCCTAGATTAATCCGTTGGATCCTTTTGCTGCAAGAATTTGATTTGACCATAGTGGATAGAGCTGGTAGGGAGAATTTAGTAGCAGATCATTTATCTAGAATACCTAATATTCCTATTGATCCGATACCCATCAATGAAGACCTCCCCGATGAGCACCTAATGAAGGCTAATGAAGAGCCATGGTATGCGGATATTGTAAACTATTTGGCTATGAATATTTTCCCCACTAAATTTTCAGCCTCGGACAAGAGAGCTCTTGCTAAGCAATGCAGGACTTACATATGGGATGATCCGCATCTATTCAAGGAAGGAGCTGATGGGATTCTAAGGAGATGCGTGCCACAAGAAGAGCAGCAAAGTGTACTGAGCCATTGCCATGAGCTTAACTGTGGGGGGCACTACAGTGGATTAAAGACAGCACGCAAGGTACTGCAGGCAGGATTTTTCTGGCCAACAATATACAAAGATGCTCGAAGTTTTGTAAAGAATTGTGACCCGTGTCAATGAGGTGGTGGTATCGGCAAGAAAGATGAAATGCCCCTTCAAGGGAATCTAGTGGTAGAACCTTTCGATGTATGGGGCATTGATTTTATGGGACCATTTCCAAACAGTGGAGGCTATGAATACATTCTTGTTGCAGTGGACTACGTGACTAAATGGGTAGAGGCAATTCCTACAAAAACAAATGACGGCGCAGTGGTTATGAAGTTCTTGAAGGAAGTCATATTCTCGAGATTTGGGTGCCCTAGCACAATCATCAGCGATGGAGGGTCACACTTCGTCAATAGAACGTTTGCTTCCCTTCTTAAGAGATACAGTGTCCACCATAGTGTCGCTACACCTTATCAGCCACAGACATCGGGGCAAGTAGAAGTCAGCAACCGTCAAATCAAGAAGATCCTGGAGCGAGTAGTGAAGCCTAGTAGGAAGGATTGGGCAGGAAAATTGAATGATGCACTTTGGGCATACAGGACTAGCTACAAGACGGTGATCGGGACCACTCCGTACAGACTTGTGTATGGGAAAGCATGTCATCTTCCCGTAGAACTAGAACACAAGGCATATTGGGCCATTAAAGCACTCAACCTTGATATGGGAAAAGCTGGCGAAGAACGATTGTTGCAACTAGATGAGCTTGATGAATTACGACTAGGTGCTTATGAAAATGCCAAGATTTACAAGGAACGTACTAAGAAGTATCATGATCTTGGTATAGTACGTAAGGAATTGATTCCTGGACAAAAAGCTTTGGTATTTAATTCTCGCCTTCGACTATTTCCTGGAAAGCTCCGTACTCGTTGGGATGGACCGTACGAAATCATCGAAGGTTCTCCCCATGGAGCTGTTAAACTCTTCGATCCAAAGACAGGCAATACCTTCAAGGTGAATGGCCAGCGAGTGAAGCCGTACTTCGAGATATCTAGTGATGAAAGGGAGGTTGATCACCTTGAGCTTACCCATACCGCCTCCACTGAAGGTTAGTGTGTTTTGTTTTGTTTTCTCACGAGTTTGATTGAGTATTATAGGTAACTTATACAAGCATTAGCTCTCACCTTGAATCCACTTTCGGCGTTCGGGACGAGCGACGACGTTCAGGTTTGGGGAGGAGGTTATCGCTGGTTATCTTTATACTTATCTTGCTTATGAAAAACTCGTGAAATTTTTTGCATTTGCACGTTTACTGCTTTCCTAGGATAGTTTTACATGTTTTATATGGAGTTTATTGCCGAATGTTTTGAACTTTTTTATTGGGTAGATCAACCAACTATGCCATTAATCGTATGCTTCATCTCTATGAATTTGTTTGAGGTTTTTCTCGCTTGGCTGGTCACATTTATGTATTGCACTTAGTTAAGCATGGTAGTCTCGACATCACTTAGTGGTGTTTTCTCTACTGCGGTTCACGAAGGCCTTTATAATAGGATGATTCATGTTAGGGTCTTATGGTTGTTTTCCCGAGTAATTATGTACCTAAGAGGCAACAAGTCTTCACCATGCTTTGAGATTGCTAAATGCCTAGGAAGGAGGTAGTGTGAGGTTGTGTGATCCTTTGTTTATAACCTATTCTTCCGAATAGGTTTGGGGAGGGGGTTACACCATCATAGGCTTGTTTCTGTTTTTCATTTTTCGTATCGTGAGTTTATTTTTCCTTTTCCGTGAATTTTGTACTCCAACCTATTCTTTCGAATAGGTTTGGGGAAGTCGTGTGAGTCATTTTTGTGTCTTGCATGTTTTTTGTATTAGAGTCTAGCTTAGTTGCTTGAGGACAAGCAAAGGTTCGGTTTGGGGAGTTTGATCAATGTGTATTTTACACTTTCATTCGATTCTTTTTCACCTATTTTAGCTATCCTCTATGTTAATTTAGCTATATTTTAGTACATTTTATTAGAATAGTGTCACGTTTCCCTTTAGATTTTATTTTACAGGTTTTGGTTGAAATTCGAAGATTTCCGGGCAATTATATTAAAGTTGACAAGGAATTAGTGTTCCAGAAGCCTATTTGGATTATCTGAAGGTTTCCGGATAGGATTTGAAGTCTAGGGGCCGAATCTGGAGGTTAGAAGGCTACTAGAAGTCAGAAACCGAGTCCGAAAAGGGGAAGAAATCCAAAAACGCAGAATTCCGCGAGAAAAAGCCGGGGGCGAACCGCCGCACAGCTGGGGCGAACTGCCCCGTGGTATTTCGGGGCCTATATATAGTTGCTCAGTTTTCTCCGAAAATCATATCTTTCCAGACCTTCTCTCTCACCTCTCTCTATAGTTTTAGGTAGGAACTTCCCGGGGCCTGTCCTGGGAGTTCCGTAGTTTAGGGGATACTTTTTCATAGCAGTTTGGAGCTCGTAGGATCGCAATCATCCGGAGATTGACAACCTTCGGTAACTTTGTATCTTACAGTTTTATTCTACTTATTTTATTCTTTCAACATGTTTTCTTCTATGATTTCTGTTGATTGCATGCCTATTATGAGTAGCTAAACTTATCGTTGGTGGTAGTATGTGAATTCTTAGCGAAGGGAAGATAATCATGCTAATGGCTATATCGCGCATTATACTCCGTGTCATTGCTTTATTTCGTTGATCAGGCACAACCTAAATTCTCGTATGTTGTATTAATTATTATGCACAATTAGGACACTTGTCGACCATCAGACCAATTATCTTCGTAGTGTTGAATAATTACGGAACACATTAGGACAATAGTGATTGACTTGTCAGACCAATTTATCTTCGTAGTGCTTAGTATTTGCAACAGGACACTAGATTGATTCAAAGATCTCTATGCAAGATCGAGGAATTTATGCATGACTATCGACCCGTTATGCTAAGAAGGACCATACTATCACCAATCTCCATTATCTGCTAGAAACCCCTTTTGCTATCTGTCTGCTGTTTTATATTCTCTTGTTAAATAGATAAAGCTAGTTATAGTCCTGAGAGAACGACACTCGAGTCATTCTACTGCTACACTACGGTTTTCGTTGTAGTTGTGGATTGCCTTTGGCTAAATAACAAATATTATTTGACTTGAACTGGAACCCGACAAATTCCCGTTCATCAAGTTCGCAATTCTTCGGAGATTGACAACCTTCATCGGTAACATTGTATGTCACGATTTTTCTACTTTTATTTATATCTTTCAACATGTTTTCATTCAATCTTGCTTTGATTTCTGTTGATTGCATTCTATCTATGAGTAGCTAAATCTATCGTTGGTAATAGTATGTGATTTCTTAGCTAGGGTTCTTAATTATGCATGATGGCTGTAACGCGAATCAGACTTGAGTTATTGCTTTATTTATTTGATCTATCTAAGCTCTCTATCTTCGTAGTGTTTAATTGAACGGAACACATTGGACAATTCATGATCTTAGATTTCTATGCAAAACGATCGAGTACTTCATGCATGATTATTAACCTGATGCTTTGAATGATCATACTATCACTAACTTCCATTATTATTGATAAGAAAATCTGTGGTAAGTCGTTTGTTGAGTTTATAGTTTAAGTTAAATTAGATAAAGCTAGTTATAGTCCTTAGAGATCGACACTCGAGGTTATTTTACTGCTACACTACGGTTTTCGTTGTAGTTGTGAATTGCCTTTGACTAAAAACAAATTTATTTGATTAATTGAGTCTGACAAACTCCGGTTCATCAAATTGGCGCCGTTGCCGGGGACTATACTCCTTTTTTCTCTTTAACTTATTTATATTTTCAGCATTCAATTCCTAGAATAAGCTCTTGGATTGTCTCTCAGAAATTTCACTTTCTTACCCTATTTCTTTCCTCCTATCTTCTTCAGTAAATTCATCAATATGATCTTGGTTACCTTGCGTGTTTGTGCTCTCGAAATTATTGGTTATATTGTGTTTGATTACGCTAATAGAACTAATTTTTAGTTTTGAGTTACTCTTACTACAGAAATACATGTATGATGTTCATGCGAGCTCGCATGACACCCCAATTCTCGTAGGTGAGGAGAGGATCATCCGTATACCTAGAAGATGAGTTAAGGAGGTATGAGGTGACGGAGTCCATGGTGAGGTACTTACCAAGGTACGAAGATGGAGTAGGGATGAACCCATGGAGTTTCATTTGATCCTATGAGGAGGAAATAGAAAGAATTCCAGCAGAAGGGTTTACTAAGGACCAATTGTGCAGGAAATTATTTATTTTCCCTTGGGTATGGCCGAAGCGTTGGATTGCAAGGTTAGAACCAGGATCGCTCAAAACTTGGGGCCAAGTAGTAGAGGAGTTCTTGGCGCGGTTCATGCCTTATCATGAGACAATTACCTTACGTGATAGGATCAAATATTTCGAGCAAGGAGAGTATGAGCAGTTTTGTGACGCCTACGAACGTTTTGAGATGTATAAACGTGAGTGCCCCCATCACCGTTTCGAAGATGGGGAGTTGATTTGGTACTTCGTTGGTGGACTTCGTGAAGAGGAACGACTTAGAGTGGATAGGTTGAGCGGCAGTCTGGGAGAATGTACGGTTGACGAGGCAGAAGAAGTCCTCTGTAAGTACGCCAGAGGTTCAGCACAATCTAATGAGGTCATACCAATTCACATCACCGGAAAGGAACTAGATCAAGGTGAAGTAGGAAGCTCATTCGAGGAGTATTTTGAAGTCGAAGATATCAGTGAGGAAGATGAAATTGCACATGCCGAGCAAGTTGAAGATGACCTTCGTATAGCAAAAGTTGTTGAAGAAGTTGAAGTAACTGAGCATCTTATAGAAAAATTCAGCTGTTAAATTGTGCAGAAGTAAAAGAGGTTCGAAAACTTGAAGAGGAGAAAAGATTGGAAGGCGACGCCCCCTGGAGGTGGGGGGCGGTTCACCCAGCATGGGGGGCGAACCGCCTCCATGACCAGTAAGCTGGGGGGCGGTTCTGGGGAGCTGGACGACCCCAGCTCCCCTGTTTCTTTACTCGCGGACATTCGCATCAATCCAAAGCCACTTCCTCCCGTTACTACTGAGGTTCTTGAGTACAAGGAGGTGAATCTACTCCTCCGAGGTGGAAAGCTGGACAAGCAAGATACACAGGAGTTACCACTAAACAAGCACCTCGATGAAGTCAAAGTGAATGTCCTCCTATTGATGAAGTCTTTATTGGATATACCTGCAAAGCAAACCAGTCCATTCACCATGGTGAGATCTTTGAAGCTTCCTAGGTCTCTTTGCTACATCGGACCAAGAGAATGGCGGCCACCGTGGGGAGGTACTCTTGAATCAGAAGTCCATTCTTGAATACTCAGCCGACCGAGGCCAAACCATTCGGTAACATCTTGTGTCACTTTTTATTTCCTCATTCTCTTATTGCTAGGGACTAGCTTGAGTTTCATGAGGGGGGAATGGGATGTGAACCATGATGTTAAGTATTGTTTGGCTTTATGATGTTGAGTATGGTATCTTGTACTTTTTTTTTTGCATTTGCACGTTTACGACTTTCTTAGAATTTAGTTGCATACACTACATTCATCCTAGTATAGTTTTGCATGTTTTTGTGTGGAGTTTATTGCCAAATTTTTTGAACCTTTTTTATGTTAGTAAAAGTGAGAAAAATTGCCGCTAAGGCTAAGCAGCAGAAGTTTAAAATTTTTAATCTCACTAAATTGATATGACTATATTCGTTCATTAAACTAGAAGTTATCACTTACGTGTCCTCCAGTAGATAATCAAATTCACCGGGTAGCTTTCCTCAATCTCCAGACAGAGCCTTGCAATCTTCTCGTCCGGCTGGTTGATTTCTTCTTCGTCAGAGATGAAATCTTCGTCAACAAAATCTCCAAGATGGCTCATCAACAGGTTGATTACTTCCTTCGACCTTGGTATCCACGGGCAGTGATTTCTATCAAGAACGCTAGGATGTTCTTCTGTTTATTTTGAGCTAATAGAGAGAGAGAATATTTTCTGACTATCAGAAAGTATTTTCACGTATGATAGAATAGAATAGAAGACTTCTTTCTTTCTGATTTAGTCAGTTAGTTTGTTCAGAAAATCACGTAAGATTTTATCCCAGCAAATCTAATTGACTAGGAGACTTCAAAAGTTATCAACTAACTAACAAACAGATAAATCAAATTACTAAAGGAAAGAATTAAAGGAAAGGAAGAAAATAAAATTAAAATAAATAAATAAAACAAATACATGGGGCAGCAAACGTTGCCCCCTTCATCACGCCCAGCAGCTGGGTTTTGACCCAGCTGCCTGGTTCTGTTTTACTTATTAATTTTAATTTCCTTTTCCTTTATTTGGACCTCATTCTAAATCCCGCCCAAATGCACAAGTCTTCAATTAATTAATTAGATCCAATTTAATCCAATTAATTATATTTCTAAAATATATTCCATATATAATGAATTTATATTAATCTAATTAATAATAATTCCATTATATTTATATATAATAATTCAATATTAATCTAATTTATATTTACTCCTATATACATAGCTCGTTTGTAGAAACACCACCTTGAAGTGTGACCCATAAGGCCTTGCATATTAAGCAATAATGTAATTAAGGTCATAATAAATTCCTAGAGAATTTATCAGACAATATTATTATGCAAGGAACGTTTGTGAGGAAAACAAACCACCTGTAGTGTAGGGTACTTTGATTATACGGTCCCTTCATTCACGAATACTCGAATGAGTTTAGAATATGGTTATGTGTCTATTCTAATAACTCATTCATGGTCTCTCAATCTTATTAGTCGATCTATGAATTATGTCCAAACACCATTTTGATATATTCACTTATGGTGGCCACCGGTTTTATGATCGCACTAAATATGAGAAGTGAGTATTCTCTCCTTGTATCTATTACGGAGGAATGAATCCTTTCTTGGCCCAATCACTCACACCATATGCTTCCTAATGTACCCAACACATGCCGTATTTACCCTACGTTAAGAGTGCAAGTGTTGCGCATGGTCAAAGCACATTATTTCACATATGTTGTAGTAATGGCCTAAAGTCTAAGGACTACTAACATCACCCTACACACCGATACTGCCATAGACACTTAAATAGCTTTACCAAATGGTTTCTTGGTCGGGTATGCCAACACTCCAAAGTGTCCGTATGTTCATTATGAATAACCAAGTTCATTCGTAGCAGTGAGACCTACTACATCCTCGAAGGATCTAATGCAACATATGCTAGCTTCAATCGCATCATTGATATCCCGTATCTCAATGACCTTCAGCTAGTGACTTATTTTAGGACTTAATTATTGACACAGAAGCTCCCACTAACTTGGTGATTACCTTAAGTCCTTGGGAACATTTTATCGAATAATTCAAACAACCAAATAATATATTCATAAAAATGTAATGCCAATTGTACTTAATAATGTATAGATAAACGAACATAAATAAATAACAATAACTGAATGTGATCAAGTACATATCGTCCCTATCATAGGTTGTCTCTAGGACATATATACTTTCAATCTCCCACTTGGCCTAGAGTCAATCACCTACGTGTCTAATCCGCCCGGTGTGTGGGGCGGATCGCCCCACACTATTTCGAAGCCTATATATAGTTGCTCAGTTTTTCTCCGAAATTCATACTTTTTCAGACCTATTCTCTCACCTTTCTCTGTAGTTTTAGGTAGGAACTTCCTAGAGCCTGTTCTGGGGGTTCGTAGCTTAGGAGACACTTTTTCATAGAAGTTTGGAGCTTGTAAGATCGCGATTCTTCGGTAACATTGTATCTTACAGTTTATTCTCCTTATTTTTATATATCTTTCAACATGTTTTCTTCTATGATTTCTGTTGATTGCATGACAACTATGAGTAGCTAAACTTATCATTGGTGGTAGTATGTGAATTCTTAGCGAAAGGAAAATAATCATGCTAATGGCTATTCGCGCATTATACTCCGTGTTATTGCTTTATTTCGTTGATCAGGCTCAACCTATATTCTCGTATGTTGTATTAATTATTATGCACAATTGGACCCTCGTCGACCTATGCACATCTATATCTTCGTAGTGTTGAATAATTACGGAACACAATTGGACAATAGTGCTTGATTTGTCAGTATCTTTATCTTCGTAGTGCTTAATAATTGCAACAGGACATTCGATTGATCAAAGATCTCCATGCAAGACCGAGGAATTTACGCATGATTATTGACCCGTTATGCTTTGAAGGATCATATTATCACCAATCTCCATTATCTGTTAGAAAATCCTTTGCTTTAACCGTCTGCTGTTTTTATATTCTTAGTTAAATAGATAAAGCTACTTATAGTCCTTAGAGAACGACACTCGAGGTCATTCTACTGCTACACTACGGTTTTCGTTGTAGTTGTGAATTGCCTTTGGCTAAATAACAAATTTATTTGATTTTCTCGGAGCACGACATCCGCGCGTTCATCATATTGGCGCCGCTGCCGGGGACTATACTCCTTTTTTCTGTTTAATTTGTTTATATGTTCAGCATTCAATTCCTAGTTCTAGTAGTTTTAGTTTTCCTATTTAATCTCTCTCTGATACTCCTTTCCTAGCTTGTCACAGATATTCAGGTCTTGTGATGGCTCGCCCACTTTTGAAATCATGGGTTCAACCCAAAAAAGCACTGATGAGAGGTCCGGCTGTTGTTCTTTCTGCTGCAACTCGAGATTTGGAAATCAAAAGTTGCATGTACCAGCAACTCCCGAGGTTCTATGGGTTGGCTAGGGAAGATGTTATGGGATACCTGAATGATATTGACGATTTTATCAACAATCTTCCAAGGCCCGGAGCAGGGATAACGGACGATGAGCTAAGGATGAAGGTTTTTGCTATGGGGCTTGGTGATAAAGCCAAGGCATGGTTAGGCTCTTTGGAAGCCGGATCACTAGACACCTGGGACAAGGTGTATTCTGCTTTTATGGAGAAATACTTTCCTCACACATTGACTACCGCGCTTAAGGCGCAAAACACTGGATTCAAACAGGACTTTAATGAGACCATCTACACCGCTTTCGAGAGGTTCAAGGACCTCATGCACAAGTGTCCACACCATGGTTTTGGGCTTCCTGATCTTGTCCAGCACTTCTACATGGACTCACATATGAGAGTCAACAGGTGGTGGATTTCCAATGCCGTGGTAATATCTGGGAAGAGACCGCCGAGGATGTGTGGGCGTGTTTCGAAAGGCTTGCTAAAGGATCTCAATCCAAGGATCCAAGAGAAATGGTTAGAAGGCGTGGACCTGAGGCTCCACCAAACGAGGAGATCCCAATGCATGAAGTGAATGGTGTGAGCGGCGATAGGTTCGAAGGTTTCACCAATCAGATGAGGCAAGCTCTAAGTGGCCTAATCGGAACTTCTCTCTCCAACGTGGTATGTAGGGTGTGCAAGAATTATGGGCATGGGGCTCATATGTGTAGATTAGATCTAGAACGAGAAGATGTTCACTTGGGAAACCGTAGTAATCCTACTCCTAAGGATGAAGCATCTACATCCAAGTCAGCAACTCTCTTGGATAATTTACAGAAATTGGTGGATTTCACCCAAGTGTTTTTGAAGAGATATGAGGAGGATTCGGCAAAGATCAATGCTCGTCTGGATCAATTGGAAGCCAGACCTAGTAGAGAGCAAGGGAAGTTACATAGCAGCACTGAGAGGTCCATGTCGATCAACTTGGTGGGAGATCAACCAGTGGAAATCACCATTAAGCAAGTTGCTAAGTGCGAGTGTTACAAGGATGAAGAGCCTCCACTAGCCAAGGAAGAAGAGAAGGACCTTGGTACTGATGAGAGTGGAGAGAAGCAAGAGAATCCCGAGCCACTCCCTCAAAGTTTCGATGTTAAGGTCGGGATTGGCGAACTTGAAGATGTCCGTGCGACACTAGACACGGGATCTTACTCGAATGTGCTACCCATGAATGTGTTTGAGAAGAGTGGCCTTGGAGAGCTTCCGAAGCATAAGGCCATTGTGCAACTAGCAGATGGATCCTTTGTGAGACCCGAAGGCGTTGTGAAAAATGTGTTGGTCAAGATTGGTGAAATTTCTGTATATACCAATTTTGTAGTTATGTCGGCGTCTGCACCTGGTACGGGGGATGTCATTCTCTTGGGGCGAACGTTCTTGACTAAGCTACGCTCCATGATGGACATCTACCAAAGAACTTGCACTATTGAAGTGGATGGCAAGCAACACGTGTTGCAAGCCATATCTGATCCACCTGATCTACCTGATATTTCTTACACTACTCACTACTGTGGTCTTGCAGCCTATGTTCTTTCTTATTCACAGGTTCATGGCATGAGGAGGAGATCCATGAGGGGGAAGTCTAGTACCCTCAAGAAGAAGAGCTAGGCGCAGACAGGAGTCGAGCCCAAGACTTTAAACAATGGCACTATCCGGGAGGCAACCCAGAGTTTTTATCGCTTTTTTTTTACCGCTTTAATGCATGCATATCATTGTGTTTTATTTTATATTTCCGTATGTTTTTGGTTTCTCACGAGTTTCCGTGAGTCCTATAAGTTACAGGTACAAGCTGGCTCTCACCTTAAACCCACTTTCGACGTTCGGGACGAGCGATGACGTTCAGGTTTGTAGGGGGGAGGGGGGTTATCGCCGGTATTTCCATACTTGTTTTGCTTATGATTACTCGTGAAACCTTTTGTTTGCATTTGCACGTTTACCGCTTTCTTAGATTTTTAGGTTGCATTCACTACATTCATCCTGGGATAGTCTTGCATGTTTTATATGGAGTTTATTGCCGAATTTTTGAACTTTTTTATTGGGTAGATCAACTAACTATGCCATTAATCGTATGCTTCATCTCTATGAATTAGTTTGAGATTTTTCTCGCTTGGCTTGTCACATTTATGTATTGCACTTAGTTAAGCTTGGTAGTCTCGACATCACTTAGTGGTGTTTTCTCTACTGCGGTTCACGAAGGCCTTTATAATAGGATGATGCATGTTAGGGTCTTATGGTTGTTTTCCCGAGTAATTATGTACCTAAGAGGCAACAAGTCTTCACCATGGTTTGAGATTGCTAAATGCCTAGGAAGGAGGTAGTGTGAGGTCGTGTGATCCTTTGTTTATAACCTATTCTTCCCAATAGGTTTGGGGAGGGAGTTACACCTTCATTAGACTTGTTTTCGTTTTTCATTTCCGTATCGTGAGTTTATTTTTCCTTTTCCGTAAATTTTGTACTCCAACCTATTCTTTCGAATAGGTTTGGGGAAGTCGTGTGAGTCATTTTCTCTCTTTTTGTTATGCTACTGCTGGCTAAAAAAAAAAACGAAAAAAAAAAAAAGAAAGAAAAAATCCAGAAAAGAAAAGAAAAAAATAAAGAAAAAAAAATCTGGAAAGAAAAAAAAGAAAAAAAAGAAAAGACCCCAAGAAAGCCAAAGAGCAGTTTAGCAAAGTGTTGTGTCTCATTTTCCAATCCTTGTAATGTTCGTAATCGTGTTGTAATTTTCTATTTTTTGTCTTTGAGTGTCATCTGTTCTAGACCACCCTCGTCCTGCCATTCAGGAAGTGGTGAATAGCTTAAGGCTTTGCTTGAGAGATGGGTAGAATAGGGGAGTGTTATCTTTTATAGGGAACCCTCCTTCGTTTGATGAAAGCCAGTACTGGTTCGACCTCTTTGAGGAAAAGTCTTAACATGGTGGAACAACAGTAAGTCCTCAGTTTCATAGGCACGGGACAACCATTCGTATCTTAGCATGCTTCATTACGTCGTCACTGACTAGGTCCAGGTAGAGAATGTTACGAGAGACTATCCTGTCTTGACATAAGTGCTTATGTGGATGTGTATAAGTCAATTGAGGTATAACAAAAGTCGAAATTTCTCTCCTAAATTTTAGGAGATGCCCTAATTCTGCCGTTCCCGTATTCCGGCCACCGGTCTCCGACGGTGGATCTGTGAGTCTCACGCGCCTTTCCGTTACATTCCAATCTTCAAGGGCTATCTATCCATACCAAGTTTGCCCGTTTTGGAAATCGGACGCGCCCTATACGTATTTTCCGATTTCGTATAATTTAGGAGATGCCCTAATTCTGCCGTTCCCGTATTCCGGCGACCAGTCTCCGACGGTAGATCTTTGATTCACACGCGCCACTCCATTCTCTTCCCCTCTTCAAGGGCTATGCGTCCATACCAAGTTTGCTCGTTTTCGACATCGGACGCGCCCTGTACGTATTTTCCGATTTCGTATAATTTATATTTTCCGGATTCTGTTACAGTTTTGCAGGTTTGCAAGATATGGCTCACCACCACCGTACTGCGGCGGAGGTCCTTGCCACACCACCCAACACGGGAACGAACCGGCCTGCTTGGGTCCTTGATGGACCAAAGTTTATGCCGGTTCGATCAGGTAATATCGTTTCTGTTTCTTTGGACGATAATTTCTTACAATCGAGGGTTGATACCTGCTCTCGTTTTGCATGTATTGGTCGCCTCATGATGCCAAAAGGATCTGTTCCATGGAAATATCATGATTTGAAGCAGGCGTTACACGCTCTTTGGAAGATTACAGATTGTCGAATGCTTGCAATCGGGCATGGATTTTATATCTTTCAGTTTGCTACGGAAGAACAAAGGAACGAGATTCTGGATTCTAGTTCCTTTAAACTCAATTTGGGTACACTGTATATGCAACCTTGGGTGCCAAATTTCGACCCTGGCAAGGCTGCTACTACTCTAGCTAAAGTTTGGATTCGTTTATTTGGTCTTGGTTATGAATATCTTCATCGATCAATAATTCTTAGTCTTGCTGCTGCATTTGGTCGCCCAATACGTATTGATACGAACTCTTTGGATAGATGCTTTGGAACATATGTGAAGGTGTTGGTGGAGGTTGATTTTTCAAAACCTATTGATACGTTTGTGTTATTGGAAACTTCCACAGCTACAATCAGAGTGGAGATGTCCATGGAAGATTGTCCCGCGTTTTGCACTCATTGCATGGCTCTTGGACATATGACTGCTGCTTGTTCACGAGTCCCAGGGGCCGGAGGACTTAACTCTCGTGATGTTGGTAGGGATGCCAATCGACGTGCTGCACACCAGGTCCCTCGCCAAGCAACGCGTCCAGGTCAGCGCACTTTGGATCCAAGCAACGAACAGCAAATTGAGAACAATATTGCCCAACCAGAGACCATGGCTGCTGTTTCGGCTCAACATGAGGAGCTTGCGGTGGATGGAGCACAACGTTCTTCCAAAAGTGCTCCAGCACATGATGAGCTCAAGCATACGGAAGGGATGCTGCAATGTGTTACTCCGGCTAGTTCGCCTACAGCAAATTCTAGAACGATCCCGGTTGTTCAGTTAATCCTAAATTCTTTGGGTCCGTCTGAGGGTTTGACAGAATCCCTTCCTCCTGAGCAGTCTATCTCAGTTCAACAAGAGGATACGGAGGGGTACCAGGTTGTCTCACCAAAAAAGAATCGACCTTTACCAAGGCGTAATGTCACTAAGGGTTCTAGTTCTTTGATAGCCGGTCCCATGGTAACTCCTTTTCTGTCCAAAGTTATTGCTGCTCGTGTCAATAAGTATGGTCCGCTTCTGGATTTGGAGAACTCAAGCTCTACTCTACCTGCTCCTGGAGGCTCTTCTATTTCTGCCTCATCCGGTGGTGGTGACAATGCAACACTTGTTCCTCTATTAGAGGCTGGGGATGTTCAAGACTCCATTGAGCTCGTTAAGGGACAGAGGCCTGGTCCCAAAGAGAAAATGCTCATCGCATCTAAACGTTCCTGGTTTGAGTTATCTGAAGAAGAAAATCAGGAGGCTGCTGCAGAGGTCAATTCACGGTCAGATTTGACCGTTACAACATCCACTGTTTCTCAATGAATGCTCTTTTTGGAACATTCGGGACATTGGCAACTCGCCATCCCAAAATATGCTTCGAAAGCATTGTATCACATCTCACCCTCAGTGGTTAGCAATAGCGGAGCCAAAAGTCCCTTTTGACTCCATTCACTCTTCTTACTGGAACTCTCTTGGGTATCGTCTGGCTGGCTTTCATACGTCTTCCGGATTCTTGCCCAACATTTGGGTTCTGGAGCATTCTTCTTTGGATACTTCTACGATGATATTCTCCTCTTCGCAGATGATTGTCATTCAGGTTGTATTCCTCCATCGCACTTTTCTAATTGCTTTCATTCATGCTGATAATGATTACATTAGACGTCGTGTTCTTTGGAATGATATTCAATCACTACCAAGTTTGCCTCTTTTACTTGTAGGCGATTTCAATTCGGTTTTAGGGGCTCATGAACGCTCAAATGGTTCTTCCCCGGCCCGCATTGAGATACAAGAGTTTACTGATTTTATCAATAATGGGAATCTGCTGGAACCGGCTAGTTCTGGATGTTTTTTCACTTGGTCAAATCATCACTTCACTCACGATTATATGGAATCCAGAATTGATAGAGTTTTGGCTACTAACTCTTTCATGGATATCTGGGAGGCGGTATCTTATCATGTCGGGATTCGTAATTGCTCAGATCATAGTCCGCTTCTACTCAGTTGCTCCTCTGGACATCTACGCTTGCCACGACCTTTCAGGTTCCAAAACATGTGGCTAAGTCATAAAGCGTTTGAAGAAGTGGTTCGTGCATCCTGGACTGCTCCACTCTCGGCTTCAGGGGCTTGCGCGGTTGTGATGGGTAAGCTCAAGCGTCTAAAGTGCTGCCTTCGTTTTTGGAATGTGGAGGTTTTTGGTCATCTTTCAGCAAAATTGTCAGCAGCTCAGGCGCGTATTGAAGAGGTGCAAGGGGAGTTAGCTGATTCAGGGCCAATTGATTCGTTACACATTCAGGAGAAAGAGGCACTTGAGCATTATAATAGTATTCTGGATCAGGAGGCTACTTTTTTACGGCAGAAGAGCAGGTCCTCGTGGTTACAGGATGGTGATCGTAATACGGCTTTTTTCCACAGGAGCTTGAAGGTAACTAAAGGTCATGGTGGCATGGCATCTTTACTAATTAATGATGAGCTAACCGGAGATCGAACTTTGATTCGAGATCATGTTGTAAGTTACTATGAAGGTCTTTTTCGGCAAGATGTATCTGTAGCGCCTTCCTTCCATGGAATGGAGTCCTTAATCTCCAATTTGGTGTCGGATGAGCAGAATCGGGATCTTACTCGCACTCCAACCGCTGATGAGATTAAACATGTGGTCTTTGGTATGAATCCAGACAGTGCGCCTGGCCCGGATGGTTTTGGAGGTAAATTCTATCAACGCATGTGGCATATTGTTGGTGAGGATGTTGCCAACGCTGTTCGATCGTTCTTTATTCATGGTGAGTTTCCCTCGGGTTTCAATGCCAGTTTTGTTACACTAATTCCCAAGCTTAAGGATGCCACACGTATTGAGGATTTTAGGCCAATTGTTTTGGGTAATTTTCTGTATAAGATCATTATAAAGATCCTCTCTGATCGGCTAGGATCTATTCTTTCGAATTTGCTTTCTTATCATCAGTTTGGGTTTATTCCTGGGAGAAGAATTCATGACTGCATTGCTTTGGCGTCTGAAGGTGTCAATAGTTTGGGTCTCCGTTGTATGGATGGGAACATGGTTATTAAGATCGATATTCGTAAGGCTTTCGATACTTTAAACTGGGATTTTCTGCTTGAGGTGTTACGGATTATGAATTTTTCAGACTCCTTTATAGCTTGGGTGCGATTCATTCTTCATTCTGCTAGACTTTCTGTTTCTGATCAATGGTGCACCGGAAGGCTATTTCAGTTGCTCTCAAGGGGTTCGTCAAGGAGATCCTCTATCACCGTTACTTTTCTGTTTGGCCGAAGAGATCTTCAGTCGATTACTCACTCATTCGGCCTCTATAGGGGAGTTGTCTCCTTTATTTCTCGGTCGTAACATTACTTTCCCCTCACATTTACTTTACGTCGATGATGTAATTGTTTTTGCAGAGCTTCAACGTCGAACTGCAGGACTTTATTGAAGATACTTAGATGCTATAAGGATTGGTCCGGACAAAGCTACAACCCTGCCAAATCTCGGGTTTACTTTAGTTCTTGTATTACGCCAGCTCGCACTCGCCGTTTGGGTCGCATTCTTGGCATTGGAACAGGTTCCTTACCTTTCTCGTACCTTGGTGTTCCGCTTTTTGTGGGTGTTCCAAGAAGGCGCCATTTACAGGGTATTGCGGATGGGATTATAGCCAAATTTGCTAGATGGAAAGGTTCTTCTTTGTCTATGGCAGGCCGTATATGTCTTGTGCACTCTGTTATTCAAGGTGCGTTTGTTCATTCAATGATGGTTTATAGATGGCCAAAGTATCTTCTTCGCTTTGTAGAAAGTAGAATGCGGAACTTTGTCTTCACGGGTGATATTCTCAAGATTGGCACCATTCGGGTCTCTTGGAAGCGTTGTTGTGCACCTAAGGGTGAAGGGGGTTTGGGTCTTCGCTCAATGGTCGCTGCCAATAATTCATTCCTCTCTCGGTTTACCTGGGATGTTTTGAATCAAAAGGCGCCGTATATGAGTATTTTGCTTGATCGCTTTTTCTCCCATGGTCAATTACGGAGTTATGTTCGTTCTTCGATTTGGTTTGGTTTTAAGGATAGCTATCCTGCTCTTATCAATGGGTCTCACTGGTTGGTTGGGAGCAACTCACAGATTCGCTTTTGGCTTGATAATTGGCTGGGTTACTGCATTGCGGATAGAATTGAGATCCCTACTCATCTTAGGCATCATTTTGATTTCGCCATCTCTGACTATGTGACGAATGATAGCTGGGATCTCATTCCAGAATTTGTTGCGGCATATCCGGAGGTTTCTTATGATATCTTCAATTACCAGTTAGCTCCTGCTGGGGAGGACACAAGAATCTGGACTTCTTCTAGAGATGGCACTACTTCTAGTGCAATTTTCTATCAGCATCTACGCCCATCCTTCCCTACGGTTAATTGGGGAGACTGGATTTGGTCCTCTTACATTCCTCCTCGACGTTCTATCACTACTTGGAAAGCTATCCACAACAAGCTCCCTACCCTTGATAATCTTCGCACTATTGGGTTTATGGGACCTTCGATTTGTAATTTCTGCATGTCTAATGAAGAGGATATGGACCACATGTTGGTGAGATGTACATTTACCCATACTATTTGGTTGCGTATATTTGATATTTTTCATTTGACTATGCCAGATTTTAATGGGTTCCACGAGTTGGTGTTATTTGCGATGGCCAGACGATTCAGTACACAGGTTTCTGCTCTATGGAGACTAGTGTTTGTTACCTTGGTGTGGATTTTATGGTCTACTCGCAACCGCTGGAGTTTTGAGAACAAGCAGTTCTCTATTTCCTCCGTTCTCCATAGGCTATTGCGCACGGTTCATGAGCAAGGCAACCTTCTAAAAGGTACGATGTATAATTCTGTGGATGATCTTATGACTTTGCATACTTTTGGCATTACAGGTTGCTCTAGACCTCCTCCCGTGATTAAAGAGGTTCACTGGATTCCGCCTTCAAGTGGATGGATTAAATGCAACACTGATGGTAGTGCTAAAGGTGCTCCGGGCGATGCTATTGCAGCTGGTGTTTTTAGGGATGCCTTTGGTGTGGTGAAGGGTTGTTTTGTGCAACATTTGGGTCGTCTTTTTGCTTTTGAAGCCGAGTTGGCAGCCGTGATGTATGCCATTGAGATTGCGGTTTTAAACGGCTGGAATAAGCTTTGGCTTGAGACGGATTCAGCCTATGTCGAAGGCCTTTTGCTCACTCGCTCCAACAATGTTCCCTGGCAGTTTCGAAATCGTTGGTTGAGGGTTCTCGCGCTGTTGGGACTTTTTGATTTCAAGATCACGCATATCTATAGGGAAGGCAATGCAGTAGCAGATACTCTTTCTAATCACCATACCGATGGTTATTGGCCTCATCAAATTGATTGTATTGTGGATCAGGTGCTCAGAGATGCTTCGGGGCAGCCTTATTTTCGTTTCATGCAGCACTAACACTCAGGCACTCTTTCCCATCTGTAGGTTTTTCCCACTGGGTTTTTCTATGGATGGGTTTTAACGAGGCCCGTGGTTGCAACCAGGAATTTCTTTTCCTGGGTTAGTTTTCTGTGTACATTAGATTTGTCTTTGTATTCTTGTTTGCATCTACGTCCGCATGTGGGATGTAGATTGGTCTCTAACATTCTGTTATTTTTAATACAAGCGCGGTTTATTTAAAAAAAAGTCAATTGAGGTATTCTTCAACCTATATTCATGCTTTGATTTATATGGTTTTTGTTCATATGTTTTTTGATAGATTCAGTAGATTGGTTCATTTTATTTGGCATGAGACTCCATTTTGTGTCTTGCATTGTTTTTTGTATTAGAGTCTAGCTTAGTTGCTTGAGAACAAGCAAAGGTTCGGTTTGGGGAGTTTGATGAATGTGTATTTTCCACTTTCATTTGAGTCTTTTTCACCTATTTTTAGCTATCCTCTATGTTAATTTAGCTATATTTTAGTGCATTTTATTAGAATAGTGTCACGTTTCCCTTTAGATTTTATTTTACAGGTTTTGGTTGAAAAACGAGGATTTCCGGGCAATTATATTGAACTTGACAAGGAATTGGTGTTCCAGAAGCCTATTTGGAGTATCTGAAGGTTTCCGGATAGGATTTGGAGTCTAGGGGTCGAATCTAGAGGTTAGAAGGCCACTAGTAGTCAGAAACCGAGTCCGAAAAGGGGAAGAAATCCAAAAACGCGTCGAAAACGCGGAACTCCGCGAAAATTACTCTCAGGCGAACCGCCCGGGACGTGGGGCGAATCGCCCCACATCGGTCGAATCGCCCGGTGTGTGGGGCGAATCGCCCCACACTATTTCGAATCCTATATATAGTTGCTCAGTTTTTCTCCGAAATTCATACTTTTCCAGACCTATTCTCTCACCTTTCTCTGTAGTTTTGGGTAGGAACTTCCCAGAGCCTGTTCTGGGGGTTCGTAGCTTAGGAGACACTTTTTCATAGCAGTTTAGAGCTTGTAAGATCACGATTCTTCGGAGACTGACAACCTTCGGTAACATTGTATCTTACAGTTTATTCTACTTATTTTTATATATCTTTCAACATGTTTTCTTCTATGATTTCTGTTGATTGCATGACAACTATGAGTAGCTAAACTTATCATTGGTGGTAGTATGTGAATTCTTAGCGAAGGGAAGATAATCATGCTAATGGCTATATCGCCCATTATACTCCGTGTTATTGCTTTATTTCGTTGATCAGGCTCAGCCTATATTCTCGTATGTTGTATTAATTATTATGCACAATTGGACCCTCGTCGACCTATGCACATCTATATCCTCGTAGTTGTTGAATAATTACGGAACACAATTGGACAATAGTGCTTGACTTGTCAGTATCTTTATCTTCGTAGTGCTTAATAATTGCAACAGGACATTCGATTGATCAAAGATCTCCATGCAAGACCGAGGAATTTACGCATGATTATTGACCCGTTATGCTTTGAAGGATCATACTATCACCAATCTCCATTATCTGTTAGAAAAACCTTTGCTTTAACCGTCTGCTGTTTTTATATTCTTAGTTAAATAGATAAAGCTAGTTATAGTCCTTAGACAACGACACTCGAGGTCATTCTACTGCTACACTACGGTTTTCGTTGTAGTTGTGAATTGCCTTTGGCTAAATAACAAATTTATTTGATTTGCTCGGAGCACGACATCCGCGCGTTCATCAGGTGACATCATGCGATTTAATCGAGACTTAAATTAATTGGGGAACATTTAAATGGGGTATTTAATCGCTTGACCAAGATCCCTAACATGCATCACATAATGGGTGCCGCCTACCGAAGGCTCATGCAATGCGGTCGAACAAGTAATGAGTGTCGCCTACTCATACATATCAATTGCGGACTAGCAAGTAATGGGTGTCGCCTACCCATGCATATGACAGATGCGGTCCGGAAACTAATGGGTGCCGCCTACCCATACAATAAAAGCGGACTAACGATATTTAAATACAATATTTAAATATTAAATTGCTCATGTAGACATTCAATACATGTGATACAACCAAGTTGGAGCATATAAGTAGTTGTTGTGGATTATTATCATTATATGTATGTCAAAATCTAATTAATAAATTCTCTAAGAATTTTCAAAAACATTTGAAACAAGTTTAATAATAATATAATCTTCCAAAGCATTACATTAATATTAAAATATACTTAGTTTATAAACTATTTATAAACTAACAAACATGTTACTAAACATTATAAACTTATATTTATGTCTCTAGACATTTTAATCACTTTCCAAAAGTATTAATAGGGTTTAAATATAATTTATAAACCATTTATAAATTAAATAACAAGTTTCTAAAACTCTAGGGACCTCTTTACAATTCACAGAAAGCTGAAATTAAGTTTCTGGGGTCAATTTGAAAGTATTTAGTAAATTCTGGGGCAAATCCGCAAAGCTTAGAAGTTTAGGGGCTTGATCCCCAATAAGACAGAAACTGCCGAATTGGGACACAAGTCCCTAAAGTTTTCTTTCTTGGCTATTGGACACCACCGAATTCTCTAAATATATTCAATCAAGTCCCTGCAACTTAAGAAAGTTTTTCAAAACTTTAATCATCATCTCAACTTCGAATTGAAGGTCCAAATCGTGTTCTAAACACAATATATCATCCAAGATGAATTCGCAAGCAATCAATTTGTCCAAAAACTCGAAAACAATTTTTTTTGTTAATTTCCGATCGGATCGATCGGAACCGACCAAGTCGATTCCGTTCGGCCCGATTATTGCTTGCTTCATCTTCCCCATGTTCCAGTGACTCTTTTCCATATAATTTTGGCTTGATTCGGGTTTATGTTCACAAAGCTTGAAATCACCATTAATGGAGTCTTCAAGCTCCATAACCCATAAAACAAATCAACCTTACTTCTTGAAAAGGACAGAAGAGATGCGGCCGAAAACGAGGAAGATCGATGGTGGTCACGCGGCGGTGACGAAGCCGAGCTCCGGCGGAGCCAAGCTCCCTGAAAGTCGACCAAGTCGACTGATTCAAAAAATAATTTTTTTTATTTTTTATTTTCCCTTTTCTATTTATCTAATAAATGAATCAGGAAAAATAAAATATGAATGTGATTTATTTCCTTTCTTTCAATCTAATATGAAGAATCTGAAAATAAAATACATACAGTAATAAAAACCCATCTTTCTTTTCTTTAAATCCAATTAAAGAATCTGAAAATTTTATACATTTACATACATATAATAATCCACAACAACATTAAATATAAATCATAAACGAATATAGTCATGAATCAGCCTAGCTCTGATACCACTGTTAGTAAAAGTGAGAAAAATTGCCTCTAAGGCTAAGCAGGAGAAGTTTAAAATTTTTAATCTCACTAAACTGATATGACTATATTCGTTCATTAAACTAGAAGATATCACTTACGTGTCCTCCAGTAGATAAGCAAATTCACCGGGTAGCTGTTCCTCAATCTCCGGACAGAGCCTTGCAATCTCCTCGTCCGGCTGGTTGATTTTTTCTTCGTCATAGATGAAATCTTCGTCAACAAAATTTCCAAGATGGCTCATCAACAGGTTGATTACTTCCTTCGACCTTGGTATCCACGGGCAGTGATTTCTATCAAAAACGCTAGGATGTTCTTCTGTTTATTTTGAGCTAATAGAGAGAGAATATTTTCTGACTATCAGAAAGTATTTTCACGTATGATAGAATAGAATAGAAGACTTCTTTCTTTCTGATTTAGTCAGTTAGTTTGTTCAGAAAATCACGTAAGATTTTATCCCAACAAATCTAATTGACTAGGAGAATTCAAAAGTCATCAACTAACTAACAAACAGATAAATCAAATTACTAAAGGAAAGAATTAAAGGATAGGAAGAAAATAAAATTAAAAAAATAAATAAAACAAATACATGGGGCAGCAAACCTGCCCCCTTTATCACGCCCAGCACCCAGCTGCTGGGTTCTGTTTTACTTATTACTTTTAATTCCCTTTTCCTTTATATGGACCTCATTCTAAATCCCGTCCAAATGCACAAGTCTTCAATTAATTAATTAGATCCAATTTAATCCAATTAATTATATTTCTAAAATATATTTCATATATAATGAATTAATATTAATCTAATTAATAATAATTCCATTATATTTATATATAGTAATTCAAGATTAATCTAATTAATATTTAATCCTATATACATAGCTCGTTTGTAGAAACACCACCTTGAAGTGTAACCCATAGGGCCTTGCATATTAAGCAATAATCTAATTAAGGTCATAATAAATTCCTAGACAATTTATTAGACAATATTAATATACAAGGAACGTTTGTGATGAAAACAAACCACCTGTAGTGTAGGGTACTTTGATGATACGGTCCCTTCATTCACGAATACTCGAATGAGTCTAGAATATGGTTATGTGTCTATTCTAATAACTCATTCATGGTCTCTCAATCTTATTAGTCGATCTATGAATTATGTCCAAACACCATTTTGACATATTCACTTATGGTGGCCACCGGTTTTATGATCGCACTAAATATGAGAAGTGAGTATTCTCTCCTTGTATCTATTACGGAGGAATGAATCCTTTCTTGGCCCAATCACTCACACCATATGCTTCCTAATGTACCCAACACATGCCGTATCTATCCTACTTTAAGAGTGCAAGCGTTGCGCATGGTCAAAGCACATTATTTCACATATGTTGTAGTATTGGCCTCAAGTCTAAGGACTACTGACATCACCCTACACACCGATACAACTATAGACACTTAAATAGCTTTACCAAATGGTTTGTCGGTCAGGTATGCCAACACTCTCCAAAGTGTCCGTATGTTCATTATGAATAACCAAGTTCATTCGTAGCAGTGAGACCTACTACATACTCGAAGGATCTAATGCAACATATGCTAGCTTCAATCGCATCATTGATATCCCGTATCTCAATGACCTTCAGCTACTGGCTTATTTTAGGACTTAATTATTGACACACAAGCTCCCACTAACTTGGTGATTACCTTAAGTCCTTGGGAACATTTTATCGAATAATTCAAACAACCAAATAATATATTCATAAAAATATAATGCCAATTGTATTTAATAATGTATAGATAAACGAACATAAATAAATAACAATAACTAAATATGATCAAGTACATATCGTCCCTATCATAGGTTGTCTCTAGGACATATATACTTTCATTTTATTGGGTAGATTAACTAGTTATTACCTTTGACCATGTGTTTCATCTCTATGAATTTGTTTGAGGTTTTTCTCGCTTGGCTTGTCACATTTATGTTTGCACTTAGTTAAGCTTGGTAGTCTCGACATCACTTAGTGGTGTTTTCTCTACTGCGATTCACGAAGGCCTTTATAATAGGATGATGCATGTTAGAGTCTTATGGTTGTTTTTCGATTAATTATGTACCTAAGAGGCAA
Source organism: Plantago ovata (assembly GCA_028274465.1). Taxonomy (NCBI): domain Eukaryota; kingdom Viridiplantae; phylum Streptophyta; class Magnoliopsida; order Lamiales; family Plantaginaceae; genus Plantago; species Plantago ovata. Next base: position 60,681,407 of record CM051455.1, read on the forward strand.
CAAGTCTTCACCTTTATTTGAGATTGCTAAATGCCTAGGAAGGAGGTAGTGTGAGATTGTGTGATCCTTTGTTTGCAACCTATTCTTTCGAATAGGTTTGGGGAGGGGGTTACGCTATCATTAGACTTGTTTTTCGATTTTTGAGTGTTGTGAGTTTGTTTTCCTTTTTCGTAAAGTTTGTGCTTCAACCTATTCTTTCGAATAGGTTTGGGGAGGTCGTTTGTGTGTCATTGTAATTTCTTTTTCGTTGTGCTACTGCTGGCTATAAAAAAAAGAGAAAAAAAAAATTGAAAAAAAAGAAGGAAAAATTCCAGAAAAAAAGAAAAAATCTGGAAAAGAAAAAAAAAGAGAAAAAAAAAAGAAGAAAAGACCCCAAAAAGCAAAGAAGGGTCCAAAGAAAGCCAAAAAGCAGTTTAGCAAAGTGTTTGTCTCGTTTTTCAATACATGTAATGTTCGTAATCGAGTTGTTTTTTTTTGCTTTTGTTTGTTTGAGTGTCATCTGTTCTAGACCACCCTCGTCCTGTCATTCAGGAAGTGGTGAATAGTAAGGCTTTGCTTGGGAGATGGGTAGAATATGGGAGTGTGAACTTTTAGGGAACCCTCATTCGTTTGATGAGAGCCAGTATTGGTTCGACCTCTTTGAGGGAAAGTCTTAACTTGGTGAACAACAGTAAGTCCTCAGTTTCATAGGCACGGGACAACCATTCGTATTTTAACATGTTTCATCACGTCGTCACTGACTAGGACCAGGTATAGAATGTTACGAGAGACTATCTTGTTTGACATAAGTGCATATGTGAATGTGTATGAGTCAATCGAGGCATTCTTCAACCAATATCCATGTTATGATTTGTATGGTTTTTGTTCATAAGTTTTTGATAGATTCAATAGATTAGTTCATTTCATTTGGCATGAGACTCCATTTTTTGTGTTGCATTGTTTTTTTCATTAGAGTCTAGCTTAGTTGCTTGAGGACAAGCAAATGTTCGGTTTGGGGAGTTTGATGAACGTGTATTTTACACTTTCATTCGAGTCTTTTTTCACCTACTTAGCTATCCTCTATGTTAATTTAGCTATATTTTTGTGCATTTTATTAGAATAGTGTCACGTTTCCCTTTAGTTTCATTTTCAGGTTTTAGGTGAAAAACATGATTTTCCGAGCAATTATGTTGAAGAGAACGAAGATTCGGTGTTTCGTGGTCATCTGTGGTGTATCTAGAATGTTCCGGATGAGATTTGAGGTCTAGGGGTCGAGTTTCAAGGCTTAAAGGTCACTACAAGGCAAAATCCGAGTTCGAAAAGGAAAAGAAGACCAAAAACGCGTCAAAAACGACGGGAGCTCCCGGGCGGTGCGCCCGGGATGTGGGGCGGTTCGCCCCGCACCAGGCGGTTCGCCCGGTGTCTGGGGCGATTCGTCCCACGCCTTCCGAACTCCTATATATAGTTGCATCTGTTTCTACGTTTTTCAGACCTTCTTTAGACCTTTTTTCATACTTTTCACATTAGTTTTAGATAGGAATTCTTCAGAGCCTGTTCTGGGAATTCTTAGAATAGGAGACTATTTTTCTTATCAATTTGGAGGATTAAGCATAGCAATTGGACCTCGTTGTTTATCAATTCTTACTTGTGAGTTCGCAATTCTTCGGAGATTGACAACCTTCGTCGGTAACATTGTATCTCACGATTTTTCTACTTTTATTTATATCTTTCAACATGTTTTCATTCAATCTTGCTTTGATTTCTATTGATTGCATTCTATCTATGAGTTGCTAAATCTATCGTTGGTGATAGTATGTGATTTCTTAGCTAGGGTTCTTAATTATGCATGATGGCTGTAACGCGAATCAGACTTGAGTTATTGCTTTATTTCTTTGATCTATCTAAGCCCTCTATCTTCGTAGTGTTGAATTGAACGGAACATATTGGACAATTCATGATCTTAGATTTCTATGCAAAGCGATCGAGTACTTCATGCATGATTATTAATCTGATGCTTTGAATGATCATACTATCACTAACTTCCATTATTATTGATAAGAAAATCTGTGCTAAGTCGTTTGTTGAGTTTATAGTTTAAGTAAAATTAGAGAAAGCTAGTTATAGTCCTTATAGATCGACACTCGATGTTGTTTTACTGCTACACTACGGTTTTCGTTGTAGTTGTGAATTGCCTTTGGCTAAAAACAAATTTATATGATTAATTGAGTCTGACAAACTCCGGTTCATCAGATACCATCTTCAAAAATCTTCTTAAGTCTCCAGTCTTCGAATTCTTCAAGTTTTTGAACGGTTCTAGTGCTTCAATAGTTCGTTTGTAAAAACAAAGTACATCATCAGCAAACTAAAGCATCTAACTAGTACCTACACTAAGTCTTCAACAAACGTTCCTCTTTTACAATGTCCTTAAAATTCTAAATTCCTATGGACCTTAAGAGTACTAGTTACTGGACTTTCCTCAATTTAGCATGGTTAATTGCTCATCAAAATTTACAAGTTTCCTAACAAATTTTCCCCTTTTTGATGTTAGCAATCAATGGCTAAATTAATTGTTACCCTTTTAGAGGTTTCTGATATTGAATAAATCAGTTGAATAATGCAAACATACTTGAATAATAAAACAGTAAGCATAAGTAGATTGCATAATCAAAAACCAATAAGAGTCAAAAGCTTATTGTTGATAGTTATCTTTCAGTAAGTTTACAAGAAAGTTCAGAGATAACTACCAAAATCAGCAAACAAAGACAAACAAAGCTTTTACAAGGGACTTAAGCTATTCCAGCAGAAGATTTCCTCAGAATCTCCCTTACACTCTTCTCAGCAAGCGTAGAAAATTCAACACAGTCCTTCTCGTAATCTTCAAGTAGCTTACGGACTTCAAGTTTAATGATCCTTGCATTCTTGTAGGCAGTATAATGATGGTCTTCACCATTCATTTCTTTGTAGTGAAGTACCCACAAGTGCATGCCCCAATTGCTGGCATGGAGAAGTTGTGTATCTGAAATTCCATTGTTAGCATGAATCTTTCTTAACCAGAGAAGATCTTCTTCTTGATCCTTGGCAGTGAGATAAAAATACTCATAAGGAATCAAGCCATATTTATTCTTTGACTTCTTGGTTAAAGGATCACTGTAGTAAGCAACATCAATCGGCTTGATTAAATCAGGCTCTTGCTTCATTAACTTGTTGATTGAAGTTCTTCTTACTAAGACTTCCAGATTCAACCATTTTGCAGCAATGTTTCTTGGATAGGGAGGAAGATCCCTTTCTTTTCTTTGCACTTTTAATTCAATCCAAGTGTACATTTTATTCAGTATAACAGTTGGAAAGAAATCATTGACTAACAAATCTTCCAGCTTTAAGACCCAACAACCATGTAGGTTTCTGATCACGTTTTGAGTTGTTTGTTCATTGCTGGTCTTTGTGTATTCAATGCCAGAGCCAATGACAATGCTGGCTAGCCTCTTTTCTTCCTGTCTTTGCCTTCTTCTTCTTGACTTAGCATTTTCTTGATCTCTTGCTGAAGATCTTGAGTAAGAAGAGAAATGTTTGGAATGGCCAGAAGGAGTTAAGGCTGTAATTGGTCTAACTCTTATTGCTTGAGCTATTGTTTGGTCATCATCATTATCATCATCTTCATTCAGATCTTGATGACTCTCAGTGTGACAGTATTCTTGAGTTTCAACAGATGTTCTTCTCCTTTTCGGATTTGCTGAATTTCTCTCAAAATCTATTTCAGCTCGTTTCTTTGAACTTTGCTCTCTTTTAGCAAGAGGTTCTCTGGGAGGTGGCTACGCAGTATCAATGGCGCTTCAGCAGGGGTTTTCTTTGCTATTGAAGATTTTCTTTGTTTATCTTCCCCCTTAGACATGGATTGCATCATTGGTCGAATGTGCAGAGAGAAAAACTCATTGCAATTTTCAGCAAGAGTACTTAGGCTATTGTACTTGAGAATTATTCCTTGCTGATCAGTAGTCAGCTTGGACAGTTCTTCTTTAATACTCACCAAATTCTCCTCATGTCTGCGCTCATTGTCGACTTTTTCTTCAATGAAATTCTGAGCCTTTTTCAATGCAGTTTTAGCCAGTTTGAGTGCTTGACTGACATCTTCTTCATAGCTTTTATGTTGTAGAAATATGTCTTTCTGAGCTATTGTAAGAGAAGTAGTGCGTTTCAGCACAGTAGCCAGTATATTGCCAATATCAAGCGGACTCTCAGCAAGCAGTGCATCATCCTCTTCTTGGCATGCTTTGTGAACAGCCATAAGTGCCTTAATTCTTGGGGTAAAATCCTCAACATTAGGGAACGACACTAGAGAGGGAGTGAGTGAATGAGCTTTGATCTCAGTGGCAAATTGATCATCATTTCTCAGCAAACGACTTCTTTCAGCATCTTCTTCATCATGTTCAAGAGATGGAGGAGGAATTGCAACCACTGTGGGTTCAATTTTCTTTGTCAGTCTTCTTTATTTGCTGAGAAGTTGAAGAGATCTTCTTCGTCATCAGATTCATCAAGGCCAGCAACCTTGGTTCCTAAATCTTTAGCTTCAATCACTTGTGGTTGAGTGGTTGCTGAGGGCAACTCTTTTGACTCAACAACTGGAGTTTCACCAGCAGTAATTGGAAGGGAGAGGACTTCCGTGTTCTTTACTCCTGAAGATTGAGCAATGTCTAGATTTTGCGTATGCCTAGCATGAATCTGTAGACTATTTTGGAGTGCTCTTTGATAATCTTCATCCATATCTTCATCATCAAGGTTTGGATCAGTGACCTTGGCATCGAGTAAAGCTAACTCGGCATCAGAAAGCATGTTTTTCGCCTAAGTGCATTTCAACACGCTTTCTGGCGTACTCTTCTTCTGTTTCAGCAACTTGTTTAGTTGCTTGAGTACTTGTCTCAGCAGGAGCAGGAGTGGATTCTTGATGCTGACTGGGAGTTTGGTCAGCTTGCTGATTTTCAGTAACTTGATGCTCAGTCTCAGCAACTGTCAGCTTAACTCCACCAGCATCAGGACTAGGACCTTGATTATCATCATCATCATCCTTTTTGTCCTTGGAATCTTTTCCTTCATCATCACTGATATCTTTTGGGATATTTTCATCATCTTCTTCTTTATCATCGTCCGTTAGTATAACTAACTCGAGATGTTTGTACATAGCAGCGCTAGTTACATCCTCTTCCTCATTGATTTTGTGGGGATCAGCCACCACGGGTACAAAAGAACCCTTGAGCATCACAGCTTGTTCATCTGGAGAGGCACTCTTGAATTTTGTGTTCATATTTTCTCTGATTAGAGCAATCAGACTGGAGCTCATTAGCTGAGAATATGTCAGCTCTTCTGGAAGTATGGAATGTACAAAGTTCTCGAGTCTCAGTAAAGAGATTCTCTTGGACAGATGAAGGTGAAGATCAGAGAAATCCATCCTTCTGTACCGTTGCCAGTTGATAACAAATTTAGTAACTCTGGTCAAGGTATTCCTTTTGAAGTTCGAGTAAAGTTCTTCTGAACCTACTTCCAAATCTTCAGTGATGTAAACCACTTCAGTGGTCTCCTTTGGAGCCTGAAAAAGAATAAAATTAAATTCAGGAAGGTTTTGGAAAATATATTTAGAGTCTAAAACTGGAACATGATTTACCTGCTGAGTTTCAGCAAGCTCATGTTGCACACTTTGTTGTGCTGGCACTATTTCCATTGCTTCAGGAGCTTGAGAAACATCCTTGAATTGTTCATCCTGAAATAATTTCAAGTTAGATACAAGTACCAAGTTGTCAAACTTATTAGATTTACCAAAAACTTCATATACCTGCTGAACAGGAGTTGTGGATTCTGGTGCAGAAGTTTCAACAATCTTCTGACTTGTATCTTGAGAAGTCTGTAAGGAAACAATGATATCAGCAAAAGATATAGTTTCAGATATTGAAGTTTTGCTTATGTCTGAGTTAACTACCTGCTGAAGAAGGGCAGGTGGTGACTCAGTCCTTTCAGCAATGACAACATCTTCATTATCTTGGACTTGTTCTTCAGCAGACTTCTTTTCTTTCTCTATTTGAGAAGGCTGTGCAGATTCAACAATCTCCCTTGTCTCTGAATTGAGAAGTTGAGCAGAGACATCTTGACCTTTAAGTTCACTGCTTGTCATGAACAGGTCTACTGACTTGTTGGAGGTGTCATCAATCTCCAATTCCATTTGCTGGCTTAAGTCTGTCAGCACCAGTTGAACTTTGTCAATAGATGTTATTGGTGAACTAGGTCTAATATTCTCAGCATCACGAGATGCGTCGTCGAATAGTGTCTCTTGTGGTGTTTCAGCAACATCTGGGACTTGAACCATTGCAGTCTCAGCAATTGGTTCTTCAGCAATTGCAGCTTCAGCAACTGCAGCATCAACAACTTGATTAGTTGCTTGTTCAACAACCATCTTTCAGCAGCATTGTCAGCAAGTGCCACTCTTCTCAAATCAGCAGCAATATCACTTGTTGGTTCCAGAGTATGGTCATTGAGATTATCTACAATGTAGATATCGGGGACTGGGGAAGGAATTTCATTTCCACTGCCTTGTGGTCTTATTTCAGCAGATGTATCAACGTTGGGTTGATTGTTGAAGGCTTCTGCAAACACTTCAATATTGCTGAAGGCTTCTGCAAACACTTCAACAACATCTACTGGAGTGGCTTGCGTTTCAGCAACCACTAGAGCATCATCTGAAAGATCATGGACAATTGGAACGGACTTACGTGCCGTGGTTTTCTTTCTTGGGTAAGTCTTTGTCCGTTTCTTCTTGGGAATGGGGTCAGCTGATGACGTTGCAGTTTGAGTGTCATCATCTGCTTTCCTCTTTTTCTTCTTAGATTTTTCACTGGGTGCATTAGTTTCAGCAACCGCAGTGGCTCTAGCAACAACATCTGCAGCTGTTGCATTCTCAGCAATGGCTGTTGTACACTTACCTTGTTGATCACCATCTGTAGCAGTTGCGTTCATGGACTGATTTTCAGTCTCAACAACATTTGCAGCTATTGTATACCTGTCTTGCTGACCAATACTGACAACATTTGCAGCTGTTGTCTTCTTTGACTTCTTGTCAGCAAGCTTAGGTCCATTCTGCTTGTAGAAGGCTCTTCCCACATTGCATATTGATTTCTTAATCGGCAATGGGTTTCTCAGCTGAATCCTGAAGTGTTTAAGGATATAGCATATTTTCTGTCCATACATCACTGGGAAGGTAGGTGAGACTGTGTTATCTTCAACCTTTACCTTGAACTTAGTTACACAATCAACAAGTTTGTTGAAAATGTACTTAGCCCAGTTGAGCTCTGTTCTATTCTCATGGATATGCACCAGCAATGGCCACCTTCTCAAGCCAACTTGGTCTATTCCTCCAACTTGGGAGTCTAAGACTTTAATTAGTAGCAGGGCTACTACACCAAGAGAATGGCAGAGATGCTTCCTTTTTACGTGCTTTGAGGTCCATGTCACGGGCATGACACCAGTCTTGGTGGTGCAATCTCTCCTTTCTTCATCTTTTCATTTATGACATCACTGTAGAAGGCTTCTACTTCTTCATCAATGGCAGTGATGTCATCTTCAGTTCCAGTAGTTGGAATATGAAAGATGTTGGCTAAATCAATCCATTTCAGGATGATTTGCACACCTTGATCTGTGGTAGAAATCACTTTTTCAGTGACTCCTTGTCCATCAGTGAGAGTTTGGATTTCTGCATTATTGTAGAATTCCATAGTATCTAACATACTCACTTTCTCAGGGCGAGCAGTTATGAAGAAAAGAAGGCCTTGTTGATTTATCAAATTCAACGCCTCTTCATTTTCCTCATCTAGTTCTTGTTCATAGAAGTATCTAATATACTTCTCCTTGGCGAATCCGCCCCATTGCATCATCTGTTCACACTTTGCAGTGTCAAGATATGCAGGCGGCATGGGTCTTTCGGTGATTCTGCGTTTTTCAACACAATTTTCACTGTGTTGGTTGCCGTAATTTCAACCGGTGTAGTGCTTTTCCCAGCACTATCAGCTTTGGACGATTTTGAGGTCTTGGAGGACTGTCTCTTTGGAGCCATTTCTTATATAGCGGGAGAAATGTACGAAAAAGATAACTTTCTTTTTGACCGGAGGTACAGTGAATTCAGGGCACAGTCTATAAAATTTGCAGAGAAAGGAAATGTGAGTTAAAGAATTTTTTCTTTCTCTAACTCTTTGTTTATATAGTATCTCTGTTGTGCGAGAAGCTCAACGGTTTTGAGTTCTCAGCAAGGGTAAAACAAAGATTCATCTGCGTTAGTGGAGCCTTTGCATTAAATGCATAGTGGTCCACTAACAAAAACCGTCAGAGCACACTTTCTTTCTGTGATATCAACCGTTAGATCAAAAACTGCTTTAAATCAATGGCCACGATTGTGTTTCATGTCATGATTAATAGCGAGTTTATCTGTGCCACGATTAATGATGAATGTGTATTTTACACTTTCATTTGAGTCTTTTTTTCACCAATTTAGCTATCCTCTATGTTAATTTAGCTATATTTTAGTGCATTTTATTAGAATAGTGTCACGTTTCCCTTTAGTTTGTATTTTACAGGTTTTGAGTGAAAAACGAGGTTTTCCGGGCAATTATATTGAAGTAGACAAGGAATTGGTGTTCCGAAAGCCTATTTAGAGTATCCAGAAGATTCCGGAAAGGATTTGAAGTCTAGAGGTCGAGTCTGAAGGCTAAAAGGTCACTAGAACGCAAAATCCGAGTCCGAAAAGGAGAAGAAATCCAAAAACGCGTCGAAAACGCGTATATGGCCGAAAAAACCTCCCGGGCGAGTCGCCCGGAACGTGGGGCGAATCGCCCCACACCAGGCGAATCGCCCGGTGTGTGGGGCGACTCTCCCCACACCTGCCGAATCACTATATATAGTTGCTCAGTTTTCTCCGTTTTTCATACTTTCTCAGACCTTTTCTCTCACCTTTCTCATTAGTTTTAGGTAGGAATTCTCCAGAGCCTGTTCTGGGTATTCTTAGCTTAGGAGATACTTTTTCTTAGCGTTTTGGAGCTTGTAAGATCGCGATTCTTCGGAGATTGACAACCTTCGGTAACATTGTATCTTACAGTTTTTCTATTTATATTTATTTATCTTTCAGCATGTTTTCATTCAATCTTTCTATGATTTCTGTTGATTGCATGACATCTATGAGTAGCTAAACTTCTCGTTGGTGATAGTATGTGATTTCTTAGCGAAGGGTTAATAATTATGCTAATGGCTATATCGCGCATTATACTTTGAGTTATTGTTTTATTTCTTTGATCTATCTAAAACCTCTATCTTCGTAGTGTTGAATAATTACGGAACACAATTGGACAATTCATTGATCAAAGATCTCTATGCAAAACCGGGGACTTGATGCATGATTATTAACCTGCTATGCTTTGAATGACCATACTATCACCAATCTCCATTATCCGTTAAGAAAAACCTTTGCTAAGTCGTCTGTTGATTTTATATTCTTAAGTTAGATTAGATAAAGGTAGTTATAGTCCTTAGAGATCGACAATCGAGGTTATTTTACTGCTACACTACGGTTTTCGTTGTAGTTGTGAATTGCCTTTGGCTAAATACAAATTTATTTGATTAATTAGAATCTAACAAATTCCGGTTCATCAAATTGGCGCCGTTGCCGTGGACTATACTCCTTTTTTCTGATTAGCTTTTTTATATTTCCAGCATTCAATTCCTAGAATTAGTAGTTTAGTTTTTTTTTTTTCTTGATACTATTTTCAAATTTATCTCGATTTATCGTTGAATTTCAGATTTGGCGATTTCTAACATGACTGGTTTTCGGTTGTGAGTTACTTCTGTCACAGATATTGTTGGTCCCTTTAAACAACAAGAAAAGACTAGGGGGGGGGGGTGAATAGTCTTTTCAAACTTTCGTCGTTTAAAAACTTTCTCAGCAAGTACTTATTACTTTTCAGTAATGAGGTTGCTGATACTTAACTTTCTCAGCAAGCATAAGTTACTTTCCAGTAGCTTGGTTCGCTGATACTTAAAATCAGAGAGCGGAAGTCTTTGAAACAATAAGTGCCCTTTCAGCACGTAAAGAGTTTTCAGCAAGTGAAGTGAGTGACTGTGTACAAACAGATATAATTTGCTGAAAGCTAAATGCAGTAAGTAAATCACACAAACGCTTTTATAGTGGTATCAGAGAGTGGCGTAATCTCTCAACTAATCCACTTTGTCCTTTCTAGGACTGAATCCACTAAGATATGATTGAGGTTCCTTACAATCTCCTATCTAAAGCGATTCAACAGAAACCAAAGCACACTTGCTTTGTCTCCAACCTAAACTAGAGAACTCAACCTTGTTCTCCACCAAACTTGGTACTTTTAATCAGAAAAACTATGCTCGATTAAGTTCCCCCTGAATATCACGCCTGAAAGGGTGTATTTTCAGTTAGAGAGTTTTGGGGTGAGATGACTTAATTATAACTTATTCAGTTACAACAAGTAATCTAAGAAACACAACTTGGAATACTTTGCAGTAAACAAGTTTGATTGTTTCTGGTGTCAAGACTTGTTCTTGTTCGAAAGAAAGAACACTAAACTAATTTCTTAGCCGAGTTGTTCTACATCTTCACAAGTAGCCTTTTCAAGCTTTAAGTCTTGGAACGGATCAATGGCAGTAAGAGTGATTGAAGGTTTGTGAGTTTTTAAGCACAAGTGAGAGTTTGATCACGTTGTTGACACATTTCAACTCTTTGCCGGATGACCTCTATTTATAGTGCAAGTAAGGAGCCGTTTGAATTTCAAATCCTAAGGCTTTTGTTCCTTAACATGTCACTATCTTGCTTTTGTACTTTCAGCAGCGACTTTGTTTGTCTTCTAGTCTTCATGTCCTTTGCGTGTAAGCTTTGCATTAAATGCACATTTGAATAGAATTCAAACAGTAACATTGGAGCGCAAATTCTCGTACATTCAGCAAGAGGTCACATATGTTTATCAGCAAGTGTTCACTCTCAGTTTCAGCAAGCACAACCTACTCTGTCTTTCAGATTTCACTTATGCAATGTTGTTGCTGAACATTCCACTTTCTGAGTAAACACGTGCCTTACCAGTCTTCAGCAATCTTCAAGTCTTCAAGTCTTCAATCTTCAATTCTTCAGATCTTCAAAAGTCTTCAAGATTCTGACCGGTTTCTTATTTGCTTCAATAATTTGTTTGTAATAAACAAAATATATCTTCAGCAAATTGCTTCAATAGGTCATTTTCTTTTCAGAAAATAAGATTCATTAAAGCTAAGCATCAATAAGATATTTTCTTTTCAGAAAATAAAATACATCATACGCAATTGTGTCAATAAGATATTTTCTTCTCAGAAAATAAAATACGTCATACACAAAAGAAATAACTTATCTAACACCTAACTAAGTCATCAGCAAACGTTCCTCTTTTACAATGTCCTTAAAATTCTAAATTCCTATGGACCTTAAGAGTACTAGTTACTGGAGTGTTCTTAATTTAGCATGGTTAATTGCTCATCAAAATTACAAGTTTCCTAACAAATTTCCCCCTTTTTGATGTTAGCAATCCATGGCTAAATTAATTGTTACCCTTTTAGAGGTTTCTAATGTTGAATAAATCAGATGATTAATGCAAGCATACTTGAATAAATAAACAGTAAGCATAAGTAAGTTGCATAATCAAAAACCAATAAGAGTAAAAAAGAATTCATTGCTGAAAGTTATCAACCAGAAGTTTACAAGAAAGCATAGATAACAAGAAATCAGCAAACAAAAACTTTAACAAAAACTATTGCAGGGACTTAAGCTCTTTTCAGAGGATTTTCTCAAAATCTCTCTTACACTCTTCTCAACAAGTGCAGTGAATTCAACACAATCCTTCTCGTAGTTTTCCAGAAGCCTACGGACTTGTAGTTGAAGAATTCTTGCACTTTTGCAGGCAGTATGATGATGCTTTTCAGCATTCATTTCCATGTAATTAGTTACCCACAAATGCATGCCCCAATTGCTGGCATGGAGAAGTTGTGTATCTGAAATGCTTCTCGGATGAATCTTTCTTAACCAGAGAAGATCTTCTTCTTGATCCTTAGCGGTGAGATAAAAGTTCTCATAAGGAATCAATCCAAGTTTCTTCTTAGGTTTCTTTGTTACTGGGTCAGCGTAGTAAGCAATGCCAGGTGGTTTGATCAGATTTGGTTCTTGCTTGTATGTCTTACCAATGGCAATTCTTCTTACTTGGACCTCAAGATTCAACCATCTCCCAGCAACATTTCTTGGGAGGGATTCTTCCCTTTGATTTCTTTGGACCTTGAGTTCAATCCATTTGAACATTTGATTCAAAATGGCTGTAGGAAAGAACTCGTTTACCAGCAAGTCTTCCAGCTTTAAAATCCAGCAACCATGAATGTTTCTGATTACATTCTGAGTGGTTTCCTCATTGCTGGTCTTAGTATATTCAATGCCGGATCCAATAGCAATGCTGGCCAGCCTTTTCTCTTCCTGTCTTTGCCTTCTTCTTCTTGACTTAGCATTGTCTTGATCTCTTGCCTTGAGTGGCCAGACGGAGTTATGGCTGTTAAGGGTCTAGCTCTTATGGCTTGAGCTATTGTTTGATTGTCATCATCTTCTTCATCATCTTCATTCAGATTGTGATGACTTTTAGTGTGACAGAAATCTTGAGTTTCAGCAGCGGTTTTCTCTTTTTGGTACTTGCTGAATTTAACTCAGTTTCTGCTTGTCTTTTAGAACTTTGCTCTCTTTCAGCAAGAGGTTCCAATGGAAGTGGCGCATCAACAGCAGGAGTAGGAGGGGTTTGATTGCTTTTCTAGTGTTCTTCTTTTCCCCCTTAGACATGGATTGCAACATCGGAGTGATGTGCAGAGAATAAAACTCATTGCAATTTTCAGCAAGAGTGTTGAGACTGTTATACTTCATGATGATTGCTTGTTGGTCAGAGTTCATTGTTGCCAACTCTTTTTGAATATTCATCATGTTCTCTTCATGTCTTTTCTCTGTTGCGGCCTTCTCATCCATAATATTCTGAGCTTTGACAAGAGCATTCTTTGCAAGCTTGAGCGCCTGACTTACATCTTCTTCATAGCTCTTGTGATAAAGACTTATGTCTCTCTGAGCTATTGTCAAAGTTGTAGTGCGTCTCAGCACTGTAGCCAATATTTTTCCAATGTCAAGTGGGCTCTCAGCAAGCAATGCCTCATCTTCAGCTTTGCAGGCATCATGGACTTGCTTTAGTGCTAGAATTCTGGGAGTAAACTCCTCAACTCTTGGGAACGGCACTAAATGAGGTGTTAAGGAATGAACCTTAATTTCAGAAGCAAACTGATCATCACGCGTCAGCAATTCGGCTCTTAGACCATCGTCTAAATCACTGATGTAATCAGGAGGAGGAATCTGAATGACTTTTGGGTCTCGCTTGGATTGTTCATCATCATTTTCTGACAAGTCGTCATCATCCTCAGATTCATCAAGTTGAGCGACTTTTAAGCCTTTGTCAGTAGCTTCTCTTCCTTTTTGTTGAGTGGTTGCTGATGGCAACACTTCAGACTCAACGACTGGAGTTTCACCAGTAGATAGTTGTTTCAATTGAGTTTGTGGCTCAAGTACTGGAGTTTTGCCAGTAGTTAGTTTTAATTGAGTAGTTGCTGAAGGCAACGTTTGAGACTCAATAACTGGAGTTTCGCCAGTAGTAAGTGGAAGGGATGGAACTTCCTTTGATTTTGGTCTTGAAGATTCACCAATTTCCAGATCCTGCGTATGCCTTGCATGGATCACGAGACTGTTTTGTAGAGCTCGTTGGTAATCTTCATCTTCTTCATCCTCATCTTCAAGGTTTTCTTCAGTAACCTTGGCATCAGAAACTGGACTCTTGCCATTTTTCAAGGCAGCCCTTTTCTGGCGTATTCTTCTTCAGTATCAGCACCTTGTACAGGTGCTTGATTTTCAGCAGCAGCAGGAGGAGGTTGAGATTCTTGCTGAGATTGTTGTTGTTCAGCTTGCTGATTGTCAGATTGAGTATTTTCAGCAACTGTTAACTTCAATCCACCAGCACCAGGACTTGGACCTTGATTGTCATCATCGTCATCTTTCTTGTCCTTAGAATCTTTTCCTTCATCATCACTGGGATCAGTGGGAATGTTCTCATCTTCTTCTTCTTCTTCATCATCTGTCAGAATGACTAGCTCAACATGCTTGTACAAAGCAATACTTGTCACTTCCTCTTCCTCAGTTAATTTGTGGGGATCAGTCACCACAGGAACAAAAAGACCTTTGAGCATCACAGCTTGTTCAGCTGGAGAGACACTCTTAAATTTGGCCTTCATATTCTCTCTCATTTGAGCATCAGAGTTGAGCTCATTAGCTGAGAATATGTCATTTCTTCAGGAAGGATGGAGTGGACAAATGTTTCGAGCTTTAACAGTGAAGTTCTCTTTTTCTCATTTGAGAGATGAAAGTGAAGATCTGAGAAGTCCATTCTCCTGTATCTTTGCCAGTTGCTGACAGACTTAGCAACTCTTGACAAAGTTGTCCTCTTGAAGTTCAAGTAAAGTTCTTCAGAACTTACTTGCTGATCTTCAGTGATGAGTACCACTTCAGTGGTCTCCTTTTGAGCTTGAAAAAGAATTTTATTTAGATCAGGATTGGTTTGGAGAATTGCTTTAGAGTTTAAATCTGAAACATGATTTACCTGCTGAGAGTCAGCAAGCTCATGTAGTACAATTTCCATTCCATGAGGAGCTTGAGTAGCATCCTCCATTTGTTCATCCTGAAATAAATTAAGATTAGATACAAGTACTAAGCTGTCAAACTTAGTTTTTATACCAAAATTATTAACTACCTGCTGAGCAGGGAGTGTTGGTTCTGGTGCAGAGGCTTCAGCAACCATCTGACTTGCATCTTGAGAAGTCTGTAGAGAAAGAATAATTTTAGCAAAAGAACAATTTTCAGAATTTGAAGTTTTACTGATGGTTGAATTAACTACCTGCTGAGGAAGGACAGGTTGTGGCTCAGTCCTTTCAGCATTAACAGTTTCTTCAGCTTCTGGGACTGTTTCTTCAGCAGACTTCTGATTTTGCTCTAACTGAGAAAGCTGTGCGGTTTCAGCAATCTCCCTTGTCTCTGAATTGACAAGTTGAGCAGAAGCATCTTGACCTTTAAGCTCACTGCTTGTCATGAAGAGATCAATTGACTTGTTAGATGATTCTTCAATCTCCAACTCCATTTGTTTGCTTAAATCTTCCAGTACAAGCTGGACTTTGTCAATTGAAGTCTTGGGTGAACTTGGGCCAGTATTCTCAGCATCAAGAGATGCGTCTTTGAATATGCTTCTTGAGTTTCAGCAACTTCAGGAACTGGAACCATTGCTATTTCAGCAACTGGTCCATCAGCAAGTTGGGTTGCACCACCAACTTGATGATTGCTTGTTCAGAACCATCTTTTTAGCAGCATCAGCAAGTGCCGTTTTTGCAGATCAGCAGCAATGTCGCTTGCGGTTCCATAGTTGATCATTTGGAATAT
>CM051455.1:60697047-60724189 GCA_028274465.1 Plantago ovata
ATTTGCCTAGCATCAGATTCAGTTCTTTGCTCATGTATGATTAGCTTTTCATACATTCTGATATTTCTTCTTCTTCAGCAGCACAACTTGTGTCTTTTCGTAGAATACAACATGCACAGATTCTTCAATCTTTTGTGCCTTTTTTGTTGTAAACTCTGCTAAGCTTTACTATGCAAGGAGTAGCCAGAAATATCGCTTCGTCTGCCTTTGGTTGAAATGTTCTTAGGTATTCTCTACCATTGTTAAGAACGAAACACTTGCAACCAAATACTCTTAGATGAGTGATGTTAGGAGGTCTTCCAACAAACATTCATAAGGAGTTTTGTTGTATTCCTTAGTAATCAAACATCTATTCTGAGTATAGCAGGCGGTATTAATCGCTTCAACCCAGTAAGCCTCACTTATTTCAGTGTCAGCAAGCATTGTTTCTTGCGGCTTCTTTCAGGGTACGATTCTTCCGTTCAGCAACACCATTTTGCTGTGGTGTCCTTACTGAGGATAACTGATGTTGAATACCTTTGGAGGTACAATATTCAGTTATGTACTGGTTTACAAACTCAGTACCATGGTCTGTCCTTATGACTTTTACCTTGTCATTTTTCATGACTTCAAGCTTATTCAGCAGTTAGGTATTTCAGTCTTGGTTTCAGATTTGTGCTTGATAATACTACCCAAGTGAATCTTGAATAGTCATCTACCACCACGACTAGACCATACTTACCAGCATAGCTTGTTGAAGAAGATTCAAACAAGTCCATGTGTAAGAGTTGTAAAGTTTTGTAGTTGACGGTACTGCCTTGTTCTTGAAAGAAGATTGGTTTGCTTTCCTTGCTGACATGCATTGCAAACACCATCCTTCTTAAAAGTAACCCTAGGTAATCCAACTACAAGTGCCTTTTTAGACAGCTTATTCAGCGTCTTGAAGTTTAGATGACTTGTTCGTTTATGCCATAACCATGCTTTTTCAGCAAGGCAATCATGATCTGAGACAAGGCATTTTTCAACGTTTGCTGAAGACCAATCAACGGTGTACAAGCCTCCTGATCTTCTTGCAATCATTATAACCTTTTTAGTCTCAAATCTACAAGTTTACATTCATCACTTTTAATTTCGATGAAGTATCCTTTGTCAGCAATTGACTCATGCTGAAAAGGTTAAACTTAAGATTTTTGACATAAAGAACTCCAGAATGGTTATGCATCCCAACTTCACATCACCATAGCCTTTTGTAGATCCGGAGCCTCCACCAGCAAACCTTATTGTTGGACCTTTAGACCACCGTCTATAGTTTATAAGGTTATTCTTGTTGCCCGTCATGTGCTTTCCACAACCACTATCAAAGTGCCAGATTGCATCGTTTGTCTCCGTGCTGCAGTCTGCACAATCAAGAGCAAACAAGTTAATTATCCAATGATGGATGTCCATTAACATGTTCAAGAATGCGTCCAGTGGAAACCCAAGTCTGAAGTTTTTCAACTTTGACTTGTTTTCTACTTGCTGAGGAACTAGGAGGTTTTGAGCTGAAAGACTTTTGACTCGTGCTGGTCAAATCCACTTTCTGATGTGGTGTCTTGCTCTGTTGACCTTTTTGCTGAACATACTTTTCAGTAAGTTCTTTTCTAGCAAGGTTCCTTCTAGTCCTAGCATTGGGAGTCTTTTCAGAACTCTTAGGCTTGGTTTTCTTCATCTCTTTGAAGTATCTTGCTGACTTTGCTTATACTCATGAAGAGTTGACTTTGCTTGGTTTTGAAACCGAGTCCACTCTTTGGAGAATGCTGAGCTTTAGCATCAGCAACCTTACTTGATTCAGGTTTGTCAGCAAAGGACTTCTGATTACTTTTGGTAATCTTGCCTTTAGACTTAACAACTTGCTTTTCAGCAACTTGTTTGGCGGAATGCTTCACGCATTCTTTTTCTTTCCAGTTTGCTTCACAACCTGTTTTCCTTTTAAAGTCTTGTTACTTTGAGTAGCAACAGCGGGCTTTATGGTCATAGGTACTTGATTGCATGTTTCAGCCTTAGTTTGACCAAACTGATAGATCACTGGTGGACTACTATCAGTAGCACGTACAAAGGAGATAGGTGATTTATCTTTTCTCAAGATTCTACGTTATCACCTTCACACGTTGCTCCTAAACCTTCTTTCTGAGATGGATCTCTCAATAAGAGTTTAGTTCAGTCAGCGTATTACTTACTTGCGTCCACATAGGATTTGAAATTGATTTTCATCTTTTCATTTCTTGATTTCAGCAAGTAACTTTAGAATTGAGGACTGATACTCTTCAATTCTAATGCCATTTGAGAATTTTTCTCTGCAGCCTCAGCAATCAACTTCTTAAGACGCCTTATTTCAGCATCCTTTTCTTCTCTTCCTTCAGCAAAACGTACTTTTCAGTAGTTGCTTGGTCAGAGTTTCAGCAAGTTGAAGTTTCTCTTGCTGTTTGCTGAGAGTTTTCTCAAATCTTTCGATTTCTCCTTGAATCTTGTCAAGGTCAATCTCGTCTTCACTTTCTGAATCTGAGTCAGAGGTAGAATTATTTACCTGACCGGCCATGAGGCAGAATTCGTAGTTCGACACATCTGGATAAGCTTCCATAGCTATTCCACACACTTCTTTGCCAATCTCCACGTCTAGAGTGGCTTCTTCATCGTCGGTGTCTGAACTTTCATCCTCACTGTCTTCGGAGCTTGTCTCAATGCACAATGCATCGATTTTTGCTTGAAGCTTCTTCTTTTCTTCAGCAATGAAAGCTCTTTTGAACTTCTTCTTTTTCTTTTCAGCAGATTTGCCTTTCAGCAAGGGGCAATTAGCTTTGAAGTGTCCAGGCTTTTTGCAGTAAAAACATAGATCATTTCCAACTGCTGGTTCTTCTGATGATGTAGCTTTGCTGAGCTTGCTTGTTCAGCGAGCTAGTATCATTCTTGTACTTATGGTAGTTGTTACCAAGATGCTTTTTCAGCTTCTCTTTTGCTTTTCGCCTTTCAAGTTCCTTACTGATGAATTTCTTCATGTTTTTAACAACTAAAGCATTTTCATCAGCAGGCTCTTTATCATTCTTCTTTTCAGAAGATGACGGCTTTGCAGCAAGAGCAATGTTTTGCGATTTTTCAGCAAACACATTTTCTCTTTGCTTTGTCTCATAATTGACAGTAGCAAGATGAGAGAACAACTCTGTTGGTGTAATGTCAGGCATTCCTTGATTATAATAGAAATTCTGAGTATGGATCCATTCTTGATTCAAACTTCTGATGATAGTTTTCACTTTCTCAGAATCTGAATAGAGATTTCCAACACCCAGCGCTGCCATTTCACTAACAAGAGTTGTGAATCTGAAGTCCAAGTCTTCCAGTGACTCGTTAGCACCTTGCTTAAAGTTTTGAAACTTTAGCTTAAGTACTTCAAGTTTGTTTTCCTTGGTCTTGTCAGATCCAGCACAAAGATCTTGAACCATTTTCCAAGCTTCCTTTGCGTCTTAGCACCCCACAGTTTGCACTGTATGGTATCCGGAGTTGATCTGATGATGATATTTCTTGCTTGGTGATGAATGGGTATTTTACACTTTCATTCGAGTCTTTTTCACCTATTTTAGCTATCTTCAATGTTAATTTAGTTATATTTTAGTACATTTTATTAGAATAGTGTCACGTTTCCCTTTAGATTTTATTTTACAGGTTTTGGTTGAAATTCGGAGATTTACGGGCATTTATATTGAAGTGTACAAGGAATTGGTGTTCCAGAAGCATATTTGGAGTATCTGAAGGTTTCCGGATAGGATTTGGAGTCTAGGGGCCGAATCTGGAGGTTAGAAGGCTACTAGAAGTCATAAACCGAGTCCGAAAAGGTGAAGAAATCCAAACCGCGTCGAAAACGCGAAAATTCCGCGTTTACACTGTGGGGCGAACCGCCCCATCACCGGGCGAACCGCCCCAGAGGAAATTCGAGCCTATATATAGTTGCAAGTTTTCTCTCCGAAAATATATCTTTCCAAGCCTACTTTCTCACCTCTCTCTATAGTTTTACGTAGGAACTTCCAGGGGCCTATCCTGGGAGTTCCATAGCTTAGGGGATACTTTTTCATAGCAGATTGGAGCACGTACGATCGCAATCATCCGGAGATTGACAACCTTCGGTAACTTTGTATCTTACAACTTTTATCTACTTATTTTATATTCTTTCAATATGTTTTCTTCTATGATTGCTATTGATTGCATGCCTATGAGTAGCTAAATTTATCGTTGGTGGTAGTATGTGAATACTTAGCGAGGGAAGATAATCATGCTAATGGCTATATCGCGCATTATACTCCGTGTCATTGGTTTATTTTGTTGATCAGTTGAACACCGAAATTCTCGTATGTTGTATTGATTATTATGCACACATGGACACTTGTCAACCAATCAGACCAATTATCTTCTTAGTGTTGAATAATTACGGAACACATTAGGACGTTAGTTGTTGATGAGGTAGACCCATATTATCTTCGTAGTGCTTAATACTTGCAACAGGACACAAGATTGATTCAAAGATCTCTATGCATACCGAGGAATTTATGCATGATTATCGACCCATTATGTTAAGAAGGACCATACTATCACCAATCTCCATTATCTGCTTGAAAACCCCTATTGCTTTCTATTTGCTGTTTTATTTAATTAGATTTGATAAAGCTACTATAGTCCTGAGAGAACGACACTCGAGTCATTCTACTACTACACTACTGTTTTCGTTGTAGTTGTGGATTGCCTTTGGCTAAATAACAAATTTATTTGACTGAACTGGACATGACAAATTCTCGTTCATCAAATTGGCGTCGTTGCCGGGGACTATACTCCTTTTTTCTATTTAATTTGTTTATATTTTCAGCATTCAATTCCTAATTCTATTAGTTTTAGTTTTCCTATTTAATCTCTCTCTGATACTACTTTCCTAGTCTGTTTCTAATTCTCCTTTCCTAGCCTTAGTAGTATTCGATATCTAGAAATATTCTCGATTTTCGAAATTTCTAACGAGGCTAATTTTTAGTTTTGAGTTACTCTTACTACAGACATACAAGTATGATGTCCATGCGCGCTCGCATGACACCCCAATTCTCGCAGGTGAGGAGAGGATCATCCATATACCTGGAAGACGAGTTAAGGAGGTATGAGGTGACGGAGTCCATGGTGAGGTACTTACCGAGGTACGAAGATGGAGTAGGAATGGACCCATGGAGTTTCATTCGATCCTATGAGGAGGAAATAGAAAGAATTCCAGCAGAAGGGTTTACTAAGGACCAATTGTGCAGAAAACTATTTCTTTTGCTCTTGGGTATGAGCCGAGGCGATGGATTGCAAGGTTTGAACCAGGATCGCTGAAAACTTGGGGCCAAGTAGTAGAGGAGTTCTTGGCGCGGTTCATGCCTTATCATGAGACGATTGCCTTACGTGATAGGATCCAATATTTCGAGCAAGGAGGGTATGAGCAGTTTTGTGATGCCTACGAACGTTTTGAGATGTATAAACGTGAGTGCCCCCATCACCGTTTCGAAGATGGGGAGTTGATTTGGTGCTTCGTTGGTGGACTTCGTGAAGAGGAACGACTTAGAGTGGATCAGTTGAGCGGCGGTCTGGGAGAATGTACGGTCGACGAGGCAGAATAAGTCCTCCGTAAGTACGCCAGAGGTTCAACACAATCCAATGAGGTCATACCAATTCACATCACCACAAAGGAAGTAGATCGAGGTGAAGCAGGGAGCTCATCCGAGGAATATTTTGAAACCGAAGAAATCAGTGAGGAAGACGCACATGCCGAGCAAGTTGAAGATGACCTTCGTATAGCAAAAGTTGTTGAAGAAGTTGAAGTAACTGAGCATCTTACGGAAGAATTCAGCTTGTTGAATTGTGCTGAAGTAGAAGAGGTTCGAGAATTTGAAGAGGAGAAAGGATTGGAAGGCGACGCCCCCTGGAGGTGGGGGGCGAGTCGCCCAGCATGGGGGGAGAACCGCCTCGCATGACCAGTAAGCTGGACGACCCCAGCTCCTCTGTTTCTTACTACCAGACATTCGCATCAACCCAAAACGATTTCCTTCCGTTACTACTAAGGTTCTTAAGTACAAAGAGGTGAATCTACATCTCCGAGGTGGAAAGCTTGACAAGCAAGATACACAGGAGCTACCACTATACAAGCACCTCAATCAAGTCAAAGTGAATGTCCTCCTATTGATGAAGTCCTTATTGGATATGCCTGCAAAGCAAACCAGTCCATTCACCATGGTGAGATCTTTGAAGCTTCCTAGGTCTCTTTGCTACATCGGACCAAGAGAATGGCGGCCACCGTGGGGAGGTACTCTTGAGTCCATTCTTGAATACTCAGCCGACCGTGGCCAAACCGTTCGGTAACATCTAGTATCACTTTTTAATTACTCATTCTCTTTTGCTAGGGACTAGCTTAAGTTTCATGAGGGGGATGGGATGTGAACCATAATGTTAAGTATTGTTTGGCTTTGTGATGTTGAGTAGGATAGTCTTGTTTATTTATTTTTTTAATTGCATTTGCACGTTTACTGCTTTCCTAGGATAGTTTTGCATGTTTTATATGGAGTTTATTGCCGAATTTTTTTTGAACTTTTATATTGGGTAGATCAACTAGTTATGCCATTAATCGTATGCTTCATCTCTATGAATTTGTTTGAGGTTTTTCTCGCTTGACTTGTCACATTTATGTATTGCACTTAGTTGAGCTAGGTAGTCTCGACATCACTTAGTGGTGTTTTCTCTACTGCGGTTCACGAAGGCCTTTATAATAGGATGATGCATGTTAGGGTCTTATGGTTGTTTTCCCGAGTAATTATGTACCTAAGAGGCAACAAGTCTTCACCATGCTTTGAGATTGCTAAATGCCTAGGAAGGAGGTAGTGTGAGTTTGTGTGATCCTTTGTTTATAACCTATTCTTCGAATAGGTTTGGGGAGGGGGTTACACCATCATAGACTTGTTTCTGTTTTTCATTCTCGTATGATGAGTTTATTTTCCTTTTTCCGTAAATTTTGTACTCCAACCTATTCTTTCGAATAGGTTTGGGGAAGTCGTGTGAGTCTTTTTGTTTCTCTTTGTTATGCTACTGTTGGCTAGAAAAAATCGAAAAAAAGAAAGAAAAATTCCAGGAAAAAAGAGAAAAAGAAAATGAAAAAAGAATCTGGAAAGAAAAAAAAGATAAAAAAAGAGAAGACCCCAAAAAAGCAAAGAAGGGTCCAAAAAAGAAAAGCCAAATAGCAGCTTAGCAAAGTTTTGAGTCTTTTCCATTTTTCGTATTGTTTGTAATCGTGTTTTTCTATTTTTTATCTTGTTTGTCTTGAGTGTCATCTGTTCTAGAGCACCCTCGTCCTGCCATTCAGGAAGTGGTGAATAGCTTAAGATTTTTACTTAAGAGATGGGTAGAATAGGGGAGTGTTATCTTTTATAGGGAACCCTCCTTCGTTTGATGAGAGCCAGTACTGGTTCGACCTCTTTTGAGGGAAATTCTTAACATGGTGGAACAGCAGTAAGTCCTCAGTTTCATAGGCACGGGGCAACCATTCGTATCATAGCATGCATCATTACGTCGTCACTGACTAGGTCCAGGTAGAGAATGTTACGAGAGACTATCTTGTCTTGACATAAGTGCTTATGTGGATGTGTATAAGTCAATCGAGGTATTCTTCAACCTATATTCATGCTTTGATTTATATGGTTTTTGTTCATATGTTATTTGGTAGATTCAGTACATTAGTTCATTTTTATTTGGCATGGAACTCCATTTTGAGTCTTGCATGTTTTTTGTATTAGAGTCTAGCTTAGTTGCTTGAGGACAAGCAAAGGTTCGGTTTGGGGAGTTTGATGAATGTGTATTTTACACTTTCATTCGAGTCTTTTTCACCTATTTTAGCTATCATCTATATTAATTTAGCTATATTTTAGTACATTTTATTAGAATAGTGTCACGTTTCCCTTTAGATTTTATTTTACAGGTTTTGGTTGAAATTCGGAGATTTACGGGCATTCATATTGAAGTCTACAAGGAATTGGTGTTCCAGAAGCATATTTGGAGTATCTGAAGGTTTCCGGATAGGATTTGGAGTCTAGGGGCCGAATCTGGAGGTTAGAAGGCTACTAGAAGTCATAAACCAAGTCCGAAAGGGTGAAGAAATCCAAAACCGCGTCGAAAACGCGAAAGATCCGCGTTTACACTGTGGGGCGAACCGCTCCATCACCGGGCGAACCGCCCCAGAGGAAATTCGGGCCTATATATAGTTGCAAGTTTTCTCTCCGAAAATATATCTTTCCAAGCCTACTTTCTCACCTCTCTCTATAGTTTTAGGTAGGAACTTCCTGGGGCCTGTCCTGGGAGTTCCATAGCTTAGGGGATATTTTTTCATAGCAGATTGGAGCACGTAGGATCGCAATCATCCGGAGATTGACAACCATCGGTAACTTTGTATCTTACAACTTTTATCTACTTATTTTATATTCTTTCAATATGTTTTCTTCTATGATTGCTATTGATTGCATGCCTATGAGTAGCTAAATTTATTGTTGGTGGTAGTATGTGAATTCTTAGCGAGGGAAGATAATCATGCTAATGGCTATATCGCGCATTATACTCCGTGTCATTGCTTTATTTCGTTGATGAGTTGAACACCAAAATTCTCGTATGTTGTATTGATTATTATGCACACTAGGACACTTGTCAACCAATCAGACCAATTATCTTCGTAGTGTTGAATAATTACGGAACACATTAGGACGTTAGTTGTTGATGAGTCAGACCCATATTATCTTCGTAGTGCTTAATACTTGCAACAGGACACAAGATTGATTCAAAGATCTCTATGCAAGACCGAGGAATTTATGCATGATTATGGACCCATTATGTTAAGAAGGAGCATACTATCACCAATCTCCATTATCTGCTTGAAAACCCCTATTGCTTTCTATTTGCTGTTTTATTTAATTAGATTTGATAAAGCTAGTATAGTCCTGAGAGAATGACACTCGAGTCATTCTACTACTACACTACTGTTTTCGTTGTAGTTGTGGATTGCCTTTGGCTAAATAACAAATTTATTTGACTGAACCGGGACATGACAAATTCTCGTTCATCACTTGGCCATCAAGACGGAATCTCTTGGCTTCGTCAGAAGTCCATTCTTCTCTTGGTTTTGGCACAACAGTATCTGATGGTTCGCCAAGGATAGTTTCCTTCCCAGCTTCAGTGGTCTTGTGAGGGAAACTCCTTTCAATCTTAGTGATCTTGATAGGTCCATCATTAATGACGGTTACCATCTCATCACTAATGGCCTCAAGATGTAGCATCATGTTGTTTCGCCATTTCTCGTAATTTTCCAGCTTCAACAAGGGAGCATCTCCTAAAGACATCCTGTCAGCAAAGTACTACCAAACTGATCAAGTAAGAGTGATTTACGTAAAGCACTTAAGGGGATCTAGGTTCAGTGAAGAAGGCTAAAGAACCTCCTGCTCTGATACCACTTGTTCGTCCCTTTAAACAACAAGAAAAGACTAGAGGGGGGGGGGTGAATAGTCTTTTCAAACTTTCGTCGTTTAAAAACTTTCTCAGCAAGTACTTATTACTTTTCAGTAATGAGGTTGCTGATACTTAACTTTCTCAGCAAGCGTAAGTTACTTTCCAGTAGCTTGGTTTGCTGATACTTAAAATCAGAGAGCGGAAGTCTTTGAAACAATAAGTGCCCTTTCAGCAAGTGAAGTGAGTGACTGTGTACAAACAGATATAATTTGCTGAAAGCTAAATGCAGTAAGTAAATCACACAAACGCTTTTATAGTGGTATCTGAGAGTGGCGTAATCTCTCAACTAATCCACTTTGTCCTTTCTAGGACTGAATCCACTAAGATATGATTGAGGTTCCTTACAATCTCCTATCTAAAGCGATTCAACAGAAACCAATGCACACTTGCTTTGTCTCCAACCTAAACTAGAGAACTCAACCTTGTTCTCCACCAAACTTGGTACTTTTAATCAGCAAAACTATGCTCGATTAAGTTCCCCCTGAATATCACGCCTGAAAGGGTGTATTTTCAGTTAGAGAGTTTTGCGGTGAGATGACTTAATTATAACTTATTCAGTTACAACAAGTAATCTAAGAAACACAAATTGGAATACTTTGCAGTAAACAAGTTTGATTGTTTCTGGTGTCAAGACTTGTTCTTGTTCGAAAGAAAGAACACTAAACTAATTTCTTAGCCGAGTTTGTTCTACTTCTTCACAAGTAGCTTTTTCAAGCTTTAAGTCTTGGAATGGATCAATGGCAGTAAGAGCGATTGAAGGTTTGTGAGTTTTTAAGCACAAGTGAGAGTTTGATCACGTTGTTGACACACTTCAACTCTTTGCCGGATGACCTCTATTTATAGTGCAAGTAAGGAGCCGTTTGAATTTCAAATCCTAAGGCTTTTGTTCCTTAACATGTCACTATCTTGCTTTTGTACTTTCAGCAGCGACTTTGTTTGTCTTCTAGTCTTCATGTCCTTTGCGTGTAAGCTTTGCATTAAATGCACATTTGAATAGAATTCAAACAGTAACATTGGAGCGTAAATTCTCATACATTCAGCAAGAGGTCACATATGTTTATCAGCAAGTGTTCAGTCTCAGTTTCAGCAAGCACAACCTACTCTGTCTTTCAGATTTTCACTTATGCAATGTTGTTGCTGAACATTCCACTTTCTGAGTAAACACGTGCCTTACCAGTCTTCAGCAATCTTCAAGTCTTCAATTCTTCAGATCTTCAAAAGTCTGACCGGTTTCTTATTTGCTTCAATAATTTGTTTGTAATAAACAAAATACATCTTCAGCAAATTGCTTCAATAGGTCATTTTCTTTTCAGAAAATAAGATTCATTAAAGCTAAGCATCAATAAGATATTTTCTTTTCAGAAAATAAAATACATCATACGCAATTGTGTCAATAAGATATTTTCTTCTCAGAAAATAAAATACGTCATACAAAAAGAAATAACTTATCTAACACCTAACTAAGTCATCAGCAAACGTTCCTCTTTTACAATGTCCTTAAAATTCTAAATTCCTATGGACCTTAAGAGTACTAGTTACTGGACTGTTCTTAATTTAGCATGGTTAATTGCTCATCAAAATTACAAGTTTCCTAACAGATATTCAGGTCTTGTGATGGCTCGGCCACTTTTGAAATCATGGGTTCAACCCAGCAAATCACTGATGAGAGGTCCGGCTATTGTTCTTTCTGCTGCAACTCGAGATTTGAAAATCAAAAGTTGCATGATCCAGCAACTCTCGAGGTTCTATGGGTTGGCTAGGGAGGATGTTGTGGGATACTTGAATGATATTGACAATTTTGTCAACAATCTTCCAAGGCCCGGAGCAAGGATAACGGATGATGTGCTGAGGATGAAGGTTTTTGCTATGGGGCTTGGTGATAAAGCCAAGGCATGGTTAGGCTCTCTGGAAGCCGGATCACTAGACACCTGGGCCAAGGTGTATTATGCTTTTATGGAGAAATATTTTCCCCATACTTTGACCGCCGCGCTGAAGGCGCAAATTACTGGTTTCAAGCAAGACTATGATGAGACCATCTACACCGCTTTCGAGAGGTTCAAGGACCTCATGCACAAGTGTCCACACCATGGTTTTGAGCTTCCTGATCTTGTCCAGCACTTCTACAATGGACTCACATATGAGAATCAACAGGTGGTGGATTTCCAATGCCGTGGTACTATCTGGGAAGAGACCGCCGAGGATGTGTGGGCGTGTTTCGAAAGGCTTGCTAAAGGATCTCAGTTCAAGGATCCAAGAGCAATGGTTAGGAGGCGTGGACCTGAGGCTCCACCCAACCAGGATATCCCAATGCATGAAGTGAATGGTGTGAGTGGCGATAGGTTCGAAGGTTTCGCCAATCAGATGAGGCAAGCTCTAAGTGGCCTAATCGGAACATCTCTCTCCAACGAGGTATGTGTGGTGTGCAAGAATTATGGGCATGGGGCTCATATGTGTAGATCAGATCTAGCACGGGAAGATGTTCACTGGGTAAACCGTAGTAATCCTACTCCTAAGGTCGAAGCATCTACATCCAAGTCAGAAACTCTCTTGGATAATCTACAAAAATTGGTGGATTTCACCCAAGTATTTTTGAAGGGATACGAGGAGGATTCGGCGAAGATCAATGCTCGTCTGGATCAATTGGAAGCTAGAGCTAGTAGAGAGCGGGGGAAGTTACATAGCAACACTAAGAGGTCCATGTCGATCAACTTGGTGGGAGATCTTTGATGAATGTGTATTTTACACTTTCATTTGAGTCTTTTTCACCTATTTTAGCTATCCTCTATGTTAATTTAGCTATATTTTAGTACATTTTATTAGAATAGTGTCACGTTTCCCTTTAGATTTTATTTTACAGGTTTTGGTTGAAATTCGGAGATTTTCGGGCAATTATATTGAAGTCTACAAGGAATTGGTGTTCCAGAAGCCTATTTGGAGTATTTGAAGGTTTCCGGATAGGATTTGGAGTCTAGGGGCCGAACCTGGAGGTTAGAAGGCTACTAGAAGTCATAAACCGAGTCCGGAAAGGTGAAGAAATCCAAATCCGCGTCGAAAAACGTGGAAATTTCGCGAAATACTGGAGGGCAAACCGCCCCAGAGTAAATTCGGGGCCTATATATAGAGCTCAAGTTTTTCTCCGAAAATCATATCTTTCCAAGCCTACTTTCTCACCTCTCTCTATAGTTTTAGGTAGGAACTTCCCGGGGCCTGTCCTGGGAGTTCCATAGCTTAGGGGATACTTTTTCATAGCAGATTGGAGCGCGTAGGATCGCAATCATCCGGAGATTGACAACCTTCGGTAACTCTGTATCTTACAACTTTTATCTACTTATTTTATATTCTTTCAATATGTTTTCTTCTATGATTGCTATTGATTGCATGCACATTATGAGTAGCTAAATTTATCGTTGGTGGTAGTATGTGAATTCTTAGCGAGGGAAGATAATCATGCTAATGGCTATATCGCGCATTATACTCCGTGTCATTGCTTTATTTCGTTGATGAGTTGAACACCAAAATTCTCGTATGTTGTATTGATCATTATGCACACTAGGACACTTGTCGGCCAATCAGACCAAATTATCTTCGTAGTGTTGAATGATTACGGAACACAATAGGACGTTAGTTGTTGACAGGTCAGACCCATATTATCTTCGTAGTGCACAATACTTACAACAGGACCCAAGATTTATTCAACGATCTCTATGCAAGACCGAGGAATTTATGCATGATTATCGACCCATTATGTTAAGAAGGACCATACTATCACCAACCTCCATTATCTTCTTGAAAAACCCTTATTGCTTTCTATCTGCTGTTTTATATTCTAAATTAGATTTGATAAAGCTAGTATAGTCCTGAGAGAACGACACTCGAGTCATTCTACTACTACACTACGGTTTTCGTTGTAGTTGTGGATTGCCTTTGGCTATTACAAATTTATTTGACTGAATCTGACACGTTCATCAAATTGGCGCCGTTGCCGGGGACTATACTCCTTTTTTCTATTTAATTTGTTTATATTTACAGCTTTAGATTCCTAATTCTCCTAGTTTTAGTTTTCCTTTTCAATCTCTCTCTGATACTGCTTTCCTAGTCTGTTTCTAATTTCGCTTTCCTAGCTTTAGTAGTATTCGATATCTAGATTTATTCTCGATTTTTCGAAATTTCTAACAAGGCTAATTTTTAGTTTTGAGTTACTCTTACTACAGACATACAGGTATGATGTCCATGCGCGCTCGCATGACACCCCAATTCTCGCAGGTGAGGAGAGGATCTTCCATACACCTGGAAGACGAGTTAAGGAGGTATGAGGTGACGGAGTCCATGCTGAGGTACTTACCGAGGTACGAAGATGGAGTAAGGATGGACCCATGGAGTTTCATTCGATCCTATGAGGCGGAAATAGAAAGAATTCCAGCAGCAGGGTTTACTAAGGACCAATTATGCAGGAAACTATTTTCTTTTGCTCTTGGGTATGAGCCGAGGCGTTGGATTGCAAGGTTTGAACCAGGATCGCTGAAAACTTGGGGCAAAGTAGTAGAGGAGTTCTTGGCGCGGTTCATGCCTTATCATGAGACAATTGCCTTACGTGATAGGATCCAATATTTCGAGCAAGGAGAGTATGAGCAGTTTTGTGACGCCTACGAACGTTTTGAAATGTATAAACGTGAGTGCCCCCATCACCGTTTCGAAGATGGGGAGTTGATTTGGTGCTTCGTTGGTGGACTTCGTGAAGAGGAACGACTTAGAGTGGATCAGGTGAGCGGCGGTCTGGGAGAATGTACGGTCGACGAGGCAGAAGAAGTCCTCCGTAAGTACGCCAGAGGTTCAACACAATCCGATGAGGTCATACCAATTCACATCACCCCAAAGGAAGTAGATCGAGGTGAAGCAGGAAGCTCATCCGAGGAGTATTTTGAAACCGAAGAAATCAGTGAGGAAGATGCACATGCCGAGCAACTTGAAGATGACCTTCGTATACCAAAAGTTGTTGAAGAAGTTGAAGTAACTGAGCATCTTACGGAAGAATTCAGCTTGTTGAATTGTGCTGAAGTAGAAGAGGTTCGAGAACTTGAAGAGGAGAAAGGATTGGAAGGAGACGCCCCCCTGGAGGTGGGGGGCGAGTCGCCCAGCATGGGGGGAGAACCGCCTCCCATGACCAGTGAGCTGGACGACCCCAGCTCCCCTGTTTCTTTATTCCCAGACATTCGCATCAACCCAAAACCACTTCCTTCCGTTACTAATGAGGTTCTTAAGTACGAAGAGGTGAATCTACTCCTCCGAGATGGAAAGCTTGACAAGCAAGATACACAGGAGCCACCACTAAACAAGCACCTCGATGAAGTCAAAGTGAATGTCCTCCTATTGATGAAGTCCTTATTGGATATGCCTGCAAAGCAAACCAGTCCATTCACCATGGTGAGACCTTTGAGGCTTCCTAGGTCTCTTTTCTACATCGGACCAAGAGAATGGCGGCCACCGCGGGGAGGTACTCTTGAGTCCATTCTTGAATACTCAGCCGACCAAGGCCAAACCGTTCGGTAACATCTAGTATCACTTTTTATTTACTCATTCTCTTTTGCTAGGGACTAGCTTAAGTTTCATGAGGGGGATGGTATGTGAACCATGATGTTAAGTATTGTTTGGCTTTGTGATGTTGAGTAGGATAGTCTTTTTTTTTTAATTGCATTTGCACGTTTACTGCTTTCCTAGGATAGTCTTGCATGTTTTATATGGAGTTTATTGCCGAATGTTTTGAACTTTTATATTGGGTAAATCAACTAGCTATGCCACTAATCGTATGCTTCATCTCTATGAATTTGTTTGAGGTCTGTCTCGCTTGGCTTATCACATTTATGTATTGCACTTAGTTGAGCTAGGTAGTCTCGACATCACTTAGTGGTGTTTTCTCTACTGCGGTTCACGAAGGCCTTTATAATAGGATGATGCATGTTAGGGTCTTATGGTTCTTTTCCCGAGTAATTATGTACCTAAGAGGCAACAAGTCTTCACCATGCTTTGAGATTGCTAAATGCCTAGGAAGGAGGTAGTGTGAGGTTGTGTGATCCTTTGTTTATAACCTATTCTGCTGAATAGGTTTGGGGAGGGGGTTGCACCATCATTAGACTTGTTTTTGTTTTTCATTTTTCGTATCGTAAGTTTATTTTTCCTTTTACCGTAAATTTCGTGCTCCAACTCCAACCTATTCTTTCGAATAGGTTTGGGGAAGTCGTGTGAGTCATTTTTTGTTTCTTTTTGTTATGCTACTGCTGGCTAGAAAAAATCGAAAAAAAAGAAGAAAGAAAAATTCCAGAAAAAAGAGAAAAAGAAAATGAAAAAAGAATCTTGAAAGAAAAAAAAAAGAAAAAAAGAGAAGACCCCAAAAAAGCAAAGAAGGGTCCAAAAAGAAAAGCCAATTAGCAGTTTAGCAAAGTTTTGAGTCTTTTCCATTTTTCGTATTGTTTGCAATCGTGTTTTTCTATTTTTTATCTTTTTTGTCTTGAGTGTCATCTGTTCTAGACCACCCTCGTCCTGCCATTCAGGAAGTGGTGAATAGCTTAAGACTTTACTTAAGAGATGGGTAGAATAGGGGAGTGTTATCTTTTATAGAAAACCCTCCTTCGTTTGATGAGAGCCAGTACTGGTTCGACCTCTTTTGAGGGAAAGTCTTAACATGGTGGAACAGCAGTAAGTCCTCAGTTTCATAGGCACGGGGCAACCGTTCGTATCTTAGCATGCATCATTACGTCGTCTTTGACTAAGTCCAGGTAGAGAATGTTACGAGAGACTATCTTGTCTTGACATAAGTGCTTATGTGGATGTGTATAAGTCAATCGAGGTATTCTTCAACCTATATTCATGTTTTGATTCATATGGTTTTTGTTCATATGTTATTTGGTAGATTCAGTAGATTAGTTCATTTTATTTGGCATGTAACTCCATTTTGAGTCTTGCATGTTTTTTGTATTAGAGTCTAGCTTAGTTGCTTGAGGACAAGCAAAGGTTCGGTTTGGGGAGTTTGATGAATGTGTATTTTACACTTTCATTCGAATTTTTTTCACCTATTTTAGCTATCCTCTATGTTAATTTAGCTATATTTTAGTACATTTTATTAGAATAGTGTCACGTTTCCCTTTAGATTTTATTTTACAGGTTTTGGTTGAAATTCGGAGATTTACGGGCATTCATATTGAAGTCTACAAGGAATTGGTGTTCCAGAAGCATATTTGGAGTATCTGAAGGTTTCCGGATAGGATTTGGAGTCTAGGGGCCGAATCTGGAGGTTAGAAGGCTACTAGAAGTCATAAACCAAGTCCGAAAGGGTGAAAAAATCCAAAACCGCGTCGAAAACGCGAAAGATCCGCGTTTACACTGTGGGGCGAACCGCTCCATCACCGGGCGAACCGCCCCAGAGGAAATTCGGGCCTATATATAGTTGCAAGTTTTCTCTCCGAAAATATATCTTTCCAAGCCTACTTTCTCACCTCTCTCTATAGTTTTAGGTAGGAACTTCCCGGGGCCTGTCCTGGGAGTTCCATAGCTTAGGGTTTACTTTTTCATAGCAGATTGGAGCGCGTAGGATCGCAATAATCCGGAGATTGACAACCTTCGGTAACTTTGTATCTTACAACTTTTATCTACTTATTTTATATTCTTTCAATATGTTTTCTTCTATGATTGCTATTGATTGCATGCACATTATGAGTAGCTAAATTTATCGTTGGTGGTAGTATGTGAATTCTTAGCGAGGGAAGATAATCATGCTAATGGCTATATCGCGCATTATACTCCGTGTCATTGCTTTATTTCGTTGATGAGTTGAACACCAAAATTCTCGTATGTTGTATTGATCATTATGCACACTAGGACACTTGTCGGCCAATCAAACCAAATTATCTTCGTAGTGTTGAATGATTACGGAACACAATAGGACGTTAGTTGTTGACAGGTCAGACCCATATTATCTTCGTCGTGCACAATACTTACAACAGGACCTAAGATTCATTCAAAGATCTCTATGCAAGACCGAGGAATTTATGCATGATTATCGACCCATTATGTTAAGAAGGACCATACTATCACCAACCTCAATTATCTGCTTGAAAAACCCTTATTGCTTTCTATCTGCTGTTTTATATTCTAAATTAGATTTGATAAAGCTAGTATAGTCCTGAGAGAACGACACTCGAGTCATTCTACTACTACACTACAGTTTTCGTTGTAGTTGTGGATTGCCTTTGGCTATTACAAATTTATTTGACTGAATCTGACACGTTCATCAATCTTCCGGTGGAAATCACCATTAAGCAAGTTGTTGCGTGCGAGTGTGGTGCAAAAGACGAGCCTCCATTGGCCAAGGAGGAAGATAAAGATCTGGGACTCAACGTAAGTAATGAAGAACCTAAGGATCCTGAACCAATTCCTGATAGCTTTGATGTTAAGGTTGGGATTGGTAGTCTTGATGACGTCCGTGCTACACTAGATACGGGATCTTACTCGAATGTGCTACCCATGAATGTGTTTGAGAAGAGTGGCCTTGGAGAGCTTTCGAAGCATAAGGACATTGTGCAACTAGCGGATGGATCCTTTGTACGACCCGAAGGCATTGTGAAGAATGTATTGGTTAAGATTGGTGAAGCTTCTGTGTACACCAATTTCGTTGTGATGCCGGCGTCTACACCTGGGATGAGTGATGTCGTTCTCTTGGGACAAACCTTCTTGACCAATCTACGCTCCGTAATCGACATCTACCGAAGAACTTGCACGATTGAGGTGGATGGCAAGCAACATGTGTTGCGAGCCATATCTGATCCTAGTCCTCGCTTTAATGCTTCTCATACTATTAACTATTTTGGTCTTGCTGTGTATGTCCATTCTCATTCTCAGGTACTAGGTATGAGGAAGAGATCAATGAAGGGGAAGTCTAGTACCCATAAGGGCAAGACCTAAGGAGCGCGAAGAAGTCGAGTCAGAGACTTTTTAAACAATGGCGCTATCCGGGAGGCAACCCGGAGTTTTATCGCTTTCTTGCATTGCATGCATTTTTATTTTTCATATGTTTTTTGTGATAAAATAGGTTTTAAGATGATAATTTTGCGTTTTGGGAGGAAAAAGACGTCTCCAGGAGTCTGGAGATGCCAGGCGAACCGCCCCCCATGTGGGGTGACTCGCCTGGCATGACCAGGCCGCCTGGAACGTTCTGGACGCCCCAGGCGAATCGCCCCCCACCTGGGTGATGAATGTGTATTTTACACTTTCATTCGAGTCTTTTTCACCTATTTTAGCTATCATCTATGTTAATTTAGCAATATTTTAGTACATTTTATTAGAATAGTGTCACGTTTCCCTTTAGATTTTATTTTACAGGTTTTGGTTGAAATTCGGAGATTTCGGGGTAATTATATTGAAGTCTACAAGGAATTGGTGTTCCAGAAGCCTATTTGGAGTATCTGAAGGTTTCCGGATAGGATTTAGAGTCTAGGGGCCAAATCTGGAGGTTAGAAGGCTACTAGAAGTCAAAAACCGAGTCCGAAAAGGTGATGAAATCCAAATCCGCGTCGAAAAACGCGGAAATTCCGCGAAATACTGGGGGGCGAACCGCCCTAGCACCGGGCGAACCGCCCCAGAAGAAATTCGGGGCCTATATATAGAGCTCAAGTTTTTCTCCGAAAATCATATCTTTCCAAGCCTACTTTCTCACCTCTCTCTATAGTTTTAGGTAGGAACTTCCCAGGGCCTGTCCTGGGAGTTCCGTAGCTTAGGGGATACTTTTTCATAGAAGATTGGAGCGCATAGGATCGCAATCATCCGGAGATTGACAACCTTCGGTAACTTTGTATCTTACAGTTTTTATCTACTTATTTTATTCTTCTTTCAATATGTTTTCTTCTATGATTGCTATTGATTGCATGCCTATTATGAGTAGTTAAATTTATCATTGGTGGTAGTATGTGAATTCTTAGCGAGGGAAGATAATCATGCTAATGGTTATATCGCGCATTATACTCCGTGTCATTGCTTTATTTCGTTGATCAGTTGCAACCAAAATTCTCGTATGTTGTATTGATTATTATGCACGCATGGACACTTGTCCACCAATCGGACCAATTATCTTCGCAGTGTTGAATAATTACGGAACACATTAGGACGTTAGTTGTTGATGAGTCAGACCCTTATTATCTTCGTAGTGCTTAATACTTGCAACAGGACACAAGATTGATTCAAAGATCTCTATGCAAGACCGAGGAATTTATGCATGATTATCCACCCATTATGTTAAGAAGGACCATACTATCACCAATCTCCATTATCTGTTTGAAAACCCCTATTGCTTTCTATCTGCTGTTTTATATTCTCTTGTTAAATAGATAAAGCTAGTTATAGTTCTGAGAGAACGACACTCGAGTCATTCTACTACTACACTACTGTTTTCGTTGTAGTTGTGGATTGCCTTTGGCTAAATAACAAATTTATTTGCTGAATTAGAATCTGAAAACTTCCGGTTCATCAAATTGGCGCCGTTGCCGGGACTATACTCCTTTTTTCTGTTTAATTTGTTTATATTTACAGCTTTAGATTCCTAAGTCTATTAGTTTTAGTTTTGCTTTTTAATCTCTCTCTGCTTTTCCTATTTGTTTCTAATCACTTTTCCTAGTCTGTTACAGATTGTGTATGCCGCATACACGTTCTGCAGGAACACCGCTTGCTAATTCAATTGCTGAGATCGATAGAGTCTACCACCAAAGAAGGCGACTACTTGAAAGGCGCGCACTAGAGAAAATAGAGGAAACCGATTTCTCTGAATCTCTAATTAGTCTATTCAAGGAAATCGACGGAATGGCAGAAGATAGACCACTGAAGGCATGGGTACAACCCACCAAGGATCGTATGAGGGGACCGACGATTGTTCTTTCGCCTGCAACCCGAGATCTAGAGATCAAGAACCACGCATTCCAACAACTTCCGAGGTTCTATGGCTTATCAAGGGAAGATGTGATGGGGTATTTGAACGATATCGATGATTTCGTCAATCAACTCCCACGACCCGGAGCTGACATAACAACGGATGAGTTGATGATGAAGGTTTTTGCTATGGGACTTGGCGACAGGGCGAAGTCATGGCTGAGTTCTCTACCAGCCGGCTCACTAGACACCTGGGAAAAGGTTTTTTCAGCCTTCATGGAGAAATACTTCTCACACACTCTGACTACCGCGCTAAAGGCGCAAATCACTGGATTCAAGCAGGACTATGATGAGACCATCTACACCGCATTCGAGAGGTTCCAAGATCTCACGAACAAGTGCCCTCACCATGGTTTTGAACTCTCCGACCTAATCCAACACTTCTACAATGGACTAACCTTCGAGAACCAACAAGTGGTGGATTTCCAATGCCGAGGCAATATTTGGGAGAAAACTGCAGAAGCCGTCTGGGCAGTTTTCGAAAGGCTCGCTAAGGGTTCGCAGTTCAAGGACCCAAGAGCAATGGTTAGGAGACGTGGACCTGAAGCTCCACCAACTCAAGAAGCCCCTATGTACAGGGAGAATGGGGATCAATTCGAGTGCTTTACCAACGAATTGAAGCAAGTCCTCAAGAACGCCACCGGAACAACTGTTTCGAACGAAGTATGCCGAATATGCAAGAACTATGGGCATGGGGCTCATATGTGTAGATCGGAGCTGGCATACGATGATGGCAACTGGGCTCGAGGAGGCGAAGAAGAAGCCTTTTCTACGGAGTTTGGCACTCAAGAAGTGAGCTACGGACAAGACGATAGGAATCCTCGAGGTGGATTTTGGAGAAGAGGATACCGTAACAATCAAGGATATGCACCGGCTAACCAAACTTATGGACCTAACCAAGACCGTAGCAGGCTGAACTATGGTAATGATCACTGCGAAAACCTCGCTCCGAAGAGCCACCTAAGTCGAAGTCGGCTCTACTGATGGAGAACTTGCAAAAGATGGTTGATCACACACAAAGTTTTCTCAAACGTTATGAGGAAGATTCTGAGAAGACTAGGGCAAGGCTTGATAAGTTGGAAGAGAGCACTAGGCTTGCCCATCAAAAGATGCAAGAGTTGATCGACCAAAGAGCGAGTAAGGAACAAGGCAACACTGAGAAGGTCGTTAGGTGCGAATGTTGCATGAAGGAAGAACTTCTACAGGCTGAGGAAGAAGAGGAGGACCTTAGTTCTGACGCAAGTGATGAGGAGCAAGAGGATCCCGAACCACTCCCTAAAAGTTTCGATGTTAAGGTAGGGATTGGTGAGCTTGAAGATGTCCGTGCCACGCTAGACACGGGATCCTACTCAAACATAATTCCTTTGAATGTGTTTGAAAAGAGTAACCTTGGAAAACTATCTGAGGAAAGGGCTATTGTGCGACTGGCGGATGGATCCTTTATGAGACCCGAGGGAGTTGTAAAAAATGTGTTGGTCAAGATTGGTGAAGCATCTATTTACACCAATTTCGTAGTTATGCCGGCATCTGCACCTGGGACGGGGGATGTCATACTCTTAGGGCAAACATTCTTGACCAAGCTACGCTCCGTGATGGACATCTACCAAAGAACTTGCACTATCGAAGTAGATGGCAGGCAACACGTATTGCAAGCCATACCTGATCCCCCAGAACCGCCAGATATTACTACTCACTATTGTGGTCTTGCAGCCTATATTCTTTCTTATTCACAGGTTCGTGGCATGGAGAGGAGATCAATGAAGGGGAAGCCTAGTACCCGCAAAAAGAGGAGATAGGCGCAGACAGGAGTCGAGTCAAAGACTTTAAACAATGACGCTATCCGGGAGGCAACCCGGAATTTTTATCGCTTTCTTTAATGCTTTTCTGCATGCATTCATTCTTGAACTAATTGCTTCTCATATGCGAATTTGTTCATGTGTGTGTCGTATATGCTTTTGCTTTTGTTCAAGTGAGATTTTTCGAGTGGTTTTTTGAAAAAATTAGTTTCGGGATTTAAGCCGCATTTTCTGACATCGGGACCCGTCTCCCCGCATTGGGGAGCACGGGGCGAACCGCCCCGTGGTGGCCGCCCCACAGTCCCAGATCTTAAAAAAACGCGGATTTCAACCCCAAATCATTATTTTCTTCATTCTTCTTCATCCATACTCCCAAAAAACCCGAAAAGTGCGATTTTGCTTCTAAATCTTCATAACTTCTTCGTTTCTTGACCAAATTGAGTGTTCTTTAGCTTAATTCGAAGCCTATTACATGATCTATCATCCTAACCGATCTGATTTCATCCTAATTCGTTAGATTTGCAGATCTGAGGTATCATCTTTAAGAAACCTAATTTTCGAATTTGGGAGTTTTCTAATTTGAGCTTCAATTATGCTTGTTTGATGCATGGGTATGTTGTTATTATGATTAGACATGTTATTTACTATCAATTGCATGCTCAATTTTGCTTTAATTGTTGATTTGGGTATTTTGCTATTAGATGATATATCTTGTTATGCATTATGTCTTTATCTTTGATTTCTAGCATAATGATATGTTTATTGGAGTAATGTTGGTGGATTTGACGATAGAATGCTTATTAGTTGAGATCGAGGATTTATGCTGGTAGAATTTTTGCGCTGCTATGGTTTAAATTGAGCCTTGTTATCAAGGATATTGGTTGTCTAGTAAGAGCATGATGTGATGTATTGCATGTAGTAGTTACGTTGATATGTTGCATGATGAAGTAGCTAGGCTAGACATTGCGGTTTGGGGAGTTCGATTGTTGAATTTATCACTTGTGTGTCTCGCTTTTACACTAGCATATATTTGAGTCTGTTTTGAGTCGTACGAGGTGCTAATCGCTGTTTGTAGGTACCATACTAAGGGAAGGGAGTATTCCCGTATGATTGCTGTGAAGAACCATGTCAAGGAAGGTGATCTCGCTAGAGGTGTGTTCCAGCCAAGGGGTTTGGCAACAACGTCGTGGATTATCCGAGAGGAGGAGTTAGAATACACCTGGAGTAAGGACTCCTATGCCTATTCATGCACCACCGAAGGGTCAGAAACCACTATTATGTCAGCACTCCATCACGAGGACTACAGAATTCAAGTGAATAGGAAGGCACCGGGACAGTCTTGCCGCGACGGATTCGATCTTGAGTCCGAAGTTGCTCGAAGGTTCCGAAGCGCTAGCTTGGTTCCAAAACGTAATAACATGGGTACCCAGCACCTTGTTGGGGTGCTCCTTTCCTGCCTCTACAAGGAGCATAACATTGATATTGGGAGCATCAACTGTAGAGAATGTGGACAAAATTGGAGAAAAAGGTAGAAGACTTCTGAGTATCCGAACAGCTAACTGAAACCTTCTCGTGGAGTAAACCGTTGGAGGGGGAGGTCCTGATACCACTGCCCTTTCCCCTTCAATAGTTCACATCCTATTGGAGGGCTACAGGATGGAGAATTCCATAACAGCGGCGGTTAATCTTGAGAATTCAACCTGCCACTACAACTCTACTAGTGAGGATGTGCGTGACAGTAGTGACAATGAAGACAAGAGGGACAATGATGATACCGATGGTTGAATTTGTCCTATCTGAACTTTTGATGGAACTACTGCCACAACCACAAGTCCCGATGATCATATATGAAGCTCACAGAGGAGGCCCAATAAATCACAAGCAGCATACTCAGCCGACCGAGGCCAAACAATGGGGTAACATCTAGTATCATATCTTATTTCCTCAATTTCTTACTGCTAGGGAATAGCGTTAATTTCATGAGGGGTTTGGGATTTAAGTGATCTGATGTTGTTAGTTTGGAGCTTGGAATTGGTAGGATGAGTATAGTACCTCGCATGTTTTATCTTTCTGCATTTGCATTTGCACGTTTACTGCTTTCTTAGATTTTTTAGGTTGCATTCATCCTAGGATAGTCTTGCATGTTTTATATGGAGTTTATTGCCGAATTTTTGAAAGTTTTTATTGGGTAGATCAACTAGCTATGCCATTAATCGTATGCTTCATCTCTATGAATTTGTTTGAGGTTTTTCTCGCTTGGCTTGTCACATTTATGTATTGCACTTAGTTGAGCTAGGTAGTCTCGACATCACTTAGTGATGTTTTCTCTACTGCGGTTCACGAAGGCCTTTATAATAGGATGATGCTGTTAGGGTCTTATGGTTGTTTTCCCGAGTAATTATGTACCTAAGAGGCAACAAGTCTTCACCATGCCCTGAGATTGATAAATGCCTAGGAAGGAGGTAGTGTGAGGTTGTGTGATCCTTTGTTTATAACCTATTCTTCCGAATAGGTTTGGGGAGGGGGTTACACCATCATAGACTTGTTTCTGTTTTTCATTCTTCGTATCGTGAGTTTATTTTTCCTTTTTGTAAATTTTGTACTCCAACCTATTCTTTCGAATAGGTTTGGGGAAGTCGTGTGAGTCATTTTGTTTCTCTTTTTGTTATGCTACTGCTGGCTAAAAAAATCAAAAAAAAAGAAAGAAAAATTCCAAAAAAAAAAAGAGAGAAAAAGAATAAAGTATCTGGAAAGAAAAAAAAGAAAAAAAGAAGACCCCAAAAAGCAAAGAAGGGTCCAAAAATAAAGCCAAATAGCAGTTTAGCAAAATTTGAGTCTTTTCCATTTTTCATATTGTTCGTAATTGTGTTTTTCTATTTTTTATCTTTTTGTCTTAAGTGTCATCTGTTCTAGACCACCCTCGTCCTGCCATTCAGGAAGTGGTGAATAGCTTAAGACTTTACTTGAGAGATGGGTAGAATAGGGGAGAGTTATCCTTTATAGGGAACCCTCCTTCGTTTGATGAGAGCCAGTACTGGTTCGACCTCTTTTGAGGGAAAGTCTTAACATGGTGGAACAACAGTAAGTCCCCAGTTTCATAGGCACGGGGACACCATTCGTTTCATAGCATGCATCATTACGTCGTCACTGACTAGGTCCAGGTAGAGAATGTTACGAGAGACTATCTTGTCTTGACATAAGTGCTTATGTGGATGTGTATAAGTCAATCGAGGTATTCTTCAACCTATATTCATGCTTTGATTTATATGGTTTTTGTTCATATGTTATTTGATAGATTCAGTAATTTACTTCATTTTATTTGGCATGAAACTCCATTTTGAGTCTTGCATGTTTTTTGTATTAAAGTCTAGCTTAGTTGCTTGAGGACAAGACAAGGTTCGGTTTGGGGAGTTTGATGAATGTGTATTTTACACTTTCATTCGAGTCTTTTTCACCTATTTTAGCTATCCTCTATGTTAATTTAGCTATATTTTAGTACATTTTATTAGAATAGTGTCACGTTTCCCTTTAGATTTATTTTACAGGTTTTGGTTGAAATTCGGAGATTTCGGGGCAATTATATTGAAGTCTACAAGGAATTGGTGTTCCAGAAGCCTATTTGGAGTATCTGAAGGTTTCCGGATAGGATTTGGAGTCTAGGGGCCGAATTTGGAGGTTAGAAGGCTACTAGAAGTCATAAACCGAGTCCTAAAAGGTGAAGAAATCCAAATCCGCGTCGAAAAACACGGAAATTCCGCGAAATACTGGGGGGCGAACCGCCCCAGCACCGGGCGAACCGCCCCAGAAGAAATTCGGGGCCTATATATAAAGCTCTAATTTTTCTCCGAAAATCATATCTTTCCAAGCCTACTTTCTCACCTCTCTCTATAGTTTTAGGTAGGAACTTCCCAGGGCCTGTCCTGGGAGTTCCGTAGCTTAGGGGATACTTTTTCATAGCAGATTGGAGCGCGTAGGATCGCAATCATCCGGAGATTGACAACCTTCGGTAACTTTGTATCTTACAGTTTTTATCTACTTATTTTATTCTTCTTTCAATATGTTTTCTTCTATGATTGCTATTGATTGCATGCCTATTATGAGTAGCTAAATTTATCATTGGTGGTAGTATGTGAATTCTTAGCGAGGGAAGATAATCATGCTAATGGTTATATCGCGCATTATACTCCGTGTCATTGCTTTATTTCGTTGATCAGTTGCAACCAAAATTCTCGTATGTTGTATTGATTATTATGCACGCATGGACACTTGTCAACCAATCAGACCAATTATCTTCGTAGTGTTGAATAATTACGGAACACATTAGGACGTTAGTTGTTGATGAGTCAGACCCTTATTATCTTCGTAGTGCTTAATACTTGCAACAGGACACAAGATTGATTCAAAGATCTCTATGCAAGACCGAGGAATTTATGCATGATTATCGACCCATTATGTTAAGAAGGACCATACTATCACCAATCTCCATTATCTTTTTGAAAACCCCTTTGCTTTCTA
Organism: Plantago ovata; assembly: GCA_028274465.1. Classification (NCBI taxonomy): domain Eukaryota; kingdom Viridiplantae; phylum Streptophyta; class Magnoliopsida; order Lamiales; family Plantaginaceae; genus Plantago; species Plantago ovata. The sequence continues at coordinate 60,723,882 of CM051455.1, forward strand.
TCTTTGTTTTATATTCTCTTGTTAATAGATAAAGCTAGTTATGTCCTGAGAGAGACGACACTCGAGTCATTCTACTACTACACTACTGTTTTCGTTGTAGTTGTGGATTGTCTTTGGCTAAATAACAAATTTATTTCTGAATTAGAATCTGACAATTCCGGTTCATCACTGGGGCGGTTCGCCCCGGGTGTCCGGAAACCCGGAAGTCCGGATTTCGTTTGGATCCCTATTTTCTCCTGTTATTCTAAATTATTGATCTTTTACTTCTTTATCGCCCGTTTTGGATTTCTCACGGAGTTTCCTTGAGT
>CM051455.1:60724289-60743135 GCA_028274465.1 Plantago ovata
GGAGGCCCAATACATCACAAGCAGCAATACTCCGCGACCGAGGCCACAACCAATGGTTGGTAACATCTAGTATATACTCTTATTTCCTTCAATCTTACTGATAGGGATAGCTAATTTCATGAGGGGTTTGGGATTTAAGTGATCTGATGTTGTTAGTTTTGGAGCTTGGAATTGGTAGGATGAGTATAGTAACCTCGCATGTTTATCTTTCTGCATTTGCATGCACGTTTCCTGCTTTCTTTAGATTTTTTCGGTTGCCTTCATCCTAGGATAGTCTTGCATTTTTTAATGGAGTTTATTGCCGAATTTTTGACTTTTTTTATTGGGTAGATCAACTAAGCTATGCCATTAATCGTATGCTTCATCTCTATGAATTTGTTTGAGGTTTTTTCTCGCTTGGCTTGTCACATTTATGTATTGGCACTTAGTTAAGCTGGTAGTCTCGACATCACTTAGTGGTGTTTTCTCTACTGCGGTTCACGAAGGCCTTTATAATAGGATGATGCTGTTAGGGTCTTATGGTTGTTTTCCCGAGTAATTATGTACCTAAGAGGCAACAAGTCTTCACCATGCTTTGAGATTGCTAAATGCCTAGGAAGGAGGTAGTGTGAGGTTGTGTGATCCTTTGTTTATAACCTATTCTTCCGAATAGGTTTGGGGAGGGGGTTACACCATCATTAGACTTGTTTCTGTTTTTCATTTTCGTATCGTGAGTTTTTTTTTTTCCTTTTGTAATTTTGTACTCCAACCTATTCTTTCGAATAGGTTTGGGAAGTCGTGTGAGTCATTTTGTTTCTCTTTTTTGTGCTACTGCTGGCTAAAAAAATCAAAAAAAAAAGAAAGAAAATTCCAAAAAAAAAAGAGAGAAAAGAAAAAAATCTGGAAAGAAAAAAGAAAAAAAGAGAAGACCCAAAAAAGCAAAGAAGGGTCCAAAAATAAAGCCAAATAGCAGTTTAGCAAATTTGAGTCTTTTCCATTTTTGTATTGTTCGTAATGTGTTTTCTATTTTTTATCTTTTTTGTCTTAAGTGTCATCTGTTCTAGACCACCCTCGTCCTGCCATTCAGGAAGTGGTGAATAGCTTAAGACTTTACTTGAGAGATGGGTAGAATAGGGGAGTTTATCTTTATAGGGAACCCTCCTTCGTTTGATGAGAGCCAGTACTGGTTCGACCTCTTTTGAGGGAAAGTCTTAACATGGTGGAACAACAGTAAGTCCTCAGTTTCATAGGCACGGGACACCATTCGTATCTTAGCATGCATCATTACGTCGTCACTGACTAGGTCCAGGTAGAGAATGTTACGAGAGACTATCTTGTCTTGACATAAGTGCTTATGTGGATGTGTATAAGTCAATCGAGGTATTCTTCAACCTATATTCATGCTTTGATTTATATGGTTTTGTTCATATGTTATTTGATAGATTCAGTAATTAGTTCATTTTATTTGGCATGAAACTCCATTTTGAGTCTTGCATGTTTTTTGTATTAGAGTCTAGCTTAGTTGCTTGAGGACAAGCAAAGGTTCGGTTTGGGGAGTTCGATGAATGTGTATTTTACACTTTCATTCGAGTCTTTTTCACCTATTTTAGCTATCCTCTATGTTAATTTAGCTATATTTTAGTACATTTTATTAGAATAGTGTCACGTTTCCCTTTAGATTTTATTTTACAGGTTTTGGTTGAAATTCGGAGATTTCGGGGCAATTATATTGAAGTCTACAAGGAATTGGTGTTCCAGAAGCCTATTTGGAGTATCTGAAGGTTTCCGGATAGGATTTGGAGTCTAGGGGCCGAATTTGGAGGTTAGAAGGCTACTAGAAGTCATAAACCGAGTCCGAAAAGGTGAAGAAATCCAAATCCGCGTCGAAAAACACGGAAATTCCGCGAAATACTGGGGGGCGTACCGCCCCAGCACCGGGCGAACCGCCCCAGAGTAAATTCGGGGCCTATATATAAAGCTCTAGTTTTTCTCCGAAAATCATATCTTTCCAAGCCTACTTTCTCACCTCTCTCTATAGTTTTAGGTAGGAACTTCCCAGGGCCTGTCCTGGGAGTTCCGTAGCTTAGGGGATACTTTTCATAGCAGATTGGAGCGCGTAGGATCGCAATCATCCGGAGATTGACAACCTTCGGTAACTTTGTATCTTACAGTTTTTATCTACTTATTTTATTCTTCTTTCAATATGTTTTCTTCTATGATTGCTATTGATTGCATGCCTATTATGAGTAGCTAAATTTATCATTGGTGGTAGTATGTGAATTCTTAGCGAGGGAAGATAATCATGCTAATGGTTATATCGCGCATTATACTCCGTGTCATTGCTTTATTTCGTTGATCAGTTGCAACCAAATTCTCGTATGTTGTATTGATTATTATGCACGCATGGACACTTGTCAACCAATCAGACCAATTATCTTCGTAGTGTTGAATAATTACGGAACACATTAGGACGTTAGTTGTTGATGAGTCAGACCCTTATTATCTTCGTAGTGCTTAATACTTGCAACAGGACACAAGATTGATTCAAAGATCTCTATGCAAGACCGAGGAATTTATGCATGATTATCGACCCATTATGTTAAGAAGGACCATACTATCACCAATCTCCATTATCTTTTTGAAAACCCCTATTGCTTTCTATCTGTTGTTTTATATTCTCTTGTTAAATAGATAAAGCTAGTTATAGTCCTGAGAGAACGACACTCGAGTCATTCTACTACTACACTACTGTTTTCGTTGTAGTTGTGGATTGTCTTTGGCTAAATACAAATTTATTTGCTGAATTAGAATCTGACAAATTCCGGTTCATCACTGGGGCGGTTCGCCCCGGGTGTCCGGAAACCCGGAAGTCCGGATTTTCGTTTGGATCCCTATTTTTCTCCTGTTATTCTAAATTATTGATCTTTTTACTTCTTTTATCGCCCGTTTTGGTTTCTCACGAGTTTCCTTGAGTCCTATAAGTTACAGGTACAAGTTAGCTCTCACCTTAAATCCACTTTCGACGTTCGGGACGAGCGACAACGTTCAGGTTTGGGGAGGGGTTATCGCTTGGTATTTCTATACTTGTTTTGCTTATGATTACTCGTGAAACCTTTTGTTTGCAATTGCATTTGCACGTTTATTGATTTCTTAGTATTTAGTTGCATACACTACATTCATCCTAGTATAGTTTTGCCTGTTTTTTGTGGAGTTTGTTGCCAAATTTTTTGAACTTTTTTATTGGGTAGATTAACTAATTATGACATTAATCATATGCTTCATCTCTATGAATATGTTTGAGGTTTTTTTCGCTTGGCATGTCACATTTATGTTTGCACTTAGTTAAGCTTGGTAGTCTCGACATCACTTAGTGGTGTTTTCTCTACTGCGATTCACGAAGGCCTTTATAATAGGATGATGCATGTTAGGATCTTATGGTTGTTTTCCCGAGTAATTATGTACCTAAGAGGCAACAAGTCTTCACCTTGCTTTGAGATTGCTAAATGCCTAGGAAGGAGGTAGTGTGAGATTGTGTGATCCTTTATTTGCAACCTATTCTTCCGAATAGGTTTGGGGAGGGGGTTACGCTATCATTAGACTTGTTTTTTATTTTTTAGTGTGTGATAGATTCAATAGATTAGTTCATTTCATTTGGCATAAGACTCCATTTTTGTGTTGCATTGTTTTTTGCATTAGAGTCTAGCTTAACTGCTTGAGGACAAGCAAAGATTCGGTTTGGGGAGTTTGATGAATGTGTATTTTACACTTTCATGTGAGTCTTTTTTTCACCAATTTATCTATCTCTATGTTAATTTAGCTATATTTTAGTGCATTTTATTAGAATAGTGTCACGTTTCCCTTTAGTTTGTATTTTACAGGTTTTGAGTGAAAAACGAGGTTTTCCGGCAATTATATTGAAGTAGACAAGGAATTGGTGTTCCGAAAGCCTATTTGGAGTATCCAGAAGATTCCAGATAGGATTTGAAGTCTAGAGGTCGAGTCTGAAGGCTAAAAGGTCACTAGAAGGCAAAATCCGAGTCCGAAAAGGAGAAAAAATCCAAAAACGCGTCGAAAACGCGTATATGACCGAAAAAATCTCCCGGGCGAGTCGCCCGGGATGTGGGGCGAATCGCCCCACACCAGGCGAATCGCTCGGTGTGTGGGGCGATTCGCCCCACACCTGCCGAATCACTATATATAGTTGCTCAGTTTTCTCCGTTTTTCATACTTTCTCAAACCTTTTCTCTCACCTTTCTCATTAGTTTTAGGTAGGAATTCTCCAGACCCTGTTCTGGGGATTCTTAGCTTAGGAGATACTTTTTCTTAGCGTTTTGGAGCTTGTAAGATCGCGATTATTCGGAGATTGACAACCTTCGGTAACATTGTATCTTACAGTTTTTCTATTTATATTTATTTATCTTTCAACATGTTTTCATTCAATCTTTCTATGATTTATGTTGATTGCATGACATCTATGAGTAGCTAAACTTCTCGTTGGTGATAGTATGTGATTTCTTAGCGAAGGGTTAATAATTATGCTAATGGCTATATCGCGCATTATACTTTGAGTTATTGCTTTATTTCTTTGATCTATCTAAAACCTCTATCTTCGTAGTGTTGAATAATTATGGAACACAATTGGACAATTCATTGATCAAAGATCTCTATGCAAAACCGGGGACTTCATGCATGATTATTAACCTGCTATGCTTTGAATGACCATACTATCACCAATCTCCATTATTTGTTAAGAAAAACCTTTGCTAAGTCGTCTGTTGATTTTATATTCTTAAGTTAGATTAGATAAAGCTAGTTATAGTCCTTAGAGATCGACACTCGAGGTTATTTTACTGCTACACTACGGTTTTCGTTGTAGTTGTGAATTGCCTTTGGCTAAATACAAATTTATTTGATTAATTAGAATCTGACAAATTCCGGTTCATCAATTAACGTCACAAATCAATTTTACCTTGATTCATGGGATATGATCCTTTCTACCCCAGCGCTAATTGCTTGCGGAAGTAAATGAGAATCTTTTTCAGCGATTTTGGACAAATTGACTTTGGCACTTACCTTTTTAGGTAACAGACCTTACATTTGCTGAAAATTTTCCCCTTAATCAGATATCTCATATTTCTTTAAGTTGAAAGACATTTCTAAGTTCTCGCCTCAGCAAATTCTTTTTATATTGAGATATCCTTTGGTAAAATCCGAGAAGTGTTCTTGCTCTTTGCTGAGTTCCCGTCTCAGGTTTTTCCTTTGATACTTGAATACCTGTTTCAGTATCTTTGATTGTCTGAATGCCCGTTTCAGCAATCCTTAAAGGTTTTCTCTTACTGAGTGCCCGTCTCAGCAATTGATCAAGTTTCCTAACAAATACCCGTTTTGAAGGAATTACTTGTTGAATGCCTGTTTCAGCAATCATGTAGTGAAATATCATTTCTTTTAGAAGAAATCAATGGAAGGAACTTTATACATATAAGCATACTTTGACTTGCTGAATGCCTATTTCAGCAATCTGCCAATTGTATCCTTACTATTGAGGTAGTTCAATCAATCCAAGGTTATACCTTAGCATTGCGAACCTATTATCTGGTAGGGGCTTGGTAAAGATATCAACAAGTTGATCATCAGTACCTACATTCACAACCTCAATGTCTCCTTTTTCCACATGATCTCTAATGAAATGATGTCTAATATCAATGTGCTTTGTCCTTGAGTGGAACTTAGGATTTCGCATGATAGCAATAGCACTTGTATTATCACAAAAGATTGGTGTTTTCTTTGCATAAATACCATAATCTCTTAATTGTTGTTGAATCCATAGGATTTGAGTTGTGCAACAACCAGCCGCAATGTACTCACATTCAATAGATGAGTTGGCAACACAGATTTGCTTCTTGCTGAACCATGATATTAATCTAGTACCTAGAAACTGACAAGTTCGAGAAGTACTTTTTCTATCAAGAGTTGATCCTCCATGATCAGCATCAGAATAACCAACCAATTCCAATTTAGAATCTTTACGATACCATAATCCAACATTGACTGTACCTTTGACATATTTCAGTATTTTAAGTGCCTTTGTGTAGTGCGATTCGCTTGGATCAGATTGGAATCTTGCACACACACAAACAACATACTGAATGTTAGGTCTACTTGTTGTTAAATACAACAAGGAACCAATGAGCTTCCTATACTTGTGTTCTTCAACGCACTTATCTTCTTTAGTATAGCCCAATTTGGTACCAACACTCATAGGGATCTTTTCAGGTTTTTCTTCCTCTTTGATCCTAAACTTTATGAGCATTTCCTTTGCATACTTTGCTTGATTTATGAATATTCCATGTTTGAGTTGCTTGACTTGCAATCCTAGGAAATAATTCAATTTACGCATCATACTCATTTCAAACTTGTTTATCATGAGTTTGGCAAAATCATCACAAAGTTGCTTGTCCTTAGATCCAAATATTATGTCATCCACATAAATCTGAACTAAGAGTATTTTACCATCATGGTTCATGGTAAACAAAGTTTTGTCAACTTCACCTTTCTTGAAACCATTATCCAGTAAGAACTTAGCTAAGGTATCATACCAAGCTCTTGGTGCTTGCTTTAGACCATATACAGCTTTCTGAAGCTTGTATACCATCTTGGTTTCTGAGGGAAGTTCAAAGCCAGGGGGTTGTTCAAGTAGACTTCTTTAGCAAGTTCACCATTTAAGAATGCACTTTTAACATCCATTTGATAAACAATGAAGTCATTGTGAGCAGCAAAGGCCAAGATAAGTCTAATTGCCTCCAATCTTAAAACTTGTGCATAAGACTCATCATAGTCCAATCCTTCAGTCTGACAGTAACCTTGAGCAACTAAACGTTCTTTGTTCCTTGTTATTTCACCAGACTCACTCAGCTTGTTTCTGAACACCCACTTTGTACCAATTGCTTTCTTGCCTTCAGCAAGGGGTACAAGTTTCCAGACTTTGTTCCTTTCAAATTGATCCAGTTCTTCTTGCATTGCCTTGATCCATTCAGAATGCTTTAAAGCTTCTTCTATGGTCTTGGGTTCAATTTTTGAAACAAAGCAAGAGAACAAAGCTTTTACTTCTACGACATTTTCTTCTTCAGCAAGTTCATGAGTAGTAGATACTTTGGATCTAGTCACTTGGCGTTTGTCAATGACACCGATCATATCCGTAGAGGGATGATCTCTAATCCATTTATTAACAGGTTTTCTGCTCTTTGGATCTGGATAAGTTTGCTCATCAGCATGTGACTCTTCAGTACGTACTTGCTCAGTACTCCTGGTGTTTTCTTGTGTCTCTGCTGAGATAGGTTCATCAGCAACTGCTTGTTCAACATTGCTAGTTTGTGGTAACTCGTCAGCAGGCACAAGAAGTTGCATTGTTTCAGCAACATCCGGAGCAACTGCGTCTTTTGCTGGAAATTCTTTGTCATGAACTATATTTATCTTGTCATGACTCGGGGGAGGAGAGTCATTTTCAGAATCATCATTTAGTTCAAATGACTTGACTTGCCTAGCATCAGATTCAGTTCTTTGATCGTGTATGAGTAACTTCTTCATACAATTTGATATTTGTTCTTCAACAGGCACTCCTTGTGACTTTTCATAGAATACAACGTGCACTGATTCTTCAATCTTTTGTGCCTTTTTGTTGTAAACTCTATAAGCTTTACTATGCAAGGAGTAACCAAGAAATATCGCTTCGTCTGCCTTTGGTTTAAATGTTCTTAGGTATTCTCTACCATTGTTAAGAACAAAACACTTACAACCAAATACTCTTAGATGGGTGATGTTAGGGGGTCTTCCAACAAATAACTCATAGGGAGTTTTGTTGTATTCCTTAGTAATCAGACATCTGTTTTGAGTATAGCAGGCGGTATTAATCGCTTCAACCCAGTAAGCTTCACTTATTTCAGTGTCAGCAATCATTGTTCTTGCAACTTCCTTTAGGGTGCGATTCTTCCTTTCAGCAACACCATTTTGTTGTGGTGTCCTTACTAAGGATAACTGATGTTGTATGCCTTTTGAAGTGCAATACTCAGTTATGTACTGGTTCACGAACTCAGTACCATGGTCTGTTCTTATGACTTTTACCTTATCATTTTTCATGACTTCAAGCTTATTCAACAAGTTAGGTATTTCAGTTCTTGTTTCAGACTTGTGCTTTATAAATACTACCCAAGTGAATCTTGAATAGTCATCTACCACCACCATACCATACTTCTTACCAGCATATCTTGTTGAAGAAGATTCAAACAAGTCCATGTGCAAGAGTTGTAAAGGTTTTGTAGTTGACGGTACTACCTTGTTCTTCAAATAAGATTTGGTTTGCTTTCCTTGCTGACATGCATTACAAACACCATCCTTCTTGAAAGTAACCTTAGGTAATCCAACTACAAGTGCCTTTTTAGACAACTTATTTAGCGTCTTGAAGTTTAGGTGAGTTGTTCGTTTATGCCATAACCATGCTTTTTCAGCAAGGCAATCATGATCTGAGACAAGGCATTTTTCAACGATTGCTGAAGACCAATCTACAATGTACAAACCTCCTGATCTTCTAGCAACCATAATAACCTTCTTCGTCTATAAGTTTACATTCATCACTTTTGATTTTGATGAAGTATCCTTTATCAGCGAATTGACTCATGCTGAAAAGGTTAAACTTAAGATTTTTGACATAAAGAACTCCTGAAATGGTAATGCATCCTAACTTCACGTCACCATAACTTTTTGTAGAACCAATGCCTCCACCAGCAAACCTTATTGTTGGACCTTTAGACCAACGTCTATAGTTTATAAGGTTAATCTTGTTGCCCGTCATGTGCTTTCCACAACCACTGTCAAAGTGCCAGATTGCATTGTTTGTCTCCATGGCTAAAGTCTGCACAATCAAGAGCAAACAAGTTAATTATCCAATATTGGATGTCCATTAACATGTTCAAGAATGCGTCCAGTGGAAACCCAAGTCTTAAGTTTTTCAACTTTGACTTGTTTTCTACTTGCTGAGGAACTAGGAGGTTTTGAGCCGAAAGACTTTTGATTCGTGCTGATCAAATTCACTTTCTGATGTGGTTCCTTCTAGCCCTAGCGTTTTGAGTTTTGTTAGAACTCTTAGGCTTGGTTTTATTCATCTCTTTTAAGTATCTTTGTTGACTTTGCTTATATTCATGAAAAAGTTGACTTTGCTTGGTTTTGAAATCGAGTCCACTTTACGGAGAATGTTGAGCTTTTGTCTCAGCAACCTTACTTGATTCAGGTTTGTCAGCAAAGGTCTTCTGATTACTTTTAGTAATCTTGCCTTTTGACTTAACAAATTGTTTTTCAGCAACTTGTTTGGCGGAATGCTTTACGACATCCTTTTTCTTAACAGTTTGCTTTTAAGCAACCTATTTTCCTTTTAAAATCTTGTTACTTTGAGTAGCAACAGCGGGCTTTACGGTCATAGGTACTTGATTGCATTTTTCAGCAACCTTAGATTGACAAATCTGATAGAGTTCTGGTTGACCATTATCAGTTGTGCGTACAAAGGTAATTGGTGATTTGTCTTTACTCATGATTATTATGTCATCACCTTCATACGTTGCACCTAAACCTTCTTTCTGAGATGGATCTCTCAGATAAGAGTTTAGTTCAGTCAGCGTATTACTTGCATCAACAAAAGATTTGAAATTGATTTTCATCGTTTTCATTTCTTGTATTTCAGCAAGTAACTTTAGAATTGAGGACTGATACTCTTCCAATTCTATTGCCATTTGAGAATTCTTCTCTGTAGCTTCAGCAATCAACTTCTTGAGATGCAATATTTCAGCATCCTTCTTTTCTGACTCTTCTTTCAGCAAGACGTACTTTTCAGTAGTTTGCTTGGTCAGAGTTTCAGCATTCTGTAGTTTCTCTTGCTGTTTGCTCAGAGTTTTCTCAAACCTTTCGATTTCTCCTTGAATTCTATCAAGGTCAATATCATCTTCACTTTATGAGTCAGAGTCAGAGGTAGGACTGTTTACCTGACCGACCATTAGGCAGAATTCATAGTTTGATACATCTGGATAAGCTTCCGTAGCTATTCCACAAACATCCTTGTCAATCTCTACGTCAAGAGTGGCTTCTTCTTCTTCAGTGGCTGAGCTTTCTACCTCACTGTCTTCGGAGCTGGTATCAATGCACAACGCATCGATTTTTTCCTGAAGCTTCTTCTTTTCTTCAGCAATAAAAGACCTTTTGAACTTCTTCTTCTTTTCAGCAGATTTACCTTTCAGCAAAGGACAGTTTGCTTTGAAGTGTCCAGGCTTTTTGCAGTAAAAGCAAAGATCATTTCCAACTGTTGGTTCTTCAGAGGAATTTGCTTGTTGAGCCTGCTTGTTCAGCGAGCTAGCCTCATTCTTGTATTTATGGTAGTTGTTACAAAGATGCTTTTGCAGCTTCTCTTTTGCTTTTCGCCTTTCAAGTTCCTTACTGATGAATTTCTTCATGTTTTTAACAACTAAAGCATTTTCATCAGCAGGCTCTTTATCATTCTTCTTTTCAGAAGATGACACTTTGCAGCAAGAGCAATGTTTTGCGATTTTTCAGCAGACACATTTTCTCTTTGCTTTGTCTCGTAGTTGATAGTAGCAAGATGAGAGAACAACTCTGTAGGTGTGATGTTTGGCAATTCCTTGATTATAGTAGAAATTCTGAGTATGGATCCATTCTTGGTTCAGACTTCTGATAATGGTTTTCACCTTCTGAGAATCTGAGTAAAGATTTCCAACTCCTAAGGCAGCCATCTCACTTACTAGAGTTGTGAATCTGAAGTCCAAGTCGTCCAGTGACTCATTTGTACCTTGTTTAAAGTTCTGGAACTTTAACTTCAGTACTTCGAGTTTGTTTTCCTTGGTTTTATCAGATCCAACGCAAAGATCTTGAACCATATTTTCCAAGCTTCCTTAGCAGTTTTGGCACCCCACAGTTTGCACTGTATAGTATCCGGAGTTGATCGAATGATGATGTTTCTTGCTTGGCCATCAAGACGGAATCTTTTGGCTTCGTCGGAAGTCCATTCCTCTCATGGTTTTGGAACGGCGGTGTCAACCGGTTCTCCTAAGATAGTTTCCTTACCAGCGGGATCCGTGGTTTTGTGAGGGAAGCTTCTCTCAAGTTTAGTGATCTTAATAGGTCCATCATTTATGACAATGACCATTTCATCACTAATGGCCTCAAGATGTAGCATCATGTTATTTCGCCATTTTTCATAGTTTTCCAGCTTCAGCAAGGGATCCTCTCCTAAAGACATCCTGTCAGCAAAAGACTATCAAACTAATCAAGTGAGGGTGATTTACGGAAAGCAGCTAAGGGGATCTAGGTTCGGTGCTGAAGGTTAAGAACCTGGCTCTGATACCACTTGTTGGTCCCTTTAAACAACAAGAAAAGACTGGGGGGGGGGGGTGAATAGTCGTTTCAAACTTTCGTCGTTTAAAAACTTTCTCAGCAAGAGCTTATTACTTTTCAGTAATGAGTTTGCTGATGCTTAACTTTCTCAGCAAGTACTTGTTACTTTTCAGTAACGAGTTTTACTGGTACTTTAAAAACATAGTACGAAAGTCTTTATACAATAATTGTTTTTCAGTAAGTGCTAGTTTCAGCAAGTGAGCAGAGTGACAGTGTACAGATAGATAAGCTTGCTGAAAGCTAAATGCAGTAAAGTAAATCACATAAACACTTTTTATAGTGGTATCTGAGAGTGGCCTAATCTCTCAACTAATCCACTTTGTCCTTTCTAGGACTGAATCCACTAAGATAAGTTTGAGAGTCCTTACAACACCTATCTAGAGCGATTCTTTAGAAACCAAAGCACGCTTGCTTCGTTTCCAACCTAACTAGAGAACGAAAGTTTGTTATCCACCAAACTTGGGACTTATAATCAGCAACACTATGCTTGATTAATTCCCTCTGAATTTCACGCCTGAAAGAGGGTGTTTATCAGTTAGAGGGGTTTGGGATGAGATGACTTGAGTATAACTTATTCAGCTATAACAAGTAATCTAAAAACAAAACTTTGAATACTTTGTAGTAAACAAGTTAAGTTGTTTCTGGTGTCAAGACTTGTTCTTGTTCGAAAGAAAGAACACTTAACTAATTTCTTAGCCGTGAATGTTCTACTTCTTCACAAGTAGCTTTTGTTTCAAGCTTTAAGTCTTGGAACGGATCAATAGGCAGTAAAGAGTAAGGAAGATGAGTGTTTTAGCACAAGTGAGAGTTTGATCACGTTGTTGACACACTTCTACTCTTTGTCGGATGACCTCTATTTATAGTGAAACAAGGGAGCCGTTTGAATTTCAAATTCTAAGGCTTTTGTTCCTTAAGATGTCACTATCTTGCTTTTGTACTTTCAGCAGCGTCCTTCATTTGTCTTCTAGTCTTCATTTCTTCGCATGCTTACTTTTGCATTTAATGTTCATTTGAATGAAATTCAAATATGAACGTTGGAGCGCAAATGCAAGTACTTTCAGCAAGGAGGTCACAAATATATTTCAGCAAGTGGTCAGTCTCAGTTTAAGCAAGCACAACCTACTTTGTCTCTATGTTTTTAAAAGCGGGTTCGGCCGGCCGGCCTGACCGTTTATACCGTGAACCGTCCCCTGAACGGTCCGAAAGGTGCTATAAAACTTTCATCAGACCGGGATGTCAAAAACTGCCGGAACCGGTGAAAACTGGTAAACCGGGAACCGGAGAACCGCCGGTTCTGGCGGTTTTGGCCTTGAAAAAAAAGAAAAAAGAGAGAGGGGTGTTTTTTTCTTAGTTGATCTATTTTGTCATGCCATTTGCTTGATCTACTTTGTTTGCCATGTCTTGATCTTCAATTTATTTTGTACAAGTACAACACATATCATGACAATTGAGAATAATTTCTCTCCATCTAATTGAAAATTGAGAAGGTAAAAAGAAATAGAGAAGATGAAAGAAAATATTATTGAAAAATGAAGATCGAGAAGAAGGAGATGCATAAAGACTAAAGGGAGAATGAAGAAAAATAAGAAAGAAAAGAATGTATAGAGTAGAATAGAGGAAGAGAGAATGAAGAAAAAATGAAGCAAGTGGCGGCAACAGCATCTTGTAACCTTCTAGGGTTTCTTATTATTTTTTAAATAGATTAAATTACTCTTTTGCCTTTTTTGTTAGTTCATTTGTTTTATTTAAGCAAGGTTAAATAATACTCGTAATATACAATACTTCCTCCGTTTCATTATAAAGTTCCTAAGGGGACTATTCATCGCGACCTTTGACCACGTATAGTTTTTAAATTACATTAGAGAAAAATATAATAAAATTATATTATGAAAATATACACCATCTAATTTCATAATATAATTTTATTATATTTTTCTCTAATGTAATTTAGGAGTTATATAAAACTTTAAAACTTTAAAACTTTATATACAATAAAGTTAGCTATAAATTATTGTTACACTATAATAAGTAAATATTTATATATAATTACAATTAATTTTTATAATATAGTTTTGTTACATACTTTATCATTATAATTTAAAAATAATTTGTATATTGTATATTGTATATATCAAAATAAATAATATATACTGGAACAACGAGGGAGTATATATATATATAAAGGACCGGCTTAATCCGGCTCAAAACTATTAAACCGGTTAGACCCCGGTTGAACCTTTTTTAAAGGTTGTCCGGCTCAACCTCCGACTCCGGCTTTCAAAACATAGCTCTGTCTTATAGATTTTCACTTATGCAAGCTGTTGCTGAAATTTCCACTTTCTGAGCAATGATGAACGTGTGTTTTACACTTTCATTCGTGTCTTTTTCACCAATTTAGATATCCTATAGGTTAATTTAGCTTATATTTTAGTGCATTTTATTTGAATAGTGTCACGTTTCCCTTTTCTTTGCATTTTTCAGGTTTTAGGTAAAAAAATGTATGTTGATGGGCAATATTGATGAAGAGGACGAAGTTTTGGTGTTTTGAGGACATTCGTGGTGTATCTAGAAGGTTCCGGATGAGATTTGAGGCCTAGGGAACGAGTTTCAAGGCTTAGAGGTCACTAGAAGGCAAAATCCGAGTCCAAAAAGGAAAAGAAGACCGAAAATCTCGCTCTCGCCAGTCTGGATGTCCCAGGCGAACCGCCTGGGATGTGGGGCGATTCGCCCCACATCAGGCAAATCGCCCGGCACCTGGGGAGGTTCGCCTGGGAGTTTCCGACATCTATATATAGTTTGCCTATTTTCTACGTTTTTCAGACCTTTTTACATTATTTTGAGAGACAAATTCTCCAGAGCATGTTCTGGGAATTATTAGCATAGAAGACACTTTTTCTTATTTTTTTGGAAGCTTTAGCATTGAGATTGGACATCTTTAATTTTCGATTCTTGCTTGTGAGTTAGCAAGTCATCGGAGATTGACAACCTTCGTTGGTAACTTGTATCTCACAATTTTTCTACTTTTATTTATTTCATTCAACATGTTTTCATTCAATCTTGCTTTGATTCTTGTTGATTGCAATATGAGTAGCTAAATCTATCGTTGGTGATAGTATGTGATTTCTTAGCTAGGGTTCTTGATTATGCATGAGAGGCTTCGCGCGTTTAAGACTTGATTTATTGTTTTATTTCTTTGATCTATCTAAGCCATCTATCTTCTTAGTGTTGAATTGAAAGGAACACGTAGGACAATTCATGATCATAGATCTCTATACAAACTTCAAGTACTTCATGCATGATTATTACCCATTGCTTTGAATGACCATACTATCACTAACTTCCATCATATTGATAAGAAAAATCTGTGCTTTGCTTGATTACTGATTTATAGTTTAAGTTAAATTTGATAAAGCTAGTTAGAGTCCTTAGAGATCAACACTCGAGATTATTTTACTTCTACACTACGTGTCTTGGTTTTCGTTGTAGTTGTGAATTGCCTTTGGCTAAAAATAAATTTATTTGATAAATTGAGTCTGACAATCTCGCTCATCAAATTGGCGCCGTTGCCGGGGACTATAATCATTTTTTCTCTTTAGCTTATTTATATTTTCAGCATTCAATTCCTAGATTTATCAAGTTTAGTTAATTTGCTCTCTCTTGATACTCTTTCCCATTATTGTTACAGATAGTGTATGCAACATACGCGATCTAGCGGACTACCTCTTGCTGAACTTATCGAAGAAATTGACAGGGTTTACCATCAAAGAAGGCGGAATCTCGCTCGAGGTAACATAGAAGAAATCGATTCCTCTGAATATCTTCGAGCACTCTTTGAAGATCCCGTGATGGCTCGTCCACTGTTGAAATCATGGGTTCAACCCAACAAGGAACGAATGAAGGGTCCAATGATTGTCCTTTCGCCTGCGACTCGTGACATGGAAATCAAAAACCACATAGTCCAGCAACTCCCAAGGTTCTATGGCTTGGCTACGGAAGACGTGATAGGGTATTTGCATGATATTGATGACTTCGTCAACCAACTCCCGAGACCGGGCACGGAGGTGACGAGGATGAGGTGAGAATGAAGGTTTTTGCTATGGGGCTTGGCGATAAAGCCAAGGCATGGTTAGGCTCTCTGGAAGCCGGTTCGCTTGACCATTGGGATAAGGTCTTTTCAGCCTTTATGGAGAAATACTTCCCTCACACATTGACTACCGCGCTTAAAGCGTAAATCACTGGTTTCAAACAAGACTATGATGAGACGATCTACACCGCGCTTGAGAGGTTCAACGACCTCTTGAACAAATGTCCACACCATGGTTTTGAGCTTTCGGATCTTGTCCAACACTTCTACAATGGGCTCACTTTTGAGAATCAACAAGTGGTGGATTTTCAGTGCCGTGGTAATATTTGGGATGAAACCGCGGAGGCTGTTTGGGCGGTTTTCGAAAGGCTTGCTAAGGGATCTCAATTCAAGGATCCAAGAGCAGTGTTTAGGAGGCGCGACGCTCCACCCAATCAGGAGGTTCCAATGTATGGAGCAAGTGGGGATCGATTTGAGTGTTTGACCAATGAGCTGAAGCAAGTTCTCAAGAGCTCAGTTGGAACATCCGTTTCTAATGAGATTTGCCGGATTTGCAAGAACTATGGGCATGGGGCTCATATGTGTAGGTCGGAGCTTGCACAAGATGGTAGCAATTGGGTTCAAGGAAGCGACGAGGAGGCCTTTGCTGCAGAATTTGGAGTTCAAGAAGCTAGCTATGGTCAAGATGGTAGGAATCCTCGTGGTGGATTCTGGAAAAGGGGGTTCCGAAACAACCAAGGATATGCACCAGCTGGCCAAATTTATGGCCCTAACCAAGACCGTAGTAATCTTAGCTATGGTAATGATCACTGTGAAAATCCCACTCCTAAAGAGCAAGCGAAGTCAAAGACGGCTCTTCTCATGGAGAATTTGCAGAAAATGGTTGATCACACCCAAGGTTTTCTTAAGCGTTATGAAGAAGATTCGGAGAAGACAAGGGAGAGACTTGATCAGTTGGAGGCAAGCACTAGGCTTGCTCATCAAAAGATGCAAGAATTGATTGACCGTGGATCAAGCAGGGAGCAAGGGAAGTTTCCTAGCAACACTGAGAAGTCGATGTCTATTACCTGGGTGGGTGATCTTCCTGTTGAAATCACCATCAAGAAGATTGCTAATTGTGAGTGTTGCAAGGACGGGGATGATAGTGTATATGTCCTAGAGACAGTCTTTATTAAAGGGCATGCAGCCCTTATAAAGGGCATATATGTACTATTACACATGTCAACGTAATATAATATATGTTTGTAGTTTGACTATTGAGTATCGCTTTCATATTTATATTACACCAGGCATACAACATGTCATATCTCTATTTCTGTCTGTATTGATATTAAACATGTTCCCTCGGATAGATGACCGATCACACAGATAGTGGGAGCTATGTGAGTTATCATCTATCCCAAACTCTCCCTAGTCGAGGTTCATCTCGGATGTAGGGGTCTGAATGAACCAGCTGAGACTAGTATGCGTGGAGGTTATACTTGTTGGAGCAAGTGTGAGCCGATCCCACGGCCACGGAACGGATTGTTGGACAATCAAGAAACGTTCCCATAACTGCGCATAGTTGTTCGAAGGGTGATTACCGAACAATGGAAGTACCCACCGGACACTCCCATCAATGTATACTCTACACCGAAGTGTCTATGGGAACCGGTAAGTTTTCGAAGTCATGTCAGTCGTCCTTTGGACTTACAGGACTTTATCATCACATTTGTTGCCCCATATCCTTGGTGGACCCGTCGATGTCAGCTCTGAAAAAGCAGTTGACCCAAGACACGATCCAGGATTATGGCTACATACAAATGAGGATGATAAGTGATTCTGTGAATGATTCATCTCTCATGTGTAGCACAGGAGAGCACTGCTCATAGTCGTTCGTAGTTGTGATTGGTAAAACCGCTGACCTATTGGATTCACCATGCAACTCACTGAAGACGCCCATGGATGTATTATTGGGATAGACACTTCATCGATCCTAGATGCGAGTCAGTCAGATGAAGGGACGTTACCATCGCTGCGCTGAGCGCAACAGACTTCGCAACGAAAGGGTTTGCTTTGAGAAACCTCTCAAACGTCCTCATGTATTAATATTGCAAATGGGACTTGCTTAATACAATGAGGTCCTATGGGTCACACTATGTGGTGATTCAGCTTATCCGAATATCCTTGAAGATGGAATCACAATTAATTTAGAACTAATTGTGATTGAGGATTATAATTGATTTGGAATTAATTATAATAATTTTTGGTTCAATGATTTGGAATTATTAATTGAATTGGATGATTAATTGTATTTTATATAAATACAATTAAAGATTATATTTTAGAAATATTATAGAGGTTTGATTTGAAAGGATATGTTAATTTAGAATTAATATATGCACATGGGCAAATCTACTTGGAGTTTGAATTGCCTTAGAACTATAAGTGGGTCCCGAAATCGGGACCCACCTATTACCCTTGGAACGTGCGCGCGCGCAGATGGAGTAGGGAAGGAGTTCGACTCCTTCCTCTATTAGAAGTCAAGGGATAAGTTAGATTTTCCTGATTGAGTTCTAACTTGATTGGGAATGAATCGACTTGAATTGATTTCCTAGTGCGATAAGAATTAGATTCTTATTCCTTTATGAAGTCTAATTGATTATTCATTAGGCTTCTATTGACTACTATATATAGTAGACTATTAGAGAGCTTTTACATGGTTGATTCGATTCAACAGACATACAGTTAGTCTACCAGTTTTCTTAGAGAAAATAAAAGCTCTCCCCTACCTCTCCCAAGCCACGCGCGCGCCACCCCTCACCGGAGGAAAACCGCCGCCCCATCTTCTTGGCCACACAAAGAATATCCTAGCATTCTTTCCGATAAGTTGTTCATCCGTGGATACCAAGGTTGAGGTTCAAGGAGCTGGAAACTAACTTTTATTGTCTTGCATATAATCAAAGTATTGCAGATATCTTCGACTTCGACGAAGGAGAAGATACACCGGATTATTACGAAGACTTGGTACTTGTGCTTTCTTTTGGAGTATTGTAAGTCTTCTAATTGACGTGTTTAATATATATGCTATATACATGATCAATTAACTTGCATGTTAAGAAAATATTTGAAATTCCGTTGCGTATCCTAGGGGTAACTCTGACCGTATTTTCTAACAGTGGTATCAGAGCGAGGTTAATTGATTACGTATATACGTATATATGTTGTATGATTTTGTAGTTTATGTGGATGCAATTGATTCTATGATTAATTCGATTTTCAAAAGTTTTGTTTTTATATAAATTTAGAATTTATATTTTTTCAAAAAATAAATAAATTATTATATATATATATAT
>CM051455.1:60743235-60786972 GCA_028274465.1 Plantago ovata
TTGATTACTGATTTATAGTTTAAGTTAAATTTGATAAAGCTAGTTATAGTCCTTAGAGATCGACACTCGAGGTTATTTTACTTCTACACTACGTGCCTTGGTTTTCATTGTAGTTGTGAATTGCCTTTGGCTAAAAACAAATTTATTTGATTAATTGAGTCTGACAATCTCGTTCATCAAGCAACATGTGCCTTTGTAGATACCATCTTCAGAAATCTTCTTAAGTCTTCAGTCTTCGAATTCTTCAAGTTTCTGAACGGTTCTAGTGCTTCAATAGTTCGTTTGTAAAAACAAAGTACATCATCAGCAAACTAAAGCATCTAACTAGTACCTACACTAAGTCTTCAGCAAATGTTCCTCTTTTACAGTGTCCTTAAAATTCTAAATTCCTATGGACCTTAAGAGTACTAGTTACTAGACTTTACTCAATTTAGCATGGTTAATTGCTCATCAAAATTTACAAGTTTTCTAACAGAGGTTTTATGCCTGAAGTGTTGCAGCTTGAAGAAATGTTTTGAAGTGCTCCTGTGGAAGGCCCCTACCTCTTTTGGAAGAGAAGTTCCTTGACAACCTTAAGGAAAATCAGATCCCTTTTTGTTTTCAGTTTTAAGAAGCAAGAGCATTGCGGAAGAATGAGCGTATGTAAGAAAACTGGCATCGAAGCCCACCATTGTACTTGAATTTACGTCAAATCAATACAATGCATCACTTTCACTCATTCAGTTTTCTTTTAAGCGAAAAACAAGAGAAATGAAAGATCATCCGATCAGAAGTGTTTCATGATATTTAAACTCGGTCAGCTCTCCAGAAAATTCGATACATTGGTTAAAGTGAACGGGTTATCGACCACATTCATGGCGATATGACACATTTTCTTCAGGGAGTGTCATCAACAGTATTGGTGTCTTTATACAGACAAACAAAATTAGGAATCGCAATTTGATCACGATGATCGACCAACAGTAAATTCGGCTAATCGATAAAAACACTTGTGTTTTTTTCGGAAAATTTTGCTGGTCGATAAACACACTTGTGTTTTTCTCGGAAGAAAAGATATGGTTGAATGATCGATCTGAAGTGATCGGACACCATGTGGGTCGCTAATCATTTGCAGGCAAAGATGGATCTTTCTAAATATTTCTAAGTTATACAATATAACTAAACGAAAGAAATATTATATAAGGAAAGCAATCGAGCATATTCAAAGGGAAAACTTGTTCGTACAAATGCCGCCAAGGGCCGAATAGATTACTTGTTTGAAAATGAAAGCAAGGGATTACTTGTTTGAAAATGAAAGCAATAAAGTTACAACATTTCACCGAGCATACTTGGGCTTCAACGAGTGCGACTGGCGGTGAAGTCGCTCTGCCCACCTTGAGGGGTCGTCGCTCCCCGCTGCTCCTCGGCGCTCTGCTGATCTCCCGCTCCATCTTTAGCTCGCGCCTCACTGATATACTTCTCATAAGTCTTTAGTTTGGGCTCGATGAAGTCCGCAGGGCGACCATGGACCGGAGCGTTCACGGTAATCTAGTTTGCGTTCCGAAGTGGGGACTTCTCGAACGGAAGTATAAGCCCTAGTCGCAAAACGCTCGGTAACCAAGAAGGAAGGAGTGGAACCTTACTTGGATAAGGAACAGTGGGATCGGACAACCAACTCTCCGAACTCGCAGGCCCGGTGCATCTCGATCGTAACCAATTCTTCAACGTAAGGAGTGAAGTCCTCCTTTAAAAGCGGTTTAAGCTCCTCAGTTTCATCAGCGTCGAAATCCTCGGGAAGCAGCTTTATGGCCTTGAGCTGATCGACCGCAGCAAAGAAACCATCCTCGCGAGCACTATCCCTTGCCTCCTGCATAGCCATTTTATAGGAGTCCTGAATCCTTGAAAGCTCGGGCTCCTTCCATCCACTACCCTAGAGGAGCGACAGGAGGCGGTCTTTAAACTTGGTCATGGCGATCGACAAGGTAGAGTAGGCACCCATATACCCACTTGTTCGCGCCTTCTCCTTCTTAAGATCCTTCTCCAAGAAATCAACCCGGGCGAGCGACTTCTTCATCTCCAACCCGGCGGTCTTATTTTTTGATCGCTCATCCGCCAAGTTTTTCTCCAGATCCTCGATCACTTTGGAGACATCGGAGCGATCAACAACTATATGCCCATACACCATCGTCAAGTCCTCGAGCTGTATAACATAAAGGATAGAAATGAGATGAAGAAAGCGAGGAGAATAAAAAGGACTTAGTAAAATTTGGGAACTTGATTCATACCTCGTGCGAGCAGATACTCAGAGCGTGGGCCAATCGAGGTCGGTCATCTGAATATACCGTTTCACCTCAGCATCCCGGTCAACCTCTTTGGATCTACTCTTCTTCCTCGTGGGATCGACTGAGGGACCAGATCCACCGAGTTCGAGGATCCTCTTTTGAGCCGCTAGCCTTTGTACGGGGGCAGTGCGAGCAGGAGCAGATTGGGCAGGTTGCTTCTCGGGGTTCTTCGTGCCCTTGCAATGATCGACTGATCCGGAAGCTACAACCTCAACATCGTCCGCAGGAGGGGCATTCCCCTCCTTGCTCATCTTATCCCGAAGAGTTGCGGCATTCTTCGGATGATTAAGGGGGATCTGACCGATCACCTTGGTGCTCTTTCCAGCTAATCGCGCCTTGCGGCGAGCTTCTTCCTTTGCTTTCAGTGTCTTGTTCATTATCCAAGTAAACCAATATTCTACGAGAAAGAGAGAGTGAACAAGTTAGTAAAAAGAGCGAATACAGTTAAAAGAGAAGCTGGAGCGATTACGGTTAAAAGTAAAACATGCAATTTTCAAGCACAAGTACCAAATGATGGCAAGTTACCAAAAAGATAATCTTTCTCGAAACTTGGGCGAAATCCAGTATACACAGGAGCGGACAACCTAGTGAGATAAGGGAGTGGCTGAAGAACAAGCCCCCAGTAGAAGTATTGTTGAGCAAGGTCGCTCTCATTCTCAGCCTGCAGCGCGAGTATGCAGTCGTCCAAAGTTTCGGGCACTGGGTGTTTTTTCCCTATCGCTCCTCGATAAAAGAGCTTGGGAACACCCCATTCCGCGTTGTTAGGAAACTTGTAAATTTTGATGAGCAATTAACCATGCTAAATTAAGGAAAGTCCAGTAACTAGTACTCTTAAGGTCCTTAGGAATTTAGAATTTTAAGGACATTGTAAAAGAGGAACGTTTGATGAAGACTTAGTGTAGGTACTAGTTAGGTGCTTTAGGTTGTTGATGATGTACTTTGTTTTTACAAACGAACTATTGAAGCACTAGAACCATTCAGAAACTTGAAGAATTCGAAGACTGAAGACTTAAGAAGATTTCTGAAGATGGTATCTACAAAGGCACATGTTACTCAGAAAGTGGAAATTTCAGCAACAACTTCATAAGTGAAAATCTATACGACAGAGTAGGTTGTGCTTGTTGAAACTGTAATTGACCGCTTGCTGAAATACATATGTGACCTCCTTGCTGAAAGTACTTGCATTTGCGCTCCAACGTTCATATTTGAATTTCATTCAAATGAACATTAAATGCAAAAGTAAGCATGCGAAGAACATGAAGACTAGAAGACAAATGAAGGACGCTGCTGAAAGTACAAAAGCAAGATAGTGACATCGTAAGGAACAAAGCCTTAGAATTTGAAATTCAAATGGCTCCCTTGATTCACTATAAATAGAGGTCATCCGACAAAGAGTTGAAGTGTGTCAACAACGTGATCAAACTCTCACTTGTGCTTAAACACTCATCTTCCTTACTCTTTACTGCCTATTGATCCGTTCCAAGACTTAAAGCTTGAAACAAAAGCTACTTGTGAAGAAGTAGAACATTCACGGCTAAGAAATTAGTTAAGTGTTCTTTCTTTCGAACAAGAACAAGTCTTGACACCAGAAACAACTTAACTTGTTTACTACAAAGTATTCAAAGTTTTGTTTCTTAGATTACTTGTTATAGCTGAATAAGTTATACTCAAGTCATCTCATCCCAAACCTCTCTAACTGATAAACACCCTTTTTCAGGCGTGAAATTCAGTGGGAATTAATCAAGCCAAGGGTTGCTGATTATGAGTCCCAAGTTTGGTGGAGAACAAGGTTCCATTCTCTAGTTAGGTTGGAAACGAAGCAAGTGTGCTTTGGTTTCTGAAGAATCGCTCTAGATAGGTGTTGTAAGGAATCTCAAACTTATCTTAGTGGATTCAGTCCTAGAAAGGACAAAGTGGATTAGTTGAGAGATTACGCCACTCTCAGATACCACTATAAAAAGTGTTTGTGTGATTTACTTTAATGCATTTAGTTTTCAGCAAGCTTATCTATATGAACACTGTCACTCTGCTCACTTGCTGAAACTAGCACTTACTGAAAAGCACTTATTGTATAAAGACTTCCGCACTCTGTTTTAAAAGTACCAGTAAAACTCGTTACTGAAAAGTAACTAGTACTTGATGAGAAAGTTAAGTATCAGCAAACTCATTACTGAAAAGTGATAAGCTCTTGCTGAGAATGTTTTTTAAACGCCGAAAGTTTGAAAAGACTATTCACCCCCCCCTCTAGTATTTTCTTGTTGTTTAAAGGGACCAACAAGTGGTATAAGAGCTGGAGGTTCTTTAACCTTCAGCACTGAACCTAGATCCCCTTAGGTGCTTTCCGTAAATCACTCTCACTTGATCAGTTTTGTAGTCTTTTGCTGACATGATGTCTTTAGGAGATGCTCCCTTGCTGAAGCTGGAAAACTATAAAAAATGGAGAAACAACATGATGCTACATCTTGAGGCCATTAGTGATGAAATGTTCACTGTCATAAATTATGGACCTATCAAGATCACTAAACTTGAGTGAAGCTTTCCTCACAAAACCATGAATCCCGCTGGTAAGGAAACTATCTTAGGAGACCCGGTTGACACCGCTGTCTTGATGGCCAAGCAAGAAACATCATCATTCGATCAACTCCGGATACTATACAGTGCAAGCTGTGGGGTGCCAAAACTGCTAAGGAAGCTTGGAAAATGGTTCAAGATCTTTGCGCTGGATCTGATAAAACCAAGGAAAACAAACTCGAAGTGCTGAAGTTAAAGTTCCAGAACTTTAAACAAGGTACAAATGAGTCACTGGAAGACTTGGACTTCAGATTCACAAATCTAATAAGTGAGATGGCTGCCTTAGGAGTTGGAAATCTTTACTCAGATTCAGAGAAGGTGAAAACCATTATCAGAAGTCTGAACCAAGAATGGATCCATACTCAGAATTTCTACTATAATCAAGGAATGCCAAACATCACACCTACAGAGTTGTTCTCTCATCTTGCTACTGTCAACTACGAGACAAAGCAAAGATAAAATGTGTTTGCTGAAAAATCGCAAAACATTGCTCTTGCTGCAAAGCCGTCATCTTCTGAAAAGAATGATAAAGAGTCTGCTGATGAAAATGCTTTAGTTGTTAAAAACATGAAGAAATTCATCAGTAAGGAACTTGAAAGGCGAAAAGCAAAAGAGAAGCTGAAAAAGCATCTTGGTAACAACTACCATAAATACAAGAATGAGGCTAGCTCGCTGAACAAGCAGGCTCAGCAAGCAAATTCCTCCGAAGAACCAGCAGTTAGAAATGATCTTTGCTTTTACTGCAAAAAGCCTGGACACTTCAAAGTAAATTGTCCTTTGCTGAAAGGTAAATCTGCTGAAAAGAAGAAGAAGTTCAAAAGGGCTTTTATTGCTGAAGAAAAGAAGAAGCTTCAGGACAAAATCGATGCGTTGTGCATTGATACCAGCTCCGAAGACAGTGAGGTAGAAAGCTCAGACACTGAAGAAGAAGAAGAAGCCACTCTTGACGTAGAGATTGGCAAGGAAGTCTATGGAATAGCTATGAAAGCTTATCCAGATGTGTCAAACTATGAATTCTGCCTAATGGCCGGTCACGTAAACAGTCCTACCTCTGACTCTGACTCAGAAAGTGAAGATGATATTGACCTTGATAGAATTCAAGGAGAAATCGAAAGGTTTGAGAAAACTCTGAGCAAACAGCAAGAGAAACTACAAAATGCTGAAACTCTGACCAAGCAAACTACTGAAAAGTATGTCCTGCTGAAATATTGCATCTCAAGAAGTTGATTGCTGAACCTCCAGAGAAGAATTCTCAAATGGCAATAGAATTGGAACAGTATCAGTCCTCAATTCTAAAGTTACTTGCTGAAATACAAGAAATGAAAAAGATGAAAATCAATTTCAAATCTTATGCTGATGCAAGTAATACGCTGACTGAATTAAAATCTTATCTGAGAGATCCATCTCAGAAAGAAGGTTTAGGTGCAACGTATGAAGGTGATGACGTAATAATCTTGAGTAAAGAAAAATCACCAATTACCTTTGTACGCGCAACTGATAGTGGTCAACCAGAACTCTATCAGATTGGTCAATCTAAGGTTGCTGAAAAATGCAATCAAGTATCTACGACCGTAAAGCCCACTGTTGCTACTCAAAGTAACAAGACTTTAAAAGGAAAACATGTTGCTGAAAAGCAAACTGTTAAGAAAAAGGATGTGTAAAGCATTCCGCCAAACAAGTTGCTGAAAAGCAATTTGTTAAGTCAAAAGGCAAGATTACTAAAAGTAATCAGAAGACCTTTGCTGACAAACCTGAATCAAGTAAGGTTGCTGAGACAAAAACTCAGCATTCTTCAAAAAGTGGATTCGGTTTCAAAACCAAGCAAAGTCAACTTTTTCATGAGTATAAGCAAAGTCAGCAAAGATACTTCAAAGAGATGAATAAAACCAAGCCTAAGAGTTCTGACAAAACTCAAAACGCTAAGGCTAGAAGGAACCTTGCCAGAAAAGAACTTACTAAAAAGTATGTTCAGCAAAAGGTCAATCGAGCAAGACACCACATCATAAAGTGGATTTGATCAGCACGAATCAAAAGTCTTTCGGTTAAAACCTCCTTGTTCCTCGGCAAGTAGAAAACAAGTCAAAGTTGAAAAACTTAAGACTTGGGTTTCCACTGGACGTATTCTTGAACATGTTAATGGACATCCAATATTTGATAATTAACTTGTTTGCTCTTGATTGTGCAGACTTCAGCCACGGAGACAAACAATGCAATCTGGCAATTTGACAGTGGCTGTGGAAAGCACATGACGGGCAACAAGAATAACCTTATAAACTATAGACGGTGCTCTAAAGGTCCAACAATAAGGTTTGATGGTGGAGGCTTTGGTTCTACAAAAGTTTATGGTGACGTGAAGTTAGGATGCATTACCATTTCGGGAGTTCTTTATGTCAAAAATCTTAAGTTTAACCTTTTCAGCATGAGTCAATTCGCTGATAAAGGATACTTCATCAAAATCAAAAGTGATGAATGTAAACTTATATACTTTGAGACGAAGAAGGTTATTATGGTTGCTAGAAGATCAGGAGGTTTGTACACTGTAGATTGGTCTTCAGCAATCGTTGAAAAATGCCTTGTCTCAGATCATGATTGCCTTGCTGAAAAAGCATGGTTATGGCATAAACGAACAAGTCACCTAAACTTCAAGACGCTGAATAAGCTGTCTAAAAAGGCACTTGTAGTTGGATTACCTAAGGGTACTTTCAAGAAGGATGGTGTTTGTAATGCATGTCAGCAAGAAAAGCAAACCAAATCTTCTTTTAAGAACAAGGCAGTACCGTCAACTACAAAACCTTTACAACTCTTGCACATGGACTTGTTTGAATCTTCTTCATCAAGCTATGCTGGTAAGAAGTATGGTCTGGTGGTGATAGATGACTACTCAAGCACATGTCTGAAACAAGGACTGAAATACCTAACTTGCTGAATAAGCTTGAAGTCATGAAAACTGACAATGTAAAAGTCATAAGAACAGACCATGGTACTGAGTTTGTGAACCAGTACATAACTGAGTATTGCACTTCAAAAGGCATACAACATCAGTTATCCTCAGTAAGGACACCATAACAAAATGGTGTTGCTGAAAGGAAGAATCGCACCCTAAAGAAAGCTGCAAGAACAATGCTTGCTGACACTGAAATAAGTGAAGCTTACTGGGTTGAAGCGATTAATACCGCCTGCTATACTCAAAATAGATGTCTGATTACTAAGGAATACAACAAAACTCCATATGAGCTATTCGTTGGAAGACCTCCTAACATCACCCATCTAAGAGTATTTGGTTGTAAGTGTTTTGTTCTTAACAACGGTAGAGAATACCTAAGAACATTTCAACCAAAGGCAGACGAAGCGATATTTCTTGGTTACTCCTTGCACAGTAAAGCTTATAGAGTTTACAACAAAAAGGCACAAAAGATTGAAGAATCAGTGCATGTTGTATTCTATGAAAAGTCACAAGTAGTGCCTGTTGAAGAAGAAATATCAGATTGTATGAAGAAGCTACTCATACACGAGCAAAGAACTGAATCTGATGCTAGGCAAGTCAAGTCAATTGAACTAAATGATGATTCTGACAATGACTCTCCTCCCCAGAGTCATGACAAGATAAATATAGTTCATGACAAAGAATTTCCAGCAAAAGACGCAGTTGCTTCGGATGTTGCTGAAACAATGCAACTTCATGTGCCTGCTGACGAGTTACCAAAAACTAGCAATGCTGAACAAGCAGTTGCTGATGAACCTATCTCAGCAGAGACACAACAAAATACCAGAAGTACTGAGCAAGTACATACTGAAGAGTCACATGCTGATGAGCAGACTTATCCAGATCCAAAGAGCAGAAAACCTGTTAATAAATGGATTAGAGATCATCCCTCTACGGATATGATTGGTGATATTGAAAAACGCCAAGTGACTAGATCCAAAGAATCTACTACTCATGAACTTGCTGAAGAAGCAAATGTCGTAGAAGTAGAAGCTTTGTTCTCTTGCTTTGTTTCAGAAATTGAACCTAAGACCATAAAAGAAGCTTTAAAGCATTCTGAATGGATCAAGGCAATGCAAGAAAAACTGGATCAATTTGAAAGGGACAAAGTCTGGAGACTTGTACCCCTTGCTGAAGGCAAGAAAGCAATTGGAACAAAGTGGGTGTTCAGTGATGAAACGTTGTCAAGGTCAATCAAATAAATTTGTTATTTAGCCAAAGGCAATCCACAACTACAACGAAAACCGTAGTGTAGTAGCAGAATGACTCGAGTGTCGTTCTCTCAGGACTATAACTAGCTTTATCTATTTAACAAGAGAATATAAAACAGCAGACAGATAGCAATAGGGGGTTTCTAGCAGATAATGGAGATTGGTGATAGTATGGTCCTTCTTAGCATAATGGGTCGATAATCATGCATAAATTCCTCGGTCTTGCATAGAGATCTTTGAATCAATCTAGTGTCATGTTGCAAGTATTAAGCACTACGAAGATAATCTGGTCTGACTAGTCAATCACGGTTGTCCTAATGTGTTCCGTAATTATTCAACACTACGAAGATAATTGGTCTGATGGTCGACTATTGTCCAATTGTGCATAATGATCAATACAACATACGAGAATTTTGGTTACAACTGATCAACGAAATAAAGCAATGACACGGAGTATAATGCGCGATATAGCCATTAGCATGATTACCTTTCCTCGCTAAGAATTCACATACTACCACCAATGATAAGTTTAGCTACTCATAATAAGCATGCAATCAACAGATATCATAGAAGAAAACATGTTGAAAGAATATAAAATAAGTAGAATAAAACTTGTAAGATACAATGTTACCCAAGGTTGTCAATCTCCGGATGATTGCGGTCCTACGAGCTCCAAACTGCTATGAAAAAGTATCCCCGAAGCTACGGAACTCCCAGGACAAGCCCCAGGAAGTTCCTACCTAAAACTATAGAGAGAGGTGAGAAAGTAGGCTTGGAAAGATATGATTTTCGGAGAGAAAACTGAGCACTATATATAGACCCCGAATAATCACGGGGCGGTTCGCCCCACAATGCGGCGGTTCGCCCCAAAGGATTTTCGCGGAATTTCTGCGTTTTCGACGCGTTTTTGAATTTCTTCACCTTTTCGGACTCGGTTTCTGACTTCTAGTAGCCTTCTAACCTCCAGATTCGGCCCCTAGACTTCAAATCCTATCCGGAAACCTTCAGATACTTCAAATAGGCTTCTGGAACACCAATTCCTTGTAAACTTCAATATAATTGCTCAGAAATCTTCGAATTTCAACCAAAACCTGTAAAATAAAATCTAAAGGGAAGCGTAACACTATTCTAATAAAATGTACTAAAACATAGCTAAATTAACATAGAGAATAGCTAAAATAGGTGAAAAAGACTCGAATGAAAGTGTAAAATACACATTCATCAAACTCCCCAAACTGAACCTTTGCTTGTCCTCAAGCAACTAAGCTAGACTCTAATACAAAAAACATGCAAGACACAAAATGGAGTTTCATGCCAAATAAAATCAACTAATCTACTGAATCTACCAAATAACATATGAACAAAAACCATACGAATCAAAGCATGAATATAGGTTGAAGAATACCTCGATTGACTTATACACATCCACATAAGCACTTATGTCAAGACAAGATAATCTCTCGTAACATTCTCTACCTGGACCTAGTCAGTGACGACGTAATGATGCATTCTAAGATACGAATGGTTGCCCCGTGCCTATGAAATTGAGGACTTACTGCTGTTCCACCATGTTAAGACTTTTCCTCAAAAGAGGTCGAACCAGTACTGGCTCTCATCAAACGAAGGAGGGTTCCCTATAAAAGATAACTCTCCCCTATCCTACCCATCTCTCAAGTAAAGTCTTAGGCTATTCACCACTTCCTGAATGGCAGGACGAGGGTGGTCTAGAACAGATGACACTCAAGAAAAAAAAGATAAAAAATAAAAAATAGGATTACGAACATCACAAAAATGGAAAAGACTCAACACTTTGCTAAACTGCTATTTGGCTTCCTCTTTTTTTGGACCCTTCTTTGCCTTTTTTGGGGTCTTTTTCTCTTTTTTTCTTTCCAAATTTTTTTTTCTTTTTCTCTTTTTTTCTGGAAGTTTTCTTTTTTTTCGATTTTTTCTAGCCAGCAGTAGCATAACAAAGAGAGAAACAAAAAGACTCACACGACCTCCCCAAACCTATTCGAAAGAATAGGTTGGCGTACAAAATTTACGGATAAAGGAAAAATAAACTCACGATACGAAAATGAAAAACAGAAACAAGTCGAATGATGGTGTAACCCCCTCCCAAACCTATTCGGAAGAATAGGTTATAAACAAAGGATCACACAACCTCACACTACCTCCTTCCTAGGCATTTAGCAATCTCAAAGCATGGTGAAGACTTGTTGCCTCTTAGGTACATAATTACTCGGGAAAACAACCATAAGACCCTAACATGCATCATCCTATTATAAAGGCCTTCGTGAACCGTAGTAGAGAAAACATCACTAAGTGATGTCGAGACTACCTAGCTCAACTAAGTGCAATACATAAATGTGACAAGCCAAGCGAGAAAAACCTCAAACAAATTCATAGAGATGAAGCATATGATTAATGGCATAGTTAGCTGATCTGCCCAATAAAAAAGTTCAAAAAATTCGGCAATGAACTCCATATAAAACATGCAAGACTATCCTAGGAAAGCAGTAAACGTGCAAATGCAAAAATTTCACGAGTTTTTCATAAGCAAGATAAGTATAAAGATAACCAGCGATAACCTCCTCCCCAAACCTGAACGTCGCCGCTCGTCCCGAACGTCGAGAGTGGATCCAAGGTGAGAGATAATGCTTGTATAAGTGACCTAAAATACTCAATCAAACTCGTGAGATAAAAATTAAAGCAGTAAAGAAAGCGATAAAATCTCCAGGTTGCCTCCCGGATAGCGCCATTGTTTAAAGTCTTTGACTCGACTCCTGTCTGCGCCTAGGCTGCAAGACCACAGTAGTGAGTAGTGAAAGAAATATCGGGCGGATCAGGTGGATCAGGTATGGCGTGCAACACGTGTTGCTTTTCGTCCACTTCGATGGTGCAAGTTCTTTGGTAGATGTCCATCACGGAGCGTAGTTTAGTCAAGAATGGTTGCCCTAAGAGTATGACATCCCCCGTTCCAGGTGCAGACGCCGGCATAACTACAAAATTGGTGTAAACAGATGCTTCACCAATCTTGACCAACACATTTTTCACAACTCCTTCGGGTCTCATAAATGATCCATCCGCCAGTCGCACAATAGCCCTTTCCTCAGATAGTTTTCCAAGGTTACTCTTTTCAAACACATTCAAAGGAATTATGTTTGAGTAGGATCCCGTGTCTAGTGTGGCACGGACATCTTCAAGCTCACCAATCCCTACCTTAACATCGAAACTTTTAGGGAGTGGTTCGGGATCCTCTTGCTCCTCATCACTTGCGTCAGAACCAAGGTCCTCCTCTTCTTCCTCAGCCTGTAGAAGTTCTTCCTTCATGCAACACTCGCACCTAACAACCTTCTTGATGGTGACTCCGTCAGGTACATCACCAGCCAATGTAATGGCATTCGTCTTCACAGTGTTGCTAGGCAGTTTTCCTTGCTCCCTACTTGCTCCTCGGTCGATCAATTCTTGCATCTTTTGATGGGCAAGCCTAGTGCTCTCTTCCAACCTATCAAGCCTTGCCCTAGTCTTCTCAGAATCTTCTTCATAACGTTTGAGAAAACTTTGTGTATGATCAACCATCTTCTGCAAGTTCTCCATCAGTTGAGCCGACTTCGACTTCGGTGCTCTTTCGGAGGGGGGTTTTCGCAGTGATCATTACAATAGTTCAGCCTACTACGGTCTTGGTTAGGTCCATAAGTTTGGTTAGCCGGTGCATATCCTTGATTGTTGCGGTATCCTCTTCTCCAGAATCCACCTCGAGGATTCCTACCGTCTTGTCCGTAGCTAACTTCTTGAGTACCAAACTCCGTAGCAAAGGCTTCTTCTTCTCCTCCTCGAGCCCAGTTGCCATCATCGTATGCCAGCTCCGATCTACACATATGAGCCCCATGCCCATAGTTCTTGCATATTCGGCATACTTCATTCGAAACAGTTGTTCCAGTGGCGCTCTTGAGGACTTGCTTCAATTCGTTGGTAAAGCACTCGAATTGATCCCCATTCCCCCTGTACATAGGGGCTTCTTGAGTCGGTGGAACTTCAGGTCCACGTCTCCTAACCATTGTTCTCGGGTCCTTGAACTGCGAACCCTTAGCAAGCCTTTCGAAAACAGCCCAGACGGCTTCTGCGGTTTCCTCCCAAATATTGCCTCGACATTGGAAATCTACCACTTGTTGGTTCTCGAAGGTTAGTCCATTGTAGAAGTGTTGGACTAGGTCAGAAAGTTCAAAACCATGGTGAGGACACTTGTTCGTGAGATCTTGGAACCTCTCGAATGCGGTGTAGATGGTCTCATCATACTCCTGCTTGAATCCAGTGATCTGCGCCTTAAGCGCGGTAGTTAAGGTGTGAGGGAAGTATTTCTCCATGAAAGCTGAAAAAACCTTTTCCCAAGTGTCCAGTGAGCCGGCTGGTAGAGAACTCAGCCATGACTTGGCTCTGTCGCCAAGTCCCATAGCAAAAACCTTCATCCTCAACTCATCCGTTGTTATTTCAGCTCCGGGTCGTGGGAGTTGGTTGACGAAATCATCGATATCGTGCAAGTACCCCATCACATCTTCCCTTGATAAGCCATAGAACCTCGGAAGTTGTTGGAATGCGTGGTTCTTGATCTCCAGATCTCGGGTTGTAGACGAAAGAACGATCGCCGGTCCCCTCATACGATCCTTGGTGGGTTGTACCCATGCCTTCAGTGGTCTAGCTTCTGCCATTCCGTCGATTTCCTGGAAGAGACTAAGTAGAGATTCAGAGAAATCGGTTTCCTCTATTTCCTCTAGTGCGCGCCTTTCAAGTAGTCGCCTTCTTTGGTGGTAGACTCTATCGATCTCAGCAATTGAATCAGCAAGCGGTGTACCTGCAGAACGTGTATGCGACATACACAATCTGAAACAGACTAGGAAGGGTGATTAGAAACAGACTAGGAAAGCAGTAAAAGAAAAACTAAAACTAATAGAATTAGGAATCTAAAGCTGTAAATATAAACAAATTAAACAGAAAAAAGGAGTATAGTCCCCGACAATGGCGCCAATTGGATGAAACGTTGTCAAGGTCAATCAAATAAATTTGTTATTTAGCCAAAGGCAATCCACAACTACAACGAAAACCGTAGTGTAGTAGCAGAATGACTCGAGTGTCGTTCTCTCAGGACTATAACTAGCTTTATCTATTTAACAAGAGAATATAAAACAGCAGACAGATACAATAGGGGGTTTCTAGCAGATAATGGAGATTGGTGATAGTATGGTCCTTCTTAGCATAATGGGTCGATAATCATGCATAAATTCCTTGGTCTTGCATAGAGATCTTTGAATCAATCTAGTGTCCTGTTGCAAGTATTAAGCACTACGAAGATAATCTGGTCTGACTAGTCAATCACGGTTGTCCTAATGTGTTCCGTAATTATTCAACACTACGAAGATAATTGGTCTGATGGTCGACTATTGTCCAATTGTGCATAATGATCAATACAACATACGAGAATTTTGGTTACAACTGACCAACGAAATAAAGCAATGACACGGAGTATAATGCGCGATATAGCCATTAGCATGATTATCTTTCCTCGCTAAGAATTCACGTACTACCACCAATGATTAGTTTAGCTACTAATAATAAGCATGCAATCAACATATATCATAGAAGAAAACATGTTGAAAGAATATAAAATAAGTAGAATAAAACTTGTAAGATACAAAGTTAACGAAGGTTGTCAATCTCCGGATGATTGCGGTCCTACGAGCTCCAAACTGCTATGAAAAAGTATCCCCTAAGCTACGGAACTCCCAGGACAGGCCCCGGGAAGTTCCTACCTAAAACTATAGAGAGAGGTGAGAAAGTAGGCTTGGAAAGATATGATTTTCGGAGAGAAAACTGAGCACTATATATAGGCCCCGAATAATCACGGGGCGGTTCGCCCCACAATGCGGCGGTTCGCCCCATAGGATTTTCGCGGAATTTCCGCGTTTTCGACGCGTTTTTGGATTTCTTCACCTTTTTGGACTCGGTTTCTGACTTCTAGTAGCCTTCTAACCTCCAGATTCGGCCCCTAGACTTCAAATCCTATCCGGAAACCTTCAGATACTCCCAATAGGCTTCTGGAACACCAATTCCTTGTAAACTTCAATATAATTGCTCAAAAATCTTTGAATTTCAACCGAAACCTGTAAAATAAAATCTAAAGGGAAACGTGACACTATTCTACTAAAATGTACTAAAATATAGCTAAATTAACATAGAGGATAGCTAAAATAGGTGAAAAAGACTCGAATGAAAGTGTAAAATACACATTCATCATTCAGAAACAAGCTGAGTGAGTCTGGTGAAGTAACATGAAACAAAGCACGTTTAGTTGCTCAAGGTTACTGTCAGACTGAAGGACTGGACTATGATGAGTCTTATGCACCAGTTGCAAGATTGGATGCAATTAGACTTTTCTTGGCCTTTGCTGCTCCCAATGACTTCATGGTATGATACATTAGCTAAGTTCTTGCTGGATAATGGTTTCAAGAAAGGTGAAGTTGACAAAACTTTGTTTACCATGAACCATGATGGTAAAATACTCTTAGTTCAGATTTATAAAGAGTTATTATCATGGAAGGGTATCCTTGTGACACCTAATAACAGATTAATACCCTTTAGTTCAACAATAATATTTTAGTACCTTTTTGGGTTGACTGCTGAATATTTACAACTTTGCCACCGAAAATTTCATGCCCAAACAAACAAGGCCTTAACTAAAGTAAGAAAAAATTATTTTTCTTTTTTAATTCTTTTATATATATTTTTCTTTTTATTTTTTTCTCCCTTTCTTCTTCTTCGATCTTCTTCTTCAAAACTCCGGTCACCGGAATAATTCTGGTGACCGGAGTGCTCCCACCGGCCGGAATAATGCAAGCTCCGATCTGGGAGCACTTAAGCTCCAAGATTAGAGCTTGCAAGCTCCCTGACCGGAGCTTACAAGCTCCGGTCAAGGAGCTTGTGCAGCTCCCAGATCGGGAGCTGCAAAGCTCCGATCTGGGAGCACATAAGCTCCCAGGTCGGAGCTTGCAAGCTACCAGATCGGGAGCTACAAAGCTCCGATCTGGGAGCACTTGAGCTCCCAGGTCGGAGCTTGCAAGCTCCCTGACCGGAGCTTACGACCGGAGCTTACAAGCAAGCTCCGGTCAAGGAGCTTGTGCAGCTCCCAGATCGGGAGCTGCAAAGCTCTGACCTGGGAGCTTAAGCTCCCAGATCGGGAGCTACAAAGCTCCGATCTGGGAGCACTTAAGCTCCCAGGCCGGAGCTTGTGGAGCTCCGAAATCGGAGACGAGCTCCCAGATCGGAGCTTTTCCTTTCTGGGAGTTTTTCAAGTCCGTACCGGATTCCGGTACCGGAATCCGATACTAGACTTGAAGAACAAGACGAAGAGAAAAAAAATAAAAGAAAAAGGAAAAGATAAAAGTAAAAAAGAAAAGAAAAATAAAGAAAAGACTAAAAATATGTAAAATTCAATTACATTTTAGTCCTACCACACAATCTTGTTTGGCTGCCCAAAAATCAGATTTTGGAACAGTTCTTAGAGCGTCAAGTTGGTCAAATTCGGCACTAAAATGTTATTGTTTGTCTTATGGGTACTAATCTGTTATGTTATTAGATACGCTATTGATACCCTAAAAAGATACCGGCCCTTCAAATTTATGTGGATAACATAATATTTGGATCTAAGGACAAGCAACTTTGTGATGATTTTGCCAAACTCATGACAAACAAGTTTGAAATGAGTATGATGGGTAAATTGAATTATTTCCTAGGATTGCAAGTCAAACAACTCAAAGATGGACTATTCATAAATCAAGCAAAGTATGCAAAGAAAATGCTCATAAAGTTTAGGATCAAAGAGGAAAAAAAACCTGAAAAGATCCCTATGAGTGTTGGTACCAAATTGGGCTATACTAAAGAAGATAAATGTGTTGAAGAACACAAGTATAGGAAGCTCATTGGTTCTTTGTTGTATTTAACAGCAAGTAGACCTGACATTCAGTATGTTGTTTGTGTGTGTGCAAGATTCCAATCTGATCCAAGAGAATCACACTACAAAAAGGCACTTAAGATACTGAAATATGTCAAAGGTACAGTCAATGTTAGATTATGATATCCTAAAGATTCTGGACTGGAATTGGTTGGTTATTCTGATGCTGATCATGGAGGATCAACTCTTGATAGAAAAAGTACTTCTGGAACTTGTCAGTTTCTAGGTACTAGATTAATATCATGGTTTAGCAAGAAGCAAGCCTGTGTTGCCAATTCATCTACTGAATCTGAGTAAATTGCGGCTAGTTGTTGCACAGCTCAAATCCTATGGATTCAACAACAATTAAGAGATTATGTTATTTCTGCAAAGAAAACACCAATCTTTTGTGATAATACAAGTGCTATTGCTATCACGCAAAATCCTAAGTTCCACTCAAGGACAATTGGCTGAAACAGACATTCAGCAAGTCAAAGTATGCTTACATGTATAAAGCTCCTTTCACTGATTTCTTCTAAAAGAAATGATAGTTCACTACATGATTGCTGAAACAGGAAGTCGGCAAGTAATTCCTTCAAAATGGGTATTTGTTAGGAAACTTTATCACTTGCTGAGACGGGCACTCAGTAAGAGAAAAAATTTAAAGATTGCTGAAACGGGTATTCAGACAATCAAAGATACTGAAACAGGTATTCAAGTATCAAAGGAAAAACCTGAGACGGGAACTCAGCAAAGAGCAAGAACATTTCTCAAATTTTACCAAAATATATCTCAATATAAAAAGAATTTGCTGAGACGGGAATTTAGAAATGTCTTTTAACTTAAAGAATATGAGATATTTGATTAAGGGGGAACTTTCAGCAAATACAAGGCTTGTTACCTAAAAGGTAAGTGCCAAAGTCAATTTGTCCAAAAGCGCTGAAAAGATTCTCATTTACTTCAGCAAGCAATTAGCGTTGTGCTAAAAAGGATCAAATCTGTGAATCAAGGTAAAATCAATTTGTGACGTTAACCGTGGTACAGATAAACTCGTTGTTAATCATGACATGAAATACAATCGTGGCCATTGATTTAAAGAAGTTTTTGATCTAACGGTTGATATCACAAAGAGAAAGTGTGCTCTGACGGTTTTTATTAGTGGACCACTACGCATTTAATGCAAAGGCTCCATTAACGCAGATGAATCTCTGTTTTACCCTTGCTGAGAACTCAAACCGTTGAGCTTCTTGCACAACAGAGATACTATATAAACAAAGAGTTAGAGAACGACAAATTTCTTTAACTCACATTTCCTTTCTCTGCAAATTTTATAGCATGTGCCCTGAATTCACTGTACCTCCAGTCAAAAAACAAGTTATCTTTTTCGTACATTTCTCTCTCTATATAAGAAATGGATCCAAAGAGACAGTCCTCCAAGACCTCAAAATCGTCCAAAGCTGATAGTGTTGGGAAAAGCACTACTCCGGTTGAAATTACGGCAACCAACACAGTGAAAATTGTGTTGAAAAACGAAAGAATCATCGAAAGACCCATGTCGCCTGCATATCTTGACACTGCAAAGTATGAACAGATGATGCAATGGGGCGGATTCGCCAAGGAGAAGTACATAAGATACTTCTACGAACAAGAACTAGATGAGGAAAATGAAGAGGCGTTGAATTTGATAAATGAACAAGGCCTTCTTTTCTTCATAACTGCTTGATGAATGTGTATTTTACACTTTCATTCGAGTCTTTTTCACCTATTTTAGCTATCCTCTATGTTAATTTAGCTATATTTTAATGCATTTTACTAGAATAGTGTCACGTTTCCCTTTAGATTTTATTTTACAGGTTTTGGTTGAAATTCGAGGATTTCCGGGCAATTATATTGAAGTTGACAAGGAATTGGTGTTCCAGAAGCCTATTTGGAGTATCTGACGGTTTCCGGATAGGATTTGAAGTCTAGGGGCCGAATCTGGAGGTTAGAAGGCTACTATAAGTCAGAAACCGAGTCTGAAAAGGTGAAGAAATCCAAAAACGCGTCGAAAACGCGGAATTCCGCGAGAAAGACTCGGGGGCGAACCGCCGCGTGCTGGGGCGAACCGCCCTGTGGTTTTTGGGGCCTATATATAGTGCTCAGTTTTTCTCCGAAAATCATATCTTTCCAGACCTACTTTCTCACCTCTCTCTATAGTTTTAGGTAGGAACTTCCCAGGGCCTGTCCTGGGAGTTCCATAGCTTAGGAGATACTTTTTTATAGCAGTTTGGAGCTCGTAGGATCGCAATCATCCGGGGATTGACAACCTTCGGTAACTTTGTATCTTACAGTTTTATTCTACTTATTTTATTTATCATTCAATATATTTTCTTCTATGATTTCTGTTGATTGCATGCTTATTATGAGTAGCTAAACTTATCATTGGTGGTAGTATGTGAATTCCTAGCGAGGGAAGATAATGATGCTAATGGCTATATCGCGCATTATACTCCGTGTCATTGCTTTATTTCGTTGATCAGTTGTAACCAAAATTCTCGTATGTTGTATTGATTATTATGCACAATTGGACACTGATGAACGGAGATTTGTCAGATCTCGATTCAGCAAATAATATTTGTTATTTAGCCAAAGGCAATCCACAACTACAACGAAAACCGTAGTGTAGTAGTAGAATGACTCGAGTGTCGTTCTCTCAGGACTATAACTAGCTTTATCTATTTAACAAGAAAATATAAAACAGCAGATAGAAAGCAATAGGGGTTTCAAGCAGATAATGGAGATTGGTGATAGTATGGTCCTTCTTAACATAAT
The DNA here is from genome assembly GCA_028274465.1 of Plantago ovata. NCBI lineage: Eukaryota > Viridiplantae > Streptophyta > Magnoliopsida > Lamiales > Plantaginaceae > Plantago > Plantago ovata. Next base: position 60,763,114 of record CM051455.1, read on the forward strand.
GGGTCGATAATCATGCATAAATTCTTCGGTCTTGCATAGAGATCTTTGAATCAATCTTGTATCCTGTTGCAAGTATTAAGCACTACGAAGATAATATGGGTCTGACTCGTCAACAACTAACGTCCTATTGTGTTCCGTAATTATTCAACACTACGAAGATAAATTGTCTGATTGGTCGACAAGTGTCCAAGCGTGCATAATAATCAATACAACATACGAGAATTTTGGTTGCAACTGATCAACGAAATAAAGCAATGACACGGAGTATAATGCGCGATATAGCCATTAGCATGATTATCTTCCCTCGCTAAGAATTCACATACTATCACCAACGATAAGTTTAGCTGCCCATAATAGGCATGCAATCAATAGCAATCATAGAAGAAAACATATTGAAAGAAGAATAAAATAAGTAGATAAAAACTGTAAGATACAAAGTTTCCGAAGGTTGCCAATCTCCGGATGATTGCCATCCTACGCGCTCCAATTTGCTATGAAAAAGTATCCCCTAAGCTATGGAACTCCCAGGACAGGCCCCGGGAAGTTCCTCCCTAAAATTATAGAGAGAGGTGAGAAAGTAGGCTTGGAAAGATATGATTTTCGGAGAAAAACTTGAGCTCTATATATAGGCCCTGAATTTCTTCTGGGGCGGTTCGCCCCCCAGTATTTCGCGGAATTTCCGCGTTTTTCGACGCGTATTTGGATTTCTTCACCTTTTCGGACTCGGTTTATGACTTCTAGTAGCCTTCTAACCTCCAGATTCGGCCCCTAGACTCCAAATCATATCCGGAAACCTTCAGATACTCCAAATAGGCTTCTGGAACACCAATTCCTTGTAGACTTCAATATAATTGCCCAGAAATCTCCGAATTTCAACCAAAACCTGTAAAATAAAATCTAAAGGGAAACGTGACACTATTCTAATAAAATGTACTAAAATATAGCTAAATTAACATAGAGGATAGCTAAAATAGGTGAAAAAGACTCGAATGAAAGTGTAAAATACACATTCATCAAACTCCCCAAACCGAACCTTTGCCTGTCCTCAAGCAACTAAGCTAGACTCTAATACAAAAAACATGCAAGACTCAAAATGGAGTTTTATTTCAAATAAAATGAACTAAATTACTGAATCTATCAAATAACATATGAACAAAAACCATATAAATCAAAGCATGAATAAAGATTGAAGAGTACCTCGACTGACTTATACACATCCACATAAGCACTTATGTCAAGACAAGATAGTCTCTCGTAACATTCTCTACCTGGACCTAGTCAGTGACGACGTAATGATGCATGCTAAGATACGAATGGTCGCCCCGTGCCTATGAAACTGAGGACTTACTGCTGTTCCACCATGTTAAGACTTTCCCTCAAAAGAGGTCGAACCAGTACTGGCTCTCATCAAACGAAGGAGGGTTCCCTATAAAAGATAACACTCCCCTATTCTACCCATCTCTCAAGTAAAGTCTTAAGCTATTCACCACTTCCTGAATGGCAGGACGAGGGTGGTCTAGAACAGATGACACTCAAGACAAAAAAGATAAAAACACACGATTACTATTATTACAAAAATGGAAAAGACTCAACACTTTGCTAAACTGCTATTTGGCTTTCTTTTTGGACCCTTCTTTGCTTTTTTGGGGTCTTTTCTTTTTTTCTTTCGAGTTTCTTTCTTTTTTTCTTTTTATCTCTTTTTTTTTCTGGAAATTTTTCTTTCTTTTTTTCGATTTCTTCTAGCCAGCAGTAGCATAACAAAAAGAGAAATAAAATGACTCACACGACTTCCCCAAACCTATTCGAACGAATAGGTTGGAGTACAAAATTTATGAAAAAGAAAAATAAACTCACGATACGAAAATGGAAAACAGAAACAAGTCTAATGATGGTGTAACCCCCTCCCCAAACCTATTCGGAAGAATAGGTTATAAACAAAGGATCACACAACCTCACACTACCTCCTTCCTAGGCATTTAGCAATCTCAAAGCATGGTGAAGACTTCTTGCCTCTTAGGTACATAATTACTCGGGAAAACAACCATAAGACCCTAACATGCATCATCCTATTATACAGGCCTTCGTGAACCGCAGTAGAGAAAACACCACTAAGTGATGTTGAGACTACCATGCTTAACTAAGTGCAATACATAAATGTGACAAGCCAAGCGAGAAAAACCTCAAACAAATTCATAGAGATGAAGCATACGATTAATGGCAAAGTTAGTTGATCTACCCAATAAAAAAGTTCAAAAAATTCGGCAATAAACTCCATATAAAACATGCAAGACTATCCTAGGAAAGCAGTAAACGTGCAAATGCAAAAAATTTCACGAGTTTATCATAAGCAAGATAAGTATAAAGATAACCAGCGATAGCCTCCTCCCCAAACCTGAACGTCGTCGCTCGTCCCGAACATCGAAAGTGGATCCAAGGTGAGAGCTAATGCTTGTATAAGTGACCTATAATACTCAATCAAACTCGTGAGATAAAATCTAAAGCGGTAAAGAAAGCGATAAAATCTCCGGGTTGCCTCCCGGATAGTGCCATTGTTTAAAGTCTTTGACTCGACTCCTGTCCGCGCCTATCTCTTCTTTCTGCGGGTACTAGACTTCCCCTTCATCGATCTCCTCTCCATGCCACAAACCTGTGAATAAGAAAGAATATAGGCTGCAAGACCACAGTAGTGAGTAGTGAAAGAATTATCAGGCGGATCAGGTGGGTCAGGTATGGCTTGCAACACGTGTTGCTTGCCTTCCACTTCAATAGTGCAAGTTCTTTGGCAGATGTCCATCACGGAGCGTAGCTTAGTCACGAACGTTCGTCCCAAGAGAATGACATCCCCCGTCCCAGGTGCAGACGCCGGCATAACTACAAAATTGGTGTATAAAGATGCTTTACCAATCTTGACCAACACATTTTTCACAACGCCTTCGGGTCTCACAAAGGATCCATCCGCCAGTCGCAGAATAGCCCTATGGTCAAATAGTTTTCCAAGGTTCCTCTTCTCAAACACATTCAAAGGGAGCACGTTCGAGTAAGATCCCGTGTCTAGTGTGGCACGGACATCTTCAAGTTCGCCAATATCGACCTTAACATCGAAACTTTGAGGGAGTGGCTCGGGATTCTCTTGCTTCTTTCCACTCTCATCAGTACCAAGGTCCTTCTCTTCTTCCTTGGCTAGTGGAGGCTCTTCATCCTTGTAACACTAGCACTTAGCAACTTGCTTAATGGTGATTTCCACTGGTTGATCTCCCACCAAGTTGATCGACATGGACCTCTCAGTGCTGCTATGTAACTTCCCTTGCTCTCTACTAGCTCTAGCTTCCAATTGATCCAGACGAGCATTGATCTTTGCCGAATCCTCCTCGTATCTCTTCAAAAACACTTGGGTGAAATCCACCAATTTCTGTAAATTATCCATGAGAGTTGCTGACTTGGATGTAGATGCTTCGTCCTTAGGAGTAGGATTACTACGGTTTCCCAAGTGAACATCTTCTCGTGCTAGATCTGATCTACACGTATGCCCTATGCCCATAATTCTTTCACACCCTACATACCTCGTTGGAGAGAGAAGTTCCGATTAGGCCACTTAGAGCTTGCCTCATCTGATTGGCGAAACCTTCGAACCTATCGCCACTCACTCCATTCACTTCATGCATTGGGATCTCCTGGTTTGGTGGGGCCTCAGGTCCACGCCTTCTAACCATTGCTCTTGGATCCTTGGATTGAGATCCTTTAGCAAGCCTTTCGAAACACGTCCAGACAGCTTCTGCGGTTTCTTCCCAAATATTGCCTTGACATTGGAAATCCACCACTTGTTGGTTCTCGAAGGTTAGTCCATTGTAGAAGTGTTGGACTAGGACGGAAAGTTCAAAACCATGGTGAGGGAACTTGTTCGTGAGATCTTGGAACCTCTCGAATGCGGTGTAGATGGTCTCATCATAGTCTTGCTTGAATCCAGTGATTTGCGCCTTTAGCGCGGTAGTCAGAGTGTGTGGGAAGTATTTCTCCATGAAAGCTGAAAAAACCTTTTCCCAAGTGTCCAGCGAGCCGGCTGGTAGAGAACTCAACCATGACTTGGCTCTGTCGCCAAGTCCCATGGCAAAAACCTTCATCCTTAACTCATCCGTTGTTATGTCAGCTCCGGGTCGTGGGAGTTGGTTGACGAAATCATCGATATCGTTCAAGTACCCCATCACATCTTCCCTTGATAAGCCATAGAACCTCGGAAGTTGTTGGAATGCGTGGTTCTTGATCTCCAGATCTCGGGTTGCAGGCGAAAGAACGATCGCCGGTCCCCTCATACGATCCTTGGTGGGTTGTACCCATGCCTTCAGTGGTCTAGCTTCTGCCATTCCGTCGATTTCCTTGAAAAGGAGTCGCCTTCTTGGGTGGTAGACTCTATCTATCTCAGCAATTGAATCAGCAAGCGGTATTCCTGCAGAACGTGTATGCGGCATACACAATCTGTGACAGACTAGGAAAAGTGATTAGAAACAGACTAGGAAAGCAGTATTAGAGAGAGATTAAAAAGAAAAATTAAATCTAATAGAATTAAGAATCTAATGCTGTAAATAAAAACAAATTAAATAGAAAAAAGAAGTATAGTCCCCGACAACGGCGCCAATTTGATGAACGGAGATTTGTCAGATCTCGATTCAGCAAATAATATTTGTTATTTAGCCAAAGGCAATCCACTACTACAACGAAAACCGTAGTGTAGTAATAGAATGACTCGAGTGTCGTTCTCTCATGACTATAACTAGCTTTATCTATTTAACAAGAGAATATAAAACAGCAGACTGATAGCAATATCGGGTTTCTAGCAGATAATGGAGATTGGTGATAGTATGGTCCTTCTTAGCATAATGGTCGATAATCATGCATAAATTCCTCGGTCTTGCATAGAGATCTTTGAATCAATCTTGTGTCCTGTTGCAAGTATTAAGCACTACGAATATAATATGGGTCTGACTCGTCAACAACTAACGTCCTATTGTGTTCCGTAATTATTCAACACTACGAAGATAATTGGTCTGATTGGTCGACAAGTGTCCAAGCGTGCATAATAATCAATACAACATACGAGAATTTTGGTTGCAACTGATCAACGAAATAAAGCAATGACACGGAGTATAATGCGCGATATAGCCATTAGAATGATTATCTTCCCTCGCTAAGAATTCACATACTATCACCAACGATAAGTTTAGCTACTCATAATAGGCATGCAATCAATAGCAATCATAGAAGAAAACATATTGAAAGAAGAATAAAATAAGTAGATAACAACTGTAAGATACAAAGTTACCGAAGGTTGTCAATCTCCGGATGATTGCGATCCTACGCGCTCCAATATGCTATGAAAAAGTATCCCCTAAGCTATGGAACTCCCAGGACAGGCCCCGGGAAGTTCCTCCCTAAAACTATAGAGAGAGGTGAGAAAGTAGGTTTGGAAAGATATGATTTTCGGAGGAAAAGCTTGAGCTCTATATATAGGCCCCGAATTTCTTCTAGGGCGGTTCGCCCCCTAGTATTTCACGGAATTTCCGCGTTTTTTGACGCGGATTTGGATTTCTTCACCTTTTCAGACTCGGTTTATGACTTCTAGTAGCCTTCTAACCTCCAGATTCGGCCCCTATACTCCAAATCCTATCCGGAAACCTTCAGATACTCCAAATAGGCTTCTGGAACACCAATGCCTTGTAGACTTCAATATAATTGCCCGGAAATCTTCGAATTTCAACCAAAACCTGTAAAATAAAATCTAAAGGGAAACGTGACACTATTCTAATAAAATGTACTAAAATATAGCTAAATTAACATAGAGGATATCTAAAATAGGTGAAAAAGACTCGAATGAAAGTGTAAAATACACATTCATCAGACACTAGTCGACCATCAGACCAATTATCCTCGTAGTGTTGAATAATTACGGAACACATTAGGACAATCGTGATTGACTAGTCAGACCAGATTATCTTCGTAGTGCTTAATACTTGCAACAGGACACAAGATTGATTCAAAGATCTCTATGCAAGACCGAGGAATTTATGCATGATTATCGACCCATTATGCTAAGAAGGACCATTCTACTGCTACACTACGGTTTTCGTTGTAGTTGTAGTTGTGCATGATTATCGAGTCATTCTACTGCTACACTACGGTTTTCGTTGTAGTTGTGGATTGCCTTTGGCTAAATACAAATTTATTTGATTGATCTTGACACGTTCATCAAATTAGCGCCGTTGCCGGGGACTATACTCCTTTTTTCTATTTAATTTGTTTATATTTTCAGCATTCAACCCCCAGAACAGCTCTTGGATTGTCTCTCAAAAATTTCACCTTCTTACCCTATTTCTTTCCTCATATCTTCTTCAGTGAATTCATCTAATCTGATCTTGGTTACCTTGCGTGTTTGTGCTCTCGGAATTTTTGGTGATATTGTGTTTGATTACGCTAATAGAACTAACTTTTAGTTTTGAGTTACTCTTACTACAGACATACAAGTATGATGTCCATGCGCGCTCGCATGACACCCCAATTCTCGCAGGTAAGGAGAGGATCTTCCATATACCTGGAAGACGAGTTAAGGAGGTATGAGGTGACGGAGTCCATGGTGAGGTACTTACCGAGGTACGAAGATGGAGTAGGGATGGACCCATGGAGTTTCATTCGATCCTATGAGGAGGAAATAGAAAGAATTCCAGTAGAAGGGTTTAATAAGGACCAATTATGCAGGAAACTATTTTCTTTTGCTCTTGGGTATGAGCCGAGGCGTTGGATTGCAAGGTTTGAACCAGGATCGCTGAAAACTTGGGGCCAAGTAGTAGAGGAGTTCTTGGCGCGGTTCATGCCTTATCATGAGACGATTGCCTTACGTGATAGGATCCAATATTTCGAGCAAGGAGAGTATGAGCAGTTTTGTGACGCCTACGAACGTTTTGAGATGTATAAACGTGAGTGCCCCCATCACCGTTTCGAAGATGGGGAGTTGATTTGGTGCTTCGTTGGTGGACTTCATGAAAAGGAACGACTTAGAGTGGATTAGTTGAGCGGCGGTCTGGGAGAATGTACGGTCGACGAGGCAGAAGAAGTCCTCCGTAAGTACGCCAGAGGTTCAACACAATCCGATGAGGTCATACCAATTCACATCACCGCAAAGGAAGTAGATCGAGGTGAAGCAGCAAGCTCATCCGAGGAATATCTTGAAACCGAAGAAATCAGTGAGGAAGATGCACATGCCGAGCAAGTTGAAGATGACCTTCGTATAGCAAAAGTTGTTGAAGAAGTTGAAGCAACTGAGCATCTTACGGAAGAATTCAGCTTGTTGAATTGTGCTGAAGTAGAAGAGGTTCGAGAACTTGAAGAGGAGAAAGGATTGGAAGGCGACGCCCCCCTGGAGGTGGGGGGCGAGTCGCCCGGCTTAAGGGGAGAACCGCCTCCCATGACCAGTGAGCTGGACCACCCCAGCTCCCCTGTTTCTTTACTCCCAGACATTCGCATCAACCCAAAACCACTTCCTTCCGTTACTACTGAGGTTCTTAAGTACAAAGAGGTGAATCTACTTCTCCAAGGTGGAAAGCTGGACAAGCAAGATACACAGGAGCCACCACTAAACAAGCACCTCGGTGGAGTCAAAGTGAATGTCCTCCTATTGATGAAGTCCTTATTGGATATGCCTGCAAAGCAAACCAGTCCATTCACCATGGTGAGATCTTTGAAGCTTCCTAGGTCTCTTTGCTACATCGGACCAAGAGAATGGCGGCCACCGTGGGGAGGTACTCTTGAGTCCATTCTTGAATACTCAGCCGACCGAGGCCAAACCGTTCGGTAACATCTAGTATCACTTTTTATTTACTCATTCTCTTTTGCTAGGGACTAGCTTAAGTTTCATGAGGGGGATGGGATGTGAACCATGATGTTAAGTATTGTTTGGCTTTGTGATATTGAGTAGGATAGTCTTGTTTTTTTTTTAATTGCATTTGCACGTTTACTGCTTTCCTAGGATAGTCTTGCATGTTTTATATGGAGTTTATTGCCGAATTTTTTGAACCTTTTTATTAGGTAGATCAACCAACTATGCCATTAATCGTATGCTTCATCTCTATGAATTTGTTTGAGGTTTTTCTTGCTTGGCTTGTCGCATTTATGTATTGCACTTAGTTAAGCTTGGTAGTCTCGTCATCACTTAGTGGTGTTTTCTCTACTGCGGTTCACGAAGGCCTTTATAATAGGATGGTGCATGTTAGGGTCTTATGGTTGTTTTCCCGAGTAATTATGTACCTAAGAGGCAACAAGTCTTCACCATGCTTTGAGATTGCTAAATGCCTAGGAAGGAGGTAGTGTGAGGTTGTTTGATCCTTTGTTTATAACCTATTCATCCGAATAGGTTTGGGGAGGGGGTTACACCTTCGTAGACTTGTTCCTGTTTTTCATTTTCGTATCGTGAGTTTATTTTTCCTTTTCCGTAAATTTTATACTCCAACCTATTCTTTCGAATAGGTTTGGGGAAGTCGTGTGAGTCTTTTTGTTTCTCTCTTTGTTACGCTACTGCTGGCTAGAAAAATCGAAAAAAAAGAAGAAAAAAAAATTCCAGAAAAAAAGAGAAAAAGAAAAAAAAGAAAAACAAATCTGGAAAGAAAAAAAGAAAAAAAAGAAAAGACCCCAAAAAAGCAAAGAAGGGTCCAAAAAAGAAAGCCAAATAGCAGTTTAGCAGAGTGTTGAGTCTTTTCCATTTTTGTAATGTTCGTAATCGTATTTGTCTTAAGTGTCATCCGTTCTAGACCACCCTCGTCCTGCCATTCAGGAAGTGGTGAATAGGTTAAGACTTTACTTGAGAGATGGGTAGAATAGGGGAGAGTTATCTTTTATAGGGAACCCTCCTTCGTTTGATGAGAGCCAGTACTGATTCGACCTCTTTTGAGGAAAAGTCTTAACATGGTGGAACAACAGTAAGTCCTCAGTTTCATAGGCATGGGACAACCATTCGTATCTTAGCATGCATCATTATGTCGTCACTGACTAGGTCCTGGTAGAAAATGTTACGAGAGACTATCTTGTCTTGACATAAGTACTTATGTGGATGTGTATAAGTCAATCGAGGTATTCTTCAACCTATATTCATGCTTTGATTTATATGGTTTTTGTTCATATGTTATTTGATAGATTCAGTAGATTAGTTCATTTTATTTGACATGAGACTCCATTTTGTGTCTTGCATGTTTTTTGTATTAGAGTCTAGCTTAGTTGCTTGAGGACAAGCAAAGGTTCGGTTTGGGGAGTTTGATGAATGTGTATTTTACACTTTCATTCGAGTCTTTTTCACCTATTTTAGCTATCCTCTATGTTAATTTAGCTATTTTTTAATGCATTTTATTAGAATAGTGTCACGTTTCCCTTCAGATTTTATTTTACAGGTTTTGGTTGAAATTCGAGGATTTCCGGGCAATTATATTGAAGTTGACAAGGAATTGGTGTTCCAGAAGTCTATTTGGAGTATCTGAAGGTTTCCGGATAGGATTTGAAGTCTAGGGGCCGAATCTGGAGGTTAGAAGGCTACTATAAGTCAGAAACCGAGTCCGAAAAGGTGAAGAAATCCAAAAACGCATCGAAAACGCGGAATTCCGCGAGAAAGACTCGGGGGCGAACTGCCGCGTGCTGGGGCGAAGCGCCCCGTGGTTTTTCGTGGCCTATATATAGTGCTCAGTTTTTCTCCGAAAATCATATCTTTCCAGACCTACTTTCTCACCTCTCTATAGTTTTAGGTAGGAACTTCCCGGGGCCTGTACTGGGAGTTCCATAGCTTAGGGGATACTTTTTCATAGCAGTTTGGAGCTCTTAGGATCGCAACCATCCGGAGATTGACAACCTTCGGTAACTTTGTATCTTACAGTTTTATTCTACTTATTTTATTTATCTTTCAATATGTTTTCTTCTATGATTTCTGTTGATTGTATGCTTATTATGAGTATCTAAACTTATCATTGGTGGTAGTATGTGAATTCCTAGCGAGGGAAGATAATCATGCTAATGGCTATATCGTGCATTATACTCCGTGTCATTGCTTTATTTCGTTGATCAGTTGTAACCAAAATTCTCGTATGTTGTATTGATTATTATGCACAATTGGACACTAGTCGACCATCAGACCAATTATCCTCGTAGTGTTGAATAATTACGGAACACATTAGGACAACTGTGATTGACTAGTCAGACCAGATTATCTTCGTAGTGCTTAATACTTGCAACATGACACTAGATTGATTCAAAGATCTCTATGCAAGACCGATGAATTTATGCATGATTATCGACCCATTATGCTAAGAAGGACCATACTATCACCAATCTCCATTATCTGCTAGAAACCCCCTATTGCTATCTGTCTGCTGTTTTATATTCTCTTGTTAAATAGATAAAGCAAGTTATAGTCCTGAGAGAACGACACTCGAGTCATTCTACTGCTACACTACGGTTTTCGTTGTAGTTGTGGATTGCCTTTGGCTAAATACAAATTTATTTGATTGACCTTAACACGTTCATCACTGCTCGCCCTAAGAAAGTGAGTATGTTAGATGCTATGGAATTCTACAACAATGCAGAAATCCAAACTCTCACTGATGGACAAGGAGTCACTGAAAAAGTGATTTCTACCACAGTTCACGGTCCTTATCCGTATCTGGAATGGTTTATCTAGAAATGTCTAGTTCGAAGGCCCTTGCACACCCTGAAATGGATTGATTTAGCCAACATCTTTCAGATTCCAACTACTGGCATTGAAGATGACATCACTGCCACTTATGAAGAAATTGAAGCCTTCTACAGTGATGTCAGAAATGAAAAGATGAAGAAAGGACAGATTGCTCCCGTGACTTGGACCTCAAAGCACGTAAAAAGGAAGCATCTCTGCCATTCGCTTGGTCTAGTAGCTCTGCTACTAATCAAAGTCTTAGACTCCCAAGTTGGAGAAATAGACCAAGTTGGCTTGAGAAGGTGGCCATTGCTGATGCATATCCATAAGAACAGAACAGAGCTCAACTGGGCTAAGTACATTTTCAACAAACTTGTTGATTGTGTTACTAAGTTCAAGGTAAAGGTTGAAGACAACACAGTCTCACCTACCTTCCCAGTAATGTATGGACTGAAAATATGCTATAGCCTTGAACACTTCGGGATTCAGCTGAGAAACCCATTGCCGATTAAGAAATCAGTATGCAATGTGGGAAGAGCCTTCTACAAGCATAATGGACCTAAGCTTGCTAACAAGAAGTCAAAGAAGACAATAGCTGCAAATGTTGTCAGTGTTGGTCAGCAAGACAGGTATACAACAGCTGCAAATGTTGTTGAGACTGAAAATCAGTCCATGAATGCAACTGCTGCAGATGGTGATCAACAAGGTAAGTGTACAACAGCCGTTGCTGAGAATGCAAGTTGCAGATGTTGCTGGTGAAGCCACTGTGGTTGCTGAAACTAATGCACCCAGGGAAAAATCTAAGAAGAAAAAGAGGAAAGCTGATGATGACACTCAAACTGCAGCGTCATCAGCTGACCTCATTCCCAAGAAGAAACGGACAAAGACTTACCCAAGAAAGAAAACAATGGCACGTAAGTCCATTCCAATTGTACATGATCTTTCAGATGATGCTCAAGTGGTTGCTGAAACGCAAGCCACTCGCGTAGATGTTGTTGAAGTGTTTGCAGAAGCCTTCAGCAATGTTGAAGTGTTTGCAAAAGCCTTCAACAATCAACCCAACGTTGATACATCTGCTGAAATAAGACCACAAGGCAGTGGAAATGAAATTCCCGTCCCAGTCCCCGATATCTACATTGTAGAAAATCCCGATGACTATACTCTGGAACCAGCAAGTGAGATTGCTGCTGATTTGAGAAGAGCGGGACTTGCTGACAATGCTACTGATGAACGCACGGATGTCGTGCTCCGAGCAAATCAAATTAATTTGTTATTTAGCCAAAGGCAATTCACAACTACAACGAAAACCGTAGTGTAGCAGTAGAATGACATCGAGTGTCGGTCTCTAATGACTATAACTAGCTTTATCTATTTAACTAAGAATATAAAAACAGCAGACGATTAAAGCAAAGGTTTTTCTAACAGATAATGGAGATTGGTGATAGTATGATCCTTCAAAGCATAACGGGTCAACAATCATGCGTAAATTCCTCGGTCTTGCATGGAGATCTTTGATCAATCGAATGTCCTGTTGCGATTATTAAACACTACGAAGATAAAGATACTAACAAGTCAAGCACTATTGTCCAATTGTGTTCCGTAATTATTCAACACTACGAAGATATAGATGTGCATAGGTCGACGAGGGTCCAATTGTGCATAATAATTAATACAACATACGAGAATATAGGTTGACCCTGATCAACGAAATAAAGCAATAACACGGAGTATAATGCGCGATATAGCCATATGCATGATTATCTTCCCTTCGCTAAGAATTCACATACTACCACCAACAATAAGTTTAGCTACTCATAGCTGTCATGCAATCAACAGAAATCATAGAAGAAAACATGTTGAAAGATATAAAAAATAAGTAGAATAAACCGTAAGATACAATGTTACCGAAGATTGTCAGTCTCCGAAGAACCGCGATCTTACAAGCTCCAATATGCTATGAAAAAGTATCCCCTAAGCTACGAACCCCCAGAACAGGCTCTGGGAAGTTCCTACCTAAAACTACAGAGAGAGGTGAGAGAATAGATCTGGAAAAGTATGAATTTCGGAGAACACTGAGCAACTATATATAAGCTTCGAAATAGTGTGGGGCGATTCGCCCCACACACCGGGCGATTCGCCCCACGTCTCGGGCGGTTCGCCGGGAGTAATTTTCGGGGAATTCCGCGTTTTTGACGTGTTTTTGGATTTCTTCCCCTTTTCGTACTCGGTTTCTGACTTCTAGTGGCCTTCTAACCTCCAGATTCGACCCCTAGACTCCAAATCCTACCCGGAAACCTTCAGATACTCCAAATAGTCTTCTGGAACACCAATTCCTTGTCAACTTCAATATAATTGCCCGGAAATCCTCGTTTTCAACCAAAACCTGTAAAATAAAATCTAAAGGGAAACGTGACACTATTCTAATAAAATGCACTAAAATATAGCTAAATTAACATAGAGGATATCTAAAATAGGTGAAAAAGACTCAAATGAAAGTGTAAAATACACATTCATCAAACTCCCCAAACCGAACCTTTGCTTGTCCTCAAGCAACTAAGCTAGACTCTAATACAAAAAACAATGCAAGACACAAAATGGAGTCTCATGCCAAATAAAATGAACCAATCTACTGAATCTATCAAAAAACATATGAACAAAAACCATATAAATCAAAGCATGAATATAGGTTGAAGAATACCTCGATTGACTTATACACATCCACATAAGCACTTATGTGAAGACAAGATAGTTTCTCGTAACATTCTCTACCTAGACCTAGTCAGTGACGACGTAATGAAGCATGCTAAGATACGAATGGCTGTCCCGTGCCTATGAAACTGAGGACTTACTGTTGTTCCACCATGTTAAGACTTTTCCTCAAAGAGGTCGAACCAGTACTGGCTCTCATCAAACGAAGGAGGGTTCTCTATAAAAGATAACACTCCCCTATTCTACCCATCTCTCAAGTAAAGTCTTAAGCTATTCACCACTTCCTGAATGGCAGGACGAGGGTGGTCTAGAACAGATGACACTCAAGAAGAAAAAGATAAAAAATAGAAAATTACAACACGATTGCGAACATTACAAGAATTGGAAAATGAGACACAACACTTTGCTAAACTGCTATTTGGCTTTCTTTTTTGGACCCTTCTTTGCTTTTTTGGGGTCTTTTCTTTTTTCCTTCCTTTTTTTCTTTCCAGATTCTTTTTTTCTTTTTATTTTTTTCTTCTTCTTTTTTTTCTTGAATATTTGTTTCTTTTTTTCGATTTTTATTTTTTTTAGCCAACAGTAGCATAACAAAAGAGAGAAAATGACTCACACGACTTCCCCAAACCTATTCGAAAGATTAGGTTGGAGTACAAAATTTACGGAAAAGGAAAAATAAACTCACGATACGGAAATGAAAAATGAAAACAAGTCTAATGATGGTGTAACCCCCTCCCCAAACCTATTCGGAAGAATAGGTTATAAACAAAGGATCACACAACCTCACACTACCTCCTTCCTAGGCATTTAGCAATCTCAAAGCATGGTGAAGACTTGTTGCCTCTTAGGTACATAATTACTCGGGAAAACAACCATAAGACCCTAACATGCATCATCCTATTATAAAGGCCTTCGTGAACCGCAGTAGAGAAAACATCACTAAGTGATGTCGAGACTACCAAGCTTAACTAAGTGCAATACATAAATGTGACAAGCCAAGCGAGAAAAACCTCAAACAAATTCAGAGAGATGAAGCATTGATGAACGCGGATGTCGTGCTCCGGATTCAGTCAAATAAATTTGTAATTAGCCAAAGGCAATCCACCACTACAACGAAAACCGTAGTGTAGCAGTAGAATGACTCGAGTGTCGTTCTCTCAGGACTATAACTAGCTTTATCAAGTCTAATTTAGAATATAAAAACAGCAAACATATAGCAAAAGGGGTTTCTAGCAGATAATGGAGATTGGTGATAGTATGATCCTTCTTAACATAACGGGTCGATAATCATGCATAAATTCCTCGGTCTTGCATAAAGATCTTTGAATCAATCTAGTGTCCGGTTGCAATTATTAAGCACTACGAAGATAATTGGTCTGACAAGTCAATCACTATTGTCCTAATGTGTTCCGTAATTATTCAACACTACGAAGATAAACTCGCACCCAGGTCGACAAGTGTCCAATTGTGCATAATAATTAATACAACATACGAGAATTTAGGTTGTGCCTGATCAACGAAATAAAGCAATGACACGGAGTATAATGCGCGATATAGCCATTAGCATGATTATCTTCCCTTCGCTAAGAATTCACATACTACCACCAACGATAAGTTTAGCTACTCATAATAGGCATGCAATAGAAGAAACTATAGAGATAAACATGTTATAGAGATAAACATGTTATAGAAGAAAACATGTTGAAAGAATATAATAAAATAAGTAGAATAAAACTGTAAGATACAAAGTTACCGAAGGTTGTCAATCTCCGGATGATTGCGATCCTACGAGCTCCAAACTTCTATGAAGAAGAGTCCCCTAAGCTACGGACCCCCAGAACAGGCTCTGGGAAGTCCCTACCTAAAACTATAGAGAGAGGTGAGAAAGTAGGTCTGGAAAGATATGATTTTCGGAGAAAACTGAGCAACTATATATAGGCTTCGAATTATTGTGGGGCGGTTCGCCCCACACACGCGGAGGTTCGCCCGGTGTGGGGCGGTTCGCCCCACCTCTGTGGCTATTCGCCCCGGAGAAAAATTCGCGGAATTCCGCGTTTTCGATGCGTTTTTTGATTTCTTCCCCTTTTCGGACTCGGTTTCTGTCTTCTAGTAGCCTTCTAACCTCCAGATTTGGCCCCTAGACTCCAAATCCTATCCGGAAACCTTCAGATACTCCAAATAGACTTCTGGAACACCAATTCCTTGTCAACTTCAATACAATTGCTCGGAAATCTTCGAATTTCAACCAAAACCTGTAAAATAAAATCTAAAGGGAAACGTGACACTATTCTAATAAAATGTACTAAAATATAGCTAAATTAACATAGAGGATAGCTAAAATAGGTGAAAAAGACTCGAATGAAAGTGTAAAATACACATTCAGCAAACTCCCCAAACCGAACCTTTGCTTGTCCTCAAGCAACTAAGCTAGACTCTAATACAAAAACATGCAAGACACAAAATGGAGTCTCATGCCAAATAAAATGAACTAATCTACTGAATCTACCAAAAACATATCAGCATAAACCATATAAATCAAAGCATGAATATAGGTTGAAGAATACCTCGATTGACTTATACACATCCACATAAGCACTTATGTGAAGACAGGATAGTCTCTCGTAACATTCTCTACCTGGACCTAGTCAGTGACGACGTAACGAAGCATGCTAAGATACGAGTGGTTGCCCGTGCCTATGAAACTGAGGGCTTACTGTTGTTCCACCATGTTAAGACTTTCCCTCAAAAGAGGTCGAACCAGTACTGGCTCTCATCAATCGAAGGAGGGTTCCCTATAAAAGTTAACACTCCCCTATTCTACCCATCTCTTAAGTAAAGTCTTAAGCTATTCACCACTTCCTGAATGGCAGGACGAGGGTGGTCTAGAACAGATGACACTCAAGACAAAAAAGATGCAAAATAGAAAAACACGATTACGAACATTACAAGAATGGAAAAGACTCAACACTTTGCTAACTGCTATTTGGCTTTCTTTTTTAGACTCTTTTTTGCTTTCTTGGGGTCTTTTCTTTTTTTCTTTTTTTTCTTTCCAGATTTTGTCTTTTTCCTGGAATCTTTTTCCTTTCTTTCTTTTTTTCGATATTCTTTTTTTTTTTTTTTTTTATCCAGATGTAGCATAACAAAGAGAGAAACAAAATGACTCACACGATTTCCCCAAACTTATTCGAAAGAATAGGTTGGAGTACAAAGTTTACGAGAAAAAATAAAATCACGATACGGAAATGAAAACGAAAAAAAGTCTAAGATAGTGCAACCCCCTCCCCAAACCTATTCGGAAGAATAGGTTATAAACAAAGGATCACACAACCTCACACTACCTCCTTCCTAGGCATTTCACAATCTCAAAGCATGGTGAAGACTTGTTGCCTCTTAGGTACATAATTACTCGGGAAAACAACCATAAGACCCTAACATGCATCATCCTATTATAAAGGCCTTCGTGAACCGCAGTAGAGAAAACACCACTAAGTGATGTCGAGATTACCGAGCTTAACTAAGTGCAATACGTAAATGTGACAAGCCAAGCGATAAAAACCTCAAACAAATTCAAGAGATGAAGCATACGATTAATGGCATAGTTAGATGATCTACCCAATAAAAAAGTTCAAAAAATTCGGCAATAAACTCCATATAAAACATGCAAGACTATCCTAGGAAAGCAGTAAACGTGAAAATGCAAAAAATTTCACGAGTTTTTCATAAGCAAGATAAGTATAGAGATAACCAGCGATAACCTCCTCCCCAAACCTGAACGTCGTCGCTCGTCCCGAACGCCGAAAGTGGATCCAAGGTGAGAGCTAATGCTTGTATAAGCTACCTATAATACTCAATCAAACTCGTGAGAAAACAAAACAAAACACACTAACCTTCAGTGGAGGCGGTATGGGTAAGCTCAAGGTGATCAACCTCCCTTTGATCACTAGATATCTCGAAGTACGGCTTCACTCGCTGGCCATTCACCTTGAAGGTATTGCCCGTCTTTGGATCGAAGAGTTTAACAGCTCCATGGGAGCAACTTCGATAATTTCGTATGTTCCATCCCAACGAGTACGGAGCTTTCCAGGAAATAGTCGAAGGCGAGAATTAAATACCAAAGCTTTTTGTCCAGGAATCAATTCCTTACGTACTATACCACGATCATGATACTTCTTAGTACGTTCCTTGTAAATCTTGGCATTTTCATAAGCACCTAGTCGTAATTCATCAAGCTCATCTAGTTGCAACAATCATTCCTCGCCAGCTTTTCCCATATCAAGGTTGAGTGCTTTAATGGCCCAATATGCCTTGTGTTCTAGTTCTACGGGAAGATGACATACTTTCCCATACACAAGTCTGTACGGAGTGGTCCCGATCACCGTCTTGTAGCTAGTCCTGTATGCCCAAAGTGCATCATTCAATTTTCCTGCCCAATCCTTCCTACTAGGCTTCACTACACGCTCCAGGATCTACTTGATTTGACGGTTGCTGACTTCGACTTGCCCCGATGTCTGTGGGTGATAAGGTGTAGCGAAACTATGGTGGACACTGTATCTCTTAAGAAGGGAGGCAAACGTTCTATTGACGAAGTGTGACCCTCCATCGCTGATGATTGTCCTAGGGCACCCAAATCTCGAGAATATGACTTCCTTCAAGAACTTCATAACCACTGCGCCGTCATTTGTTTTTGTAGGAATTGCCTCTACCCATTTAGTCACGTAGTCCACTGCAACCAGAATGTATTCATAGCCTCCACTGTTTGGAAACGGTCCCATAAAATCAATGCCCCATACATCGAAAGGTTCTACCACTAGATTCCCTTGAAGGGGCATTTCATCTTTCTTGCCGATACAACCACCTCGTTGACATGGGTCACAATTCTTCACAAAACTTCGAGCATCTTTGTATATTGTTGGCCAGAAAAATCCTGCCTGCAGTACCTTGCGTGCTGTCTTTAATCCACTGTAGTGCCCCCCACAGTTAAGCTCATGGCAATGGCTTAGTACACTTTGCTGTTCTTCTTGTGGCACGCATCTCCTTAGAATCCCATCAACTCCTTCCTTGAATAGATGCGGATCATCACATATGTAAGTCCTGCATTGCTTGGCAAGAGCTCTCTTGTCCGAGGCTGAAAAGTTAGTGGGGCAAATATTCATAGCCAAATAGTTTACAATATCCGCATACCATGGCTCTTCATTAGCCTTCATTAGGTGCTCATCGGGGAGGTCTTCATTGATGGGTATTGGATCAATAGGAATATTAGGTATCCTAGATAAATGGTCTGCTACTAAATTCTCCCTACCAGCTCTATCCACTATGGTCAAATCAAAGTCTTGCAGCAACAGGACTCAACGGATTAATCTAGGCTTAGAATCTTGCTTAGCTATCAAATGCCTCAAGGCAGCATGATCGGTATGGACATTCACAGGATGTCCAATTAAATAAGACCTAAACTTTTGTAAAGCAAAGACAACAGCTAAAAATTCCTTTTCAGTAGTTGTGTAATTAACCTGTGCGGAGTCTAGAGTCTTACTAACATAATAAATCACACGATACTGTTTATCAACTTTTGGCACAAAACAGCACCCATGGAAAAATTCGAGGCATCACACATAATTTCGAAAGGAAGATTCCAGTCAGGCGGCACAACAATGGGAGCAGAAACAAGCTTTTCCTTAAGGGTATTAAAATCAACTAAGCATTCATTGGAGAAATGGAAAACCACATCTTTAGCAAGCAAGCTACTTAGAGGTTTAGCAATTTTCGAAAAATCTTTAATAAACCTCCTATGAAAACCTACATTGCCAAGAAAAGATTGCAATTCTTTCACGCAAGTAGGTGGGGGCAGCTTTTCAATGATTTCTATCTTAGCCTTGTCTACCTCAATACCTCTTTCAGAAACTACATGTCCGGATAGGATTTGAAGTCTAGGGGCCGAATCTGGAGGTTAGAAGGCTACTACAAGTCATAAACCGAGTCCGAAAAGGTAAAGAAATCCAAAAACGCGTCGAAAACGCGGAAATTCCGCGAAAATCCTCTGGGGCGAACCGCCCCGTGGTTATTCGGGGCCTATATATAGTGCTCAGTTTTCTCTCCGAAAATTATATCTTTCCAAGCCTACTTTCTCACCTCTCTCTATAGTTTTAGGTAGGAACTTCCCGGGGCCTGTCCTGGGAGTTCCATAGCTTAGGGGATACTTTTTCATAGCAGTTTGGAGCTCGTAGGACCGCAATCATCCGGAGATTGACAACCTTCGGTAACTTTGTATCTTACAAGTTTTATTCTACTTATTTTATATTCTTTCAACATGTTTTCTTCTATGATATCTGTTGATTGCATGCCTATTATGAGTAGCTAAACTTATCATTGGTGTTAGTATGTGAATTCTTAGCGAGGGAAGATAATCATGCTAATGGCTATATCGCGCATTATACTCCGTGTCATTGCTTTATTTCGTTGATCAGTTGTAACCAAAATTCTCGTATGTTGTATTGATCATTATGCACAATTGGACACTAGTCGACCATCATACCAATTATCTTCGTAGTGTTCAATAATTACGGAACACATTAGGAAAACCGTGATTGACTAGTCAGACAGATTATCTTCGTAGTGCTTAATACTTGCAACATGACACTAGTTTGATTCAAAGATCGCTATGCAAGACCGAGGAATTTATGCATGATTATCGACCCATTATGCTAAGAAGGACCATACTATCACCAATCTCCATTATCTGCTAGAAACCCCTCTGCTATCTGTTTGTTGTTTTTATATTCTTAATTAGATTTGATAAAGCTAGTTATAATCCTGAGAGAACGACACTCGATTCATTCTGCTACTACACTACGGTTTTCGTTGTAGTTGTGGATTGCCTTTGGCTAATTACAAATTTATTTGATTGACCTTGACAACGTTACATCAAATTGGCGCCCCTGCCGGGAACTATACTCCTTTTTTCTGTTTAATTTGTTTATATTTACAGCTTTAGATTCCTAATTCTATTAGTTTCAGTTATCCTTTTTAATCTGTTTCTAATCACCTTTCCTAGTCTGTTACAGATAGTGTATGCCGCATACACGTTCTGCAGGTACACCGCTTGCTGATTCAATTGCTGAGATCGACAGAGTCTACCACCAAAGAAGGCGACTACTTGAAAGGCGCGCACTAGAGGAAATAGAGGAAACCGATTTCTCTGAATCTCTACTTAGTCTCTTCAAGGAAATCGACAGAATGGCAGAAGCTAGACCACTGATGGCATGGGTACAACCCACCAAGGATCGTATGAGGGGACCGGCGATCGTTCTTTCGTCAGCAACCCGAGATCTGGAGATCAAGAACCACGCATTCCAACAACTTCCGAGGTTCTATGGCTTATCAAGGGAAGATGTGATGGGGTACTTGTACGATATCGATGATTTCGTCAACCAACTCCCACGACCCGGAGCTGACATAACAACGGATGAGTTGAGGATGAAGGTTTTTGCCATGGGACTTGGCGACAGAGCCAAGTCATGGCTGAGTTCTCTACCAGCCGGCTCGTTGGACACTTGGGAAAAGGTTTTTTCAGCTTTCATGGAGAAATACTTCCCTCACACCTTGACTACCGCGCTAAAGGCGCAGATCACTGGATTCAAGCAGGACTATGATGAGACCATCTACACCGCATTCGAGAGTTTCCAAGATCTCACGAACAAGTGTCCTCACCATGATTTTGAACTTTCTGACCTAGTCCAACACTTCTACAATGGACTAACCTTCGAAAACCAACAAGTGGTAGATTTCCAATGCCGAGGCAATATTGGGAGGAAACCGCAGAAGCCGTCTGGGCAGTTTTCGAAAGGCTTGCTAAGGGTTCGCAGTTCAAGGACCCAAGAGCAATGGTTAGGAGACGTGGACCAGAAGATCCACCGACTCAAGAAGCCCCTATGTACAGGGGGAATGGAGATCAATTCGAGTGCTTTACCAACGAATTGAATCAAGTCCTCAAGAGCGCCACCGGAACAATGTTTCGAACGAGATATGTCGAATATGCAAGAACTAAGGGCATGGGGCTCATATGTGTAGATCGGAGCTGGCATACGATGATGGCAACTGGGCTCGAGGAGGCGAAGAAGAAGCCTTAGCTACGTAGTTTGGCACTCAAGAAGTTAGCTACGGACAAGACGGTAGGAATCCTCGAGGTGGATTTTGGAGAAGAGGATACCGCAACAATCAAGGATATGCACCGGCTAACCAAACTTATGGACCTAACCAAGACCGTAGTAGGCTAAACTATGCTAATGACCACTGCGAAAACCCCGCTCCGAAAGAAACACCGAAGTCGAAGTCGGCTCAACTGATGGAGAACTTGCAGAAGATGGTCGATCACACACAAAGTTTTCTCAAACGTTATGAAGAAGATTCTGAGAAGACTAGGGCAAGGCTCGATAGGTTGGAAGAAAGCACTAGACTTGCCCATCAAAAGATGCAAGAGTTGATCGACCGAGGAGCAAGTAAGGAGCAAGGCAAACTGCCCAGCAACACTGAGAAGTCGTTGTCCATTAACTTAGTGGGTGATCTACCTGTTGAAATCACCATCAAGGAGGTTGCTAAATGCGAGAGTTGCAAGAGGGAACTGCCCCCACAAGCCGAAGAAGAAGAAAAGGACCTTGGTACTAACAAGAGTGAAGAGGAGCAAGAGGATCCCCAGCCACTCCCTCAAAGTTTCGATGTTAAGGTCGGGATTGGGGAGCTTGAAGATGTCCGAGCCACACTGGACACAGGATCCTACTCTAATGTGCTCCCTTCGAATGTTTTCGAGAAGAGTAACCTTGGAGAACTAACTGTGCATAAGGCTATTGTGCAACTGGCGGATGGATCCCTTGTGAAACCCGAAGGCGTTGTGAAGAATGTATTAGTCAAAATTGGTGAAGCCTCTGTCCACACCGATTTTGTAATTATGCCAGCATCAGCACCAGGAACGGGGGATGTCATACTCTTAGGACGAACGTTCTTGACTAAGCTACGCTCCGTAATGGACATCTACCAAAGGAGTTACACTTTAGAAGTGGATGGCAAGCAACATGTGTTGCAAGCCATATCTGATCCACTTGATCCACCCGATACTTCTAACGCTATTGATTACAGTGGTCTTAACGTCTATGTTCACTCTTATTCACAGGATCAAAGCACCGGAAAGAGACTCATGAAGGGGAAGTCTAGTACCCTCAGAAGGAAAAGATAGGCGGAGACAGGAGTCGAGTCAGAGACTTTAAACAATGGCGCTATCCGGGAGGCAACCCGGGGTTTTTATCGCTTTCTTTACCGCTTATTGCATGCATTCATACTTGAACAATTTGCTTTCCATATGTGAATTTGTTCAGTTCTGTGTCGTATGTGCTTATGTTGTGTTCGAGTGCGACTTTTCGAGTGATTTTTTGAGGAAAATGATTTTTCGGGGACTAAAAACCGCATTTTTATTTCAAAAAACGTTCGTCTCCCACCTAAAAGTGGGGGGCGAATCGTCCCACGTTTGGGGCGAATCGCCCCACGACCAGAGCGCGCTCGCGCTCTGGGCGTGCGGGGCGGTTCGCCCCGCACGGGGCGGTCCGCCCCAGGTGTGGGGCGAACCGCCCCACACCATCAGATTGTAAAAAAACGGGGGTTTCTTCCCCAAACCCCCATTTTCCTCCATTTTCATCTTCCAAACTCCAAAATTTCCTCCATATTCAAAATAACTTTAAATCTTCATAACTTCTTCATCTCTCCATCATTTTGTGTGTTCTTTAACTTCATTCGAAGCCCGTTACATGCTCTATCATTCTATCCGAACAAATTTCTTCCTAGCTCATTCAATTTCCGGATTTATGGTTTATCACATGAACCCTAATTTTTACAATTTGAGGGATTTTTTGATTTATGCTTCAATTAGGCTTGTTGATGTATGGTGGTGTTGATGATTTATTGATTAGATTTGTATTTCATTGATCAATTACATGTTCAATTAGGCTTGGTTTGATGTTTGGAGATTTTTTGGCGATATAGTCTTGTAGGAAATATTCTCTTACTTCATTCCATGTTTAAACATGTGCTTATTGATATGAAATTGATGGGATGATGGTGGTAGAATGCATGATTGATGAGATTGCGGATTTATGCTAGATTTGATTTTATGGATGGTTTGGACGTGGATTCAAGGGCATTTGTTGTTAGTAAGCATAATGTGATATTTATTGTGTAGTTACATTGATATGTTGCGTAATGAATTAGCTAGACTAGGCTTGGGTTTTTGAGGAGTTGGAATTTTGAGAATTTTTACTCGTTTGTTCACTCGTATATTACATATGCATAGGTCTGTTTTGCATCGTATCACAGATACTAATTGCTGTTTGTAGGACTCATGGCCAGGAGGACAAGGAGAGCCGGCTCTAGCAAAAAGGGGAAGGCAGTGGCATCAAAATCCCAACCATCTCACGATTTGT
>CM051455.1:60787072-60882157 GCA_028274465.1 Plantago ovata
TTCCCAAACCGAACCTTGGCTTGCCTCAGCAACTAAGCTAGACTCTAAGGCTAATACAAAAACATGCAAGACTCAAAAATGGAGTTTCATGCCAAATAAAATGAACTAATCTACTGAATCTACCAAATAACATATGAACAAAAACCATATAAATCAAAGCATGAATATAGGTTGAAGAATACCTCGATTGACTTATACACATCCACATAAGCACTTATGTCAAGACAAGATAGTCTCTCGTAACATTCTCTACCTGGACCTAGTCAGTGACGACGTAATGATGCATGCTAAGATACGAATGGTTGCCCCGTGCCTATGAAACTGAGGACTTACTGCTGTTCCACCATGTTAAGACTTTTCCTCAAAAGAGGTCGAACCAGTACTGGCTCTCATCAAACGAAGGAGGGTTCCCTATAAAAGATAACACTCCCCTATTCTACCCCATCTCTCAAGTAAAGTCTTAAGCTATTCACCACTTCCGGAATGGCAGGACGAGGATGGTCTAGAACAGATGACACTTAAGACAAAAAGGATAAAAAATAGAAAAACACAATTACGAACAATACGAAAAATGGAAAAGACTCAAACTTTGCTAAACTGCTACTTGGCTTTATTTTTGGACCCTTCTTTGCTTTTTGAGGTCTTCTCTTTTTTTTTTTCTCTTTTTCTTTCCAGATTCTTTTTTTCTTTTTCTTTATTTCGTCTCGAATTTTTCTTTCTTTTTTTTTCGATTTCTTTCTAGCCAGCAGTAGCATAACAAAAAGAGAAATAAAATGACTCACACGACTTCCCCAAACCTATTCGAAAGAATAGGTTGGAGTACAAAATTCACGAAAAAAGGAAAAATAAACTCACGGTACGAAAAATGAAAACATAAACAAGTCTATGATGGTGTAACCCCCTCCCCAAACCTATTCGGAAGAATAGGTTATCAACAAAGGATCACACAACCTCACACTACCTCCTTCCTAGGCATTTAGCAATCTCAAAGCATGGTGAAGACTTGTTGCCTCTTAGGTACATAATTACTCGGGAAAACAACCATAAGACCCTAACATGCATCATCCTATTATAAAGGCTTTCGTGAACCGCAGTAGAGAAAACACCACTAAGTGATGTCGAGACTACCATGCTTAACTAAGTGCAATACATAAATGAGACAAGCCAAGCGAGAAAGACCTCAAACAAATTCATAGAGATGAAGCATACGATTAATGGCATAGCTAGTTGATCTACCCAATAAAAAAGTTCAAAAAATTCGGCAATAAACTCCATATAAAAACATGCAAAACTATCCTAGGATGAATGCAACCTAAAACATCTAAGAAAGCAGTAAACGTGCAAATGCAAATGCAGACAAATAAAGCATGCGAGGTACTATACTCATCCTACCAAAGTCAAGCTCCAAACTAATAATACTAGATCACTTAAATCCAATCCCCCCTCATGAAATTAACGCTAGTCCCTAGCAGTAAGAAAATGAGGAAATAAGATGTGATACTAGATGTTACCCCATGGTTTGGCCTCGGTCGGCTGAGTATGCTGCTTGTGATTTATTGGGCCTCCTCTGTGAGTTTCATAGTGTGACATCAGGTCTTCTGATGGTTGTGGTAGTTCCATTTTTAGGCCGGTCAGGATCAACTCCTCTATCAGAGTCATCATTGCCCGTATGGCCTTCATTGTCACTACTGTCATCATCATCATCTCCAGTAGAGTTGTAGTGGCAGGTAGAATTCTCAAGATTAGCCGCCGCTGTTATGGAATTCTCCATCCTGTAGCCCTTCGATAGGATGTGAACTGTTGAAGGGGAAAGGGCATTGGCATCAGGACCTCCCCCTCCAATGATTTACACCTCGAGAAGGTTACAGTAAGCTGTTCGGACACTTAGAAGTCTTCTACCTTTTTCTCCAATTTTGACCACTTTATCCACTGTTGCTCCGACCAATGTCAATATGATGCTCACTTTAGAGGCAGGCAAAGGGTGCCCCAACGAGGGACTGTGTACCCATGTCGTTATGTTTTGGAACCAAGCTAGCGCTTCGGAACCTTCTAGCAACTGCGAACTCAAGATCACATCCGTCGCTGCTAGAATTTCCCGGTGCCTTCCTGTTCACTTGAACTCTGCAGTCCTCGTGATGGAGTGCTGACATAATAGTGGTTTCTGACCCTTCGGTGGTGCATGAATAGGCATAGGAGTCCTTACTCCAGGTGTATTCTAACTCTTCCTCTCGGATAATCCACGATGTTGTTGCCAAACCCCTTGGCTCGAACGCACATCTAGCGAGATCACCTTCCTTGACATGATTCTTCACAGCAATCATACAGGAATACTCCCTACCCTTAGTATGGTACCTACAAACAGCGATTAGCACCTCGTACGACTCAAAACAGACTCAAATATATGCTAGTGTAAAAGCGAGACACACAAGTGATAAATTCATCAATCGAACTCCCCAAACCACAATGTCTAGCCTAGCTACTTCATCATGCAACATATCAACGTAACTACTACATGCAACATCACTTCATGCTCTTACTAGACAACCAATAACCTTGATAACAAGGTTTCAATTCATACCATAGCAGCGCAAAAAATTCAACAACATAAATCCTCATTCTTAACTAATAAGCATTCTATCGTCAAATCCACCAACATTACACCAATAAACATATCCATATGATATAAATCAAAGATAAAGACATAATGCATAACAAGATATATCATCTAAGAGCAAAATACCCAAATCAACAATTTAAGCAAAATTGAGCATGCAATTGATAGTAAATTACATGTCTAAACACATAAACAACATACCCATGCATCAAACAAGCATAATTGAAGCTCAACTTAGAAAATCCCCAAATTCGAAAATTAGGGTTCCTAAAGATGATACCTCAGATCTGCAAATCTAACGAATTAGGATGAAATATGATCGGTTAGGGTGATAAATCATGTAATAGGCTTCGAATTAAGCTAAAGAACACTCAATTTGGTCAAGAAACAAAGAAGTTATGAAGATTTAGAAGCAAAATCGCATTTTTCGAGTTTTTTGGGAGTATGGATGAAGAAGAATGAAGAAAATAATGATTTGGGGTTGAAATCCGCGTTTTTTAAGATCTGGGACTGTGGGGCGGTTCGCCCCCCAAGTGGGGCGGTTCGCCCCGTGCTCCCCATTGCGGGGAGACGGGTCCCGATGTCAGAAAATGCGGTTTTAATCCCGAAACTAATTTTTTTCAAAAAACCACTCGAAAAATCTCACTCAAACAAAAGCATATACGAGACACACATGAACAAATTCGCATATGAGAAACAAATAGTTCAAGAATGAAATGCATGCAGAAAAGCAGTAAAGAAAGCGATAAAAATTCCGGGTTGCCTCCCGGATAGCGTCATTGTTTTAAGTCTTTGACTCGACTCCTGTCTGCGCCTATCCCTTCTTTTTGCGGGTACTAGTCTTCCCCTTCATTGATCTCCTTTCCATGCCACGAACCTGTGAGTAAGAAAGAATATAGGCTGCAAGACCACAATAGTGAGTAATAATGTCAGGCGGTTCCGACGGATCAGGTATGGCTTGTAATACGTGTTGCTTGCCATCCACCTCGATGGTGCAAGTTCTTTGGTAGATGTCCATTACTGAGCGTAGCTTGGTCAAGAATGTTTGCCCTAAGAGTATGACATCCCCCGTCCCAGGTGCAGATGCCGGCATAACTACGAAATTGGTGTTTATTGATGCTTCACCAATCTTGACCAACACATTTTTCATAACGCCTTCTAGTCTCATGAATGATCCATCCGCCCGTCGCACAATAGCCCTTTCCTCAGATAGTTTTCCAAGGTTACTCTTTTCAAACACATTCAAAGGAATTATGTTTGAGTAGGATCCCGTGTCTAGTGTGGCACGGACATCTTCAAGCTCACCAATCCCTACCTTAACGTCGAAACTTTTAGGGAGTGGTTCGGGATCCTCTTGCTCCTCATCACTTGTGTCGGTACCAATGTCCTCCTCTTCTTCCTCAGCCTGCAGAAGTTCTTCCTTCATGCAACACTCGCACCTAACGACCTTCTCAGTGTTGCCTTGTTCCTTACTTGCTCTTCGGTCGATCAACTCTTGCATCTTTTGATGGGCAAGCCTAGTGCTCTCTTCCAACCTATCGAGCCTTGCCCTTGTTTTCTCGGAATCCTCCTCATACCGTTTGAGAAAACATTGTGTGTGATCAACCATCTTCTGCAAGTTCTCCATCAGTAGAGCCGTCTTCGACTTCGGTGGCTCTATCGGAGCGGGGTTTTCGCAGTGATCATTACCATAGTTCAGACTGCTACGGTTTTGGTTAGGTCCATAAGTTTGGTTAGCCGGTGCATATCCTTGATTGTTACGGTATGCCCTTCTCCAGAATCCACCTCGAGGATTCCTACCGTCTTGTCCGTAGCTAACTTCTTGAGTACCAAATTCCGTAGCGAAGGCTTCTTCTTCTCCTCCTCGAGCCCAGTTGCCATCTTCTATGCCAGCTCCGATCTACACATATGAGCTCCATTCCCATAGTTCTTGCATATTCGCCATACTTCATTTGAAACAGTTGTTCCGGTGCCGCTCTTGAGGACTTGCTTCAATTCGTTGGTAAAGCACTCGAATTGATCCCCATTCCCCCTGTACATAGGGGCTTCTTAAGTCGGTGGAGCTTCGGGTCCACGTCTCCTAACCATTGCTCTTGGGTCCTTGAACTGCGAACCCTTAGCAAGCCTTTCGAAAACTGCCCAGACGGCTTCCGCGGTTTCCTCCCAAATATTGCCTCGGCATTGGAAATCCACCACTTGTTGGTTCTCGAAGGTTAGTCCATTGTAGAAGTGTTGGACTAGGTCGGAGAGTTCAAAACCATGGTGAGGGCACTTGTTCGTGAGATCTTGGAACCTCTCGAACGCGGTGTAGATGGTCTCATCATAGTCCTGCTTGAATCCAGTGATTTGCGCCTTGAGCGCGGTATTCAGAATGTGTGGGAAGTATTTTTCCATGAAAGCTGAAAAAACCTTTTCCCAAGTGTCCAGCGAGCCGGCTGGTAGAGAACTCAGCCATGACTTGGCTCTGTCGCCAAGTCCCATTGCAAAAACCTTCATCCTCAACTCATCCGTTGTTATGTCGGCTCCGGGTCGTGGGAGTTGATTGACGAAATCATCGATATCGTTCAAATACCCCATCACATCTTCCCTTGATAAGCCATAGAACCTCGGAAGTTGTTGGAATGCGTGGTTCTTGATTTCCAGATCTCGGGTTGCAGGCGAAAGAACAATCGCCGGTCCCCTCATACGATCCTTGGTGGGTTGTACCCATGCCTTCAGTGGTCTAGCTTCTGCCATTCCGTCGATTTCCTTGAATAGACTAATTAGAGATTCAGAGAAATCGGTTCCCTCTATTTCCTCTAGTGCGCGCCTTTCAAGTAGTCGCCTTCTCTGGTTGTAGACTCTATCGATCTCAGCAATTGAATTAGCAAGCGGTATTCCTGCAGAACGTGTATGCGGCATACACTATCTGTGACAGACTAGAAGAAGTGATTAGAAACAAATAGGAAAACAGAGAGAGATTAAAAAGGAAAACTAAAACTAAAAGAATTAGGAATCTAAAGCTGCAAATAAAAACAAATTAAATAGAAAAAAGGAGTATAGTCCCCGGAACGGCGCCAATTTGATGAACCGAGATTTGTTAGCTCTCGATTCAGCAAATAAATTTGTTATTTAGCCAAAGGCAATCCACAACTACAACGAAAACCGTAGTGTAGTAGTAGAATGACTCGAGTGTCGTTCTCTCAGGACTATAATTAGCTTTATCTATTTAATCAAGAAAATATAAAACATCAAAAGCAATAGGGGGTTTTCTAGCAGATAATGGAGGTTGGTGATAGTATGGTCCTTCTTAACATAATGGGTCGATAATCATTCATAAATTCCTCGGTCTTGCATGGAGATCTTTGAATGAATCTTGGGTCATATTGTAAGTATTGTGCACTACGAAGATAATATGGGTCTGACCTATTGTGTTCCGTAATCATTCAACACTACGAAGATAATTAAGTCTGATTGGCCGACAAGTGTCCTAGTGTGCATAATGATCAATACAACATACGAGAATTTTGGTGTTCAACTCATCAACGAAATAAAGCAATGACACGAAGTATAATGCGCGATATAGCCATTAGCATGATTATCTTCCCTCGCTAAGAATTCACATACTACACCAACGATAAATTTAGCTACTCATAATGTGCATGCAATCAATAGCAATCATAGAAGAAAACATATTGAAAGAATATATAAAATAAGTAGATAAAAGTTGTAAGATACAAATTTACCGAAGGTCGTCAATCCCCGGATGATTGCGATCCTACGCGCTCCAATCTGCTATGAAAAAGTATCCCCTAAGCTATGGAACTCCCAAGACAAGCCCCGGGAAGTTCCTACCTAAAACTATAGAGAGAGGTGAGAAAGTAGGCTTGGAAAGATATGATTTTCGGAGAGAACACTCGCAACTATATATAGGCCCGGAATTCCTCTGGGGCGGTTCGCCCCCCAGTGTAAACGCGAGATTTTCGCGTTTTCGACGCGGTTTTGGATTTCTTCACCTTTTCGGACTCGGTTTCAGACTTCTAATGGCCTTCTAACCTCCAGATTCGACGCCTAGACTCCAAATCCTATCCGGAAACCTTCAGATACTCCAAATAGGCTTCTGGAACACCAATTCCTTGTAAACTTCAATATAATTGCCCGTAAATATCCGAATTTCAACCAAAACTTGTAAAATAAAATCTAAAGGGAAACGTGACACTATTCTAATAAAATGTACTAAAATATAGCTAAATTAACATAGAGGATAGCTAATTAGGTGAAAAAGACTCGAATGAAAGTGTAAAATACACATTCATCAATCATCTAATAGGAAAAATCTCAAATCAACAAACCAAGCCTAATTGAACATGCAATTGATAATGAATAACGATTCTAATCACATAAATCATCAACGCATACATCATACAAGCTTAATTGAAGCATAAATAAATAAAAACCCAAATTTGAAAAATTTGGGTTCATGTGAGATTACCTCAAATCTTGAGTTTGAATGAACTAGGAAGAGATTTGTTCAGATGAAAAGAAAGAGCACGTAACGGGCTTCGATTGAAGCTAAAGAACACACAAATTGATGAAAAGATGAAGAAGTTATGAAATTTTGAAGGTATTTTGAAAATGGAGGATTTTTTGGAGTTTAAAGGAAGAAGATGAAGTGAAATGAGGGAGAAAGGGGAGAAACCCCGATTTTAAGTTCTGCAGACCGTGGGCGGGGCGAATCGGCCCGCACGTCGGGAGCGCGTGGGGCGATTCGCCCTCCATGGGGGGCAATTCGCCCCCCACCTCCTGAGGTGGGGAGACGATCGTTTCGAAATAAAATGCGGTTTTTAGTCCCCGAAAATCATTTTTCTCAAAAAATCACTCGAAAAATCGCACTCAAACATAACATAAGCACATACGACACACAGACGAACAAATTCACATATGAAAAGTAAATTGTTCAAGTATGAATGCATGCATTAAAGCGGTAAAGAAAGCGATAAAAATCCCGGGTTGCCTCCCGGATAGCGCCATTGTTTAAAGTCTTTGACTCGACTCCTGTCTTCGCCTAGCTTTTCTTCTCGAGGGTACTAGACTTCCCCTTCACGGATCTCCCTCTCACGCCTCGAACCTGTGAATAAGAGTGAACATAGACATTAAGACCACTGTAGTCAATAGTGTTAGAAGTATCAGGTGGATCAGATATGGCTTGCAACACATGTTGCTTGCCATTCACTTCAATAGTGCAAGTTCTTTGGTAGATGTCCATCACGGCGCGTAGCTTAGTCAAGAACGTTCACCCCAAGAGAATGACATCCCCTATCCCAGGTGTAGATGCCGGCATAACTACAAAATCGGTGTATACAGAAGCTTCAACAATCTTGACTAATATATTCTTCACAACGCCTTCGGGTTTCACAAAGGATCCATCCGCCAGTTATACAATAGCCTTATGCACAAATAGTTTTTCAAGGTTACTCTTCTCGAAAACATTCTAAGGGAGCACATTAGAGTAGGATCCCGTGTCTAGTGTGGCACGGACATCTTCAAGTTCCCCAATCCCGATCTTAACATCGAAACTTTGAGGGAGTGGCTCGGGATCCTCTTGCTCCCCTTCATTCTCGTTCGTACTAAGGTCCTTCTCTTCTTCCTCGGCCTGTGTGGGCATTTCCCCCTTGCAACTCTCACACTTAGCAACCTTCTTGATGGTGATTTCAACAGGTAGATCACCCACCAAGGTAATGGACATCGACTTTTCTGTGTTGCTAGGCAGCTTGCCTTGCTCCCTACTTGTTCCTCGGTCGATCAAGTCTTGCATCTTTTGATGGGCAAGCCCAGTGCTCTCTTCCAACCTATCAAGCCTTGCCCTAGTCTTCTCAGAATCTTCTTCATAACGTTTGAGAAAACTTTGGGTGTGATCAACCATCTTTTGCAAATTCTCCATCAGTTGAGCCGACTTCGACTTTGGTGGTTCTTTCGGAGCGGGGTTTTCGCAGTGATCATTACCATAGTTTAGCCTACTACGGTCTTGGTTACGGCCATAGGTTTGGTTAGCCGGTGCATATCCTTGATTGTTTCGGAATCCTCTTCTCCAAAATCCACCTCTAGGATTCCTACTATCTTGTCCGTAGCTAGCTTCTTGAGTACCAAACTCCGTAGCAAAGGCTTCCTCTTCACCTCCTCGAGCCCAGTTGCCATCATCATACGCAAGCTCCGATCTACACATATGAGCCCCATGCCCATAGTTCTTGCATATTCGGCATACTTCGTTCGAAACAGTGGCGCTCTTGAGGACTTGCTTCAATTCGTTGGCAAAGCACTCGAATTGATCCTCATTCCCCATATACATATGGGCTTCTTGAGTCGGTGGAGCTTCAGGTCCATGTCTCCTAACCATCGCTCTTGGGTCCTTGAATTGCGAACCCTTAGCAAGCCTTTCGAAAACTGCTCAGACGGCTTCTGCGGTTTCCTCCCAAATATTGCCTCGGCATTGGAAATCCACCACTTGTTGGTTCTCGAAGGTTAGTCCATTGTAGAAGTGTTGGACTAGGTCAGAAAGCTCAAAACCATGGTGAGGGCACTTGTTCGTGAGATCTGGGAATCTCTCAAACGCGGTGTAGATGGTCCCATCATAGTCCTGCTTGAATCCAGTGATTTGCGCCTTTAGCGGGGTAGTCAAGGTGTCAGTGATGAAACGTTGTCAAGGTCAATCAAATAAATTTGTAATTAGCCAAAGGCAATCCACAACTACAACGAAAACCGTAGTGTAGTAGCAGAATGACTCGAGTGTCGTTCTCTCAGGACTATAACTAGCTTTATCTATTTAATAAGAGAATATAAACAGTAGACAGATAGCAATAGGGGGTTTCTAGCAGATAATGGATATTGGTGATAGTATGGTCCTTCTTAGCATAATGGGTCGATAATCATGCATAAATTCCTCGGTCTTGCATAGAGATCTTTGAATCAATCTAGTGTCCTGTTGCAAGTATTAAGCACTACGAAGATAATCTGGTCTGACTAGTCAATCACGATTGTCTTAATGTGTTCCGTAATTATTCAACACTACGAAGATAATTGGTCTGATGGTCGACTAGTGTCCAATTGTGCATAATGATCAATACAACATACGAGAATTTTGGTTACAACTGATCAACGAAATAAAGCAATGAAACGGAATATAATGCGCGATATAGCCATTAGCATGATTATCTTCCCTCGCTAAGAATTCACATACTACCACCAATGATAAGTTTAGCTACTCATAATAGGCATGCAATCAACAGATATCATAGAAGAAAACATATTGAAAGATAAATAAAATAAGTAGAATAAAACTTGTAAGATACAAAGTTACCGAAGGTTATCAATCTCCGGATGATTGCGATCCTACGAGCTCCAAACTGCTATGAAAAAGTATCCCCTAAGCTACGGAACTCCCAGGACAGGCCCCGGGAAGTTCCTACCTAAACTATAGAGAGAGGTGAGAAAGTAGGCTTGGAAAGATATGATTTTAGGAAAGAAAACTGAGCTCTATATATAGGCCCCGAATTATCTGTGGGGCGGTTCGCCCCCCGGCTTTTTCGCAGAATTCCGCGTTTTTCGACGCGGATTTGGATTTCTTCACCTTTTCGGACTCGATTTCAGACTTCTAATGGCCTTCTAACCTCCAGATTCGACCCCTAGACTCAATATCCTATCCGGAAACCTTCAGATACTCCAAATAGGCTTCTGGAACACCAATTCCTTGTCAACTTTAATATATTTGCCCAGAAATGCCGAAATTTCAACCAAAACCTGTATAATTTAGTCTGATTAGCCGACAAGTGTCCTAGTGTGCATAATGATCAATACAACATACGAGAATTTTGGTGTTCAACTCATCAACGAAATAAAGCAATGACACGGAGTATAATGCGCGATATAGCCATTAGCATGATTATCTTCCCTCGCTAGTAATGCACATACTACCACCAACGATAAATTTAGCTACTCATAATGTGAATGCAATCAATAGCAATCATAGAAGAAAACATATTGAAAGAATATAAAATAAGTAGATAAAAGTTGTAAGATACAAAGTTACCGAAGGTTGTCAATCTCCGGATGATTGCGATCCTACACGCTCCAATCTGCTATGAAAAAGTATCCCCTAAGCTATGGAACTCCCAGGACAGGCCTCGGGAAGTTCCTACCTAAAACTATAGAGAGAGGTGAGAAAGTAGGCTCGGAAAGATATGCTTTTCGGAGAGAAAACTCGCAACTATATATAGGCCCGAAAAACTTCTAGGGCGGTTCGCCCCCCAGTATTTTGTGGAATTTCCGCGTTTTTCGACGCGGATTTGGATTTCTTCACCTTTTCGGACTCGGTTTTAGACTTCTAATGTCCTTCTAACCTCCAGATTCGACCCCCAGACTCCAAATCCTATCTGAAACCTTCAGATACTCCAAATAGGCTTCTGGAACACCAATTCCTTGTAAAGTTCAATATAATTGCCCGTAAATCTCCGAATTTCAACCAAAACCTGTAAAATAAAATCTAAAGGGAAACGTGACACTATACTAATAAAATGTACTAAAATATTGCTAAATTAACATAGAGGATAGCTAAATTAGGTGAAAAAGACTCGAATGAAAGTGTAAAATACACATTAATCAAACTCCCCAAACCGAACCTTTGCTTGTCCTCAAGCAACTAAGCTAGACTCTAATACAAAAAACATGCAAGACTCAAAAATGGAGTTTCATGCCAAATAAAATGAACTAAATTACTGAATCTACCAAATAACATATGAACAAAAACCATATAAATGAAAGCATGAATATAGGTTGAAGAATACCTCGATTGACTTATACACATCCACATAAGCACTTATGTCAAGACAAGATAGTCTCTCGTAACATTCTCTACCTGGACCTAGTCAGTGACGACGTAATGATGCATGCTAAGATACGAATGGTTGCCCCGTGCCTATGAAACTGAGGACTTACTGCTGTTCCACCATGTTAAGACTTTTCCTCAAAAGAGGTCGAACCAGTACTGGCTCTCATCAAACGAAGGAGGGTTTCCTATAAAAAATAACACTCCCCTATTCTACCCATCTCTCAAGTAAAGTCTTAAGCTATTCACCACTTCCTGAATGGCAGGACGAGGGTGGTCTAGAATAGATGATACTTAAGACAAAAAGATAAAAAATAGAAAAATACAATTACGAACAATATGAAAAATGGAAAAGACTCAAAACTTTGCTAAACTGCTATTTGGCTTTTCTTTTTTGGACCCTTCTTTGCTTTTTTGTGGTCTTCTTTTTTTCTTTTTTCTTTCCAGATTCTTTTTTTCTTTTTCTGAATTTTTCCTTCTTTTTTTCCGATTTTTTTTTTTTTTTTAGCCAACAGTAGCATAACAAAAAGAGAAACAAAAGGACTCACACGACTTCCCCAAACCTATTCGAAAGAATAGGTTAGAGTACAAAATTCACGAAAAAGGAAAAATAAACTCACGATACGAGGAATGAAAAACAGAAACAAGTCTATGATGGTGTAACCCCCTCCCCAAACCTATTCGGAAGAATAGGTTATAAACAAAGGATCACACAAAGTCACACTACCTCCTTCCTAGGCATTTAGCAATCTCAAAGCATGGTGAAGACTTGTTGCCTCTTAGGTACATAATTACTCGGGAAAACAACCATAAGACCCTAACATGCATCATCCTATTATAAAGGCCTTCGTGAACCGCAGTACAGAAAACACCACTAAGTGATGTCGAGACTACCTAGCTCAACTAAGTGCAATACATAAATGTGTCAAGCCAAGCGAGAAAAACCTCAAACAAATTCATAGAGATGAAGCATACGATTAATGGCATAGCTAGTTGATCTACCCAATAAAAAAGTTCAAAAAATTCGGCAATAACTCCATATAAAAACATGCAAAACTATCCTAGGATGAATGTAACCTAAAAAATCTAAGAAAGCAGTAAACGTGCAAATGCAAACAAAGAACAAGATACTAATCGACACAAAACCAAACAAAACTTAACATCATGGTTCACACCCCATCCCCCTTACGATTCTTAAGCTAGCCCCCTAGCAAAAGAGAATGAGTAATAAGAAGTGATACTAGATGTTACCGAAGGGTTTGGCCTCGGTCGGCTGAGAGTGGACAAGTGGAAGGACTAGTCATCGGGATGGTAGTCCCCATAAAAGTCACTCCACATGTCATTCATGAGCTCATTGGACTGTCGTAGAGCTTCCTGCTGTTGCTGGATCAGCTTTTGCTGCTCCCACATGTGCTGCCGATCCTCTCGGCGGTGCTCCTCGAATATCTCCCAATCGCGGCTATGCTGGACAATGTGCCTGTCGATGTCCTGTCGCATGGCCGCGTTGTTGGCATCAATCCTGTCGAAATGGCTGTCAAGGTAGGTACGGAATTCGGAGAAGTCAAATCCTCCAGACCCCTGTGGTGCTCCAGCTGGTGCATGCGGTGCATGATGGAAAAATGGAATATCTGGAATCGGGACTTCACCAACATCGGCCTCCATAGCATCCTCATGATCGGAATCATTTGGCCGGAATGGCCCTCCTACATCAGCAGCAGCTGTAGTGGGGTTCCTCAACTGATACCTGTTGAGCTGTACCTCAGTGGTCGAGGGTGAAAGGGCAGCGACCTCGCAACCCCCCTCATCAATATCGTCTACCCCATGATATTTGCAGTAAGCTGTGATGAAGCTCGGGAAGATGAAAGGATTCCTCTTCTTCTCCCAGTGGCGCTCATACTCCTCATACATAATGTGCCCTATGTCGACCTGATGTCCGTCAATGAGGCAGTAGAGGAGCTCGGCGTAGTATGGCTGAATCCAAGTGTCATTCTTCCTTGGGATCAAGTCGGAGATGCAAAATTTCATCATCACCTTAGCTTCGATGCTAAGGTCTCCATAACCGATCCGTCCAGGTGCTCCCCCAACTCCCGGATATCTGTACCCCCTGTTGCAGATCACTTCGGTGACGTCTCTTCCTATCCCCCTAGCGGTCCTCGAATATAAGTAGGCGTGTGCGCTCTCTGTGAATTCAAAGTTCCCGAAGTGGATGAAGGAAGAAATGTGCTTTGGGCTCCATGGTATAATTAGGCCTTGGACTAACACCCCATTCTTCTCGTCCAAATCCGTATACCCGGTGTAGAAATCTCGAAGGAGGCTCTCGTCGTAGCCTTTGAACCTGTCGGAACTGTACCATGCCCAATTCCTCTGTGAACCCAAACTTGAAAGTGTCCTATACCCCGCTCTATTCGCTGCAGACTTAGGAATGTCAATCCTCCTGTCGGGAATGATAGACCTTCCTCCGTCGGCCATCTCCTCCTCTAACCGTTGTCGCACCCCTATTGCAGCGACAGACAACTCGTACAAGTCATGAGATGGTTGGGAGCTTGATGCCACTCCATTCCCCTTTTTGCTAGAGCCGGCTCTCCTTGTCCTTGGTGCCATGATTTCCCGGGTTGCCTCCCGGATAGCGCCATTGTTTAAGGTCTCTGACTCGACCCCTGTCTTCGCCTATCTTTTCCTTCTGTGGTACTAGACTTCCCCGTCATGATTCTCCTTCCCGTGCTTTGATCCTGTGAATAAGAGTGAACATAGACATTAAGACCACTGTAATCAATAGTGTTAGAAGTATCGAGTGGATCAGGTGGATCAGTTATGGCTTGCAACACGTGTTGCTTGCCATCCACTTCGATAGTGCAAGTCCTTCGGGGTAGATGTCCATCACTGAGCGTATTTTGGTCAAGAATGTTCGTCCTAAGAGTATGACATCCCCCGTTCCTGGTGCTGATGCTGGCATAATTACAAAATTGGTGTGGACAGATGCTTCACCAATTTTGACTAATACATTCTTCACAACGCCTTCGGGTTTCACAAGGGATCCATCCGCCAATTGCACAATAGCCTTATGCATAGTTAGTTCTCCAAGGTTACTCTTCTCGAAAACGTTCAAAGGGAGCACATTAGAGTAGGATCCAGTGTCCAGTGTGGCTCGGACATCTTCTGTTAGGAAACTTGTAATTTTGATGAGCAATTAACCATGCTAAATTAAGAACAGTCCAGTAACTAGTACTCTTAAGGTCCATAGGATTTTAGAATTTTTAAAGAACATTGTAAAAGAGGAACGTTTGCTGATGACTTAGATAGGTGTTAGATAAGTTTTTATCTTGGTGGATGACGTACTTTAATTTCTGAAAAGAAATTAATCTATTGACACTTTAGCGTATGATGTATTTTATTTTCTGAAAAGAAAATATCTTATTGATGCTTAGCTTTGATTTTCTGAAAAGAAAATGACCTATTGAAGCATTTGCTGAAGATGTATTTTGTTTATTACAAACAAATTATTGAAGCAAATAAGAAACCGGTCAGAATCTTGAAGACTTTTGAAGATCTGAAGACTTGAAGACTTGAAGACTTGAAGATTGCTGAAGACTGGTAAGGCACGTGTTGCTCAGAAAGTGAAATTTTCAGCAACAGCATTGCATAAGTGAAAATCTGAAAGACAGAGTAGGTTGTGCTTGCTGAAACTGAGAATGAACACTTGCTGATGAATACATGTGACCTCTTGCTGAATGTACGAGATTTTGCGCTCCAATGTTACTGTTTGAATTCTTTTCAAAGGTGCATTTAATGCAAAGCTTACACAAAGGACATGAAGACTAGAAGACAAACAAAGGTTGTTGCTGAAAGTACAAAAGCAAGATAGTGACATGTTAAGGAACAAAAGCCTTAGGATTTGAAATTCAAACGGCTCCTTACTTGCACTATAAATAGAGGTCATCCGGCAAAGAGTTGAAGTGTGTCAACAACGTGATCAAACTCTCACTTGTGCTTAAAACTCACAAACCTTCAAACTCTCTTACTGCCATTGATCCGTTCCAAGACTTAAAGCTTGAAAAAGCTACTTGTGAAGAAGTAGAACAAACTCGGCTAACAAATTAGTTAAGTGTTCTTTCTTTCGAACAAGAACAAGTCTTGACACCAGAAACAATCAAACTTGTTTACTGCAAAGTATTCCAAGTTGTGTTTCTTAGATTACTTGTTGTAACTGAATAAGTTATAATTAAGTTATCTCACCCCAAAACTCTCTAACTGAAAATACACCCTTTCAGGCGTGATATTCAGGGGGAACTTAATCGAGCATAGTTTTGCTGATTAAAAGTACCAAGTTTGGTGGAGAACAAGGTTGAGTTCTCTAGTTTAGATTGGAGACAAAGCAAGTGTGCTTTGGTTTCTGTTGAATCGCTTTAGATAGGAGATTGTAAGGAACCTCAATCATATCTTAGTGGATTCAGTCCTAGAAAGGACAAAGTGGATTAGTTGGGAGATTACGCCACTCTCAGATACCACTCTAAAAGCGTTTGTGTGATTTACTTAATGCATTTAGCTTTCAGCAAATTATTTCTGTATTGTACACAGTCACTCACATCACTTGCT
This sequence comes from Plantago ovata, assembly GCA_028274465.1. Classification (NCBI taxonomy): domain Eukaryota; kingdom Viridiplantae; phylum Streptophyta; class Magnoliopsida; order Lamiales; family Plantaginaceae; genus Plantago; species Plantago ovata. Next base: position 60,803,137 of record CM051455.1, read on the forward strand.
GAAACACTTTACTTGCTGAAAAAGCACTTATTGTTTCAAAGACTTCCGCTCTCTGATTTTAAGTATCAGCAAACCAAGCTACTGTAAAGTAACTTACACTTGCTGAGAAAGTTAAGTATCAGCAACCTCATTACTGAAAAGTAATAAGTACTTGCTGAGAAAGTTTTAAACGACAAAAGTTTGAAAAGACTATTCACCCCCCCCTCTAGTCTTTTCTTGTTGTTTAAAGGGACCAACAAGTGGTATCAGAGCAGGAGGTTCTTTAGCCTTCTGCACTGAACCTAGATCCCCTTAAGTGCTTTCCGTAAATCTCTTTCACTTGATCAGTTTGGTAGTGCTTTGCTGACAGGATGTCTTTAGGAGATGCTCCCTTGCTGAAGCTGGAAAATTACGAGAAATGGCGAAACAACATGATGTTACATCTTGAGGCCATTAGTGATGAGATGGTCACCGTCATTAATGATGGACCTATCAAAATCACCAAGGTTGTAAGGAGTTTCCCTCATAGAACCACTGAAGCTGGAAAGGAAACCATCCAAGGCGAACCTTCAGATACTGTTGTGCCAAAACCAAGAGAGGAATGGACTTCTAACGAAGCTAAGAGATTCCGTCTTGATGGCCAAGCAAGAAATATCATCATCAGATCAACTCCGGATACCATACAGTGCAAACTGTGGGGTGCTAAGACTGCTAAGGAGGCTTGGAAAATGGTTCAAGATCTTTGTGCTGGATCTGGCAAGACCAAGGAAAACAAACTTGAAGTACTTAAGCTGAAGTTTCAAAACTTTAAGCAAGGTGCTAACGAGTCACTGGAAGACTTGGACTTCAGATTCACAACTCTTGTTAGTGAAATGGCAGCGCTGGGTGTTGGAAATTTTTATTCAGATTCTGAGAAAGTGAAAACTATCATCAGGAGTTTGAATCAAGAATGGATCCATACTCAGAATTTCTATTACAATCAAGGAATGCCTGACATTACACCAACTGAGTTGTTCTCTCATCTTGCTACTGTCAACTATGAGACAAAGCAAAGAGAAAATGTGTTTGCTGAAAAATCGCAAAACATTGCTCTTGCTGCAAAGCCGTCATCTTCTGAAAAGAAGAATGATAAAGAGCCTGCTGATGAAAATGCTTTAGTTGTTAAAAACATGAAGAAATTCATCAGTAAGGAACTTGAAAGGCGAAAAGCAAAAGAGAAGTTGAAAAAGCATCTTGGTAATAACTACCATAAGTACAAGAATGACACTAGCTCGCTGAACAAGCAAGCTCAGCAAGCTACATCATCAGAAGAGCCAGCAATTGGAAATGATCCATGTTTTTACTGCAAAAAGCCTGGACACTTCAAAGCAAATTGCCCCTTGCTGAAAGGCAAATCTGCTGAAAAGAAGAAGAAGTTCAAAAGAGCTTTCATTGCTGAAGAAAAGAAGAAGCTTCAAGCAAAAATCGATGCATTATGCATTGAGACAAGCTCCGAGGACAGCGAGGATGAAAGTTCAGACACCGACGATGAGGAAGCCACTCTAGACGTGGAGATTGGCAAAGAAGTGTGTGGAATAGCTATGGAAGCTTATCCAGACGTGTCGAACTACGAATTCTGCCTCATGGCCCGTCAGGTAAATGATTCTACCTCTGACTCTGATTCAGAAAGTGAAGACGAGATTGACCTTGACAAGATTCAAGGAGAAATCGAAAGATTTGAGAAAACTCTCAGCAAACAGCAAGAAAAACTTCAACTTGCTGAAACTCTGACCAAGCAAACTACTGAAAAGTACGTTTTGCTGAAGGAAGAGACAGAAGAAAAGGATGCTGAAATAAGGCGTCTTAAGAAGTTGATTGCTGAGGCTGCAGAGAAAAATTCTCAAATGGCGTTAGAATTAGAAGAGTATCAGTCCTCAATTCTAAAGTTACTTGCTGAAATCCAAGAAATGAAAAAGATGAAAATCAATTTCAAATCTTATGTGGAAGCGAGTAATACGCTGACTGAACTAAACTCTTATTTGAGAGATCCATCTCAGAAAGAAGGTTTAGGAGCAACGTGTGAAGGTGATAACGTAGAAATCTTGAGAAAAGATAAATCACCTATCTCCTTTGTACGTGCTACTGATAGTTGTCCACCAGTGATCTATCAGTTTGGTCAAACTAAAGTTGTTGAAACATGCAATCAAGTACCTATGACCATAAAGCCCGCTGTTGCTGCTCAAAGTAACAAGACTTTAAAAGGAAAACAGGTTGCTGTGAAGGAAACTGGAAAGAAAAAGAATGCCGTGAAGCATTCCGCCAAACAAGTTGCTGAAAAGCAAGTTGTTAAGTCTAAAGGCAAGATTACCAAAAGTAATCATAAGTCCTTTGTTGACAAACCTGAGTCAAGTAAGGTTGCTGATGCTAAAGCTCAGCATTCTCCAAAGAGTGGACTCGGTTTCAAAACCAAGCAAAGTCAACTCTTTCATGAGTATAAGCAAAGTCAGCAAAGATACTTCAAAGAGATGAAGAAAACCAAGCCTAAGAGTTCTGAAAAGACTCCCAATGCTAGGACTAGAAGGAACCTTGCTAGAAAAGAACTTACTGAAAAGTATGTTCAGCAAAAAGGTCAACAGAGCAAGACACCACATCAGAAAGTGGATTTGACCAGCACGAGTCAAAAGTCTTTTAGCTCAAAACCTCCTAGTTCCTCAGCAAGTAGAAAACAAGTCAAAGTTGAAGAACTTCAGACTTGGGTTTCCACTGGACGCATTCTTGAACATGTTAATGGACATCCATCAATGGATAATTAACTTGTTTGCTCTTAATTGTGCAGACTGCAGCCACGGAGACAAACGATGCAATCTGGCACTTTGATAGTGGCTGTGGAAAGCACATGACGGGCAACAAGAATAACCTTATAAACTATAGACGGTGGTCTAAAGGTCCAACAATAAGGTTTGCTGGTGGAGGCTCCGGAGCTACAAAAGGCTATGGTGATGTGAAGTTGGGATGTATAACCATTTCTGGAGTTCTTTATGTCAAAAATCTTAAGTTTAACCTTTTCAGCATGAGTCAATTTGCTGACAAAGGATACTTCATCAAAATTAAAAGTGATGAATGTAAACTTGTAGATTTTGAGACTAAAAAGGTTATAATGATTGCAAGAAGATCAGGAGGATTGTACACCGTTGATTGGTCTTCAGCAAACGTTGAAAAATGCCTGGTCTCAGATCATGATTGCCTTGCTGAAAAAGCTTGGTTATGGCATAAACGAACAAGTCATCTAAACTTCAAGACGCTGAATAAGCTGTCTAAAAAGGCACTTGTAGTTGGATTACCTAGGGTTACTTTTAAGAAGGATGGTGTTTGCAATGCATGTCAGCAAGGAAAGCAAACCAAATCCTCTTTCAAGAACAAGGCAGTACCGTCAACTACAAAACCTTTACAACTCTTGCACATGGACTTGTTTGAATCTTCTTCAACAAGCTATGCTGGTAAGAAGTATGGTCTAGTCGTGGTAGATGACTATTCAAGATTCACTTGGGTAGTATTCATCAAGCACAAATCTGAAACCAAGACTGAAATACCTAACTTGATAATAAGCTTGAAGTCATGAAAAATGACAAGGTAAGAGTCATAAGGACAGACCATTGTACTGAGTTTGTAAACCAGTACATAACTGAATATTGTACCTCCAAAGGTATTCAACATCAGTTATCCTCAGTAAGGACACCACAGCAAAATGGTGTTGCTGAACGGAAGAATCGAACCCTGAAGGAAGCCGCAAGAACAATGCTTGCTGACACTGAAATAAGTGAGGCTTACTGGGTTGAAGCGATTAATACCGCCTGCTATACTCAGAATAGATGTTTGATTACTAAGGAATACAACAAAACTCCTTATGAATTGTTTGTTGGAAGACCTCCTAACATCACTCATCTAAGAGTATTTGGTTGCAAGTGTTTTGTTCTTAACAATGGTAGAGAGTACCTAAGAACATTTCAACCAAAGGAAGACGAAGCGATATTTCTTGGCTACTCTTTGCATAGTAAAGCTTACAGAGTCTACAACAAAAAGGCACAAAAGATTGAAGAATCTGTGCATGTTGTATTCTACGAAAAGAAGCAAGGTGTGCCTGCTGAAGAAGAAATATCAGAATGTATGAAAAAGCTAATCATACATGAGCAAAGAACTGAATCTGACACTAGGCAATTCAAGTCAATTGAACTAAATGATGATTCTGACAATGATTTTCCTCCCCCGAGTCACGACAAGATGAATATAGTTCACGACAAGGAATTTCCAGCAAAAGATGCGGTTGCTCCGGAAGTTGCTGAAATTACGCAATCTCCAGTGCCTGCTGATGAAATATCTCAACCCAACAATGCTGAACAAGCAGTTGTTGACGATCAAATCTCAGCAGAGACACAAATTCCCAGTAGTACTGAACAAGTACATACTGAAGAGTCACATGCTGATGAGCAAACATATCCTGATCCAACAAACAGGAAACCTGTTAATAAATGGATTAGAGATCATCCCTCTACGGATATGATTGGCGATATTAATAAACGCCAAGTGACTAGATCCAAAGCTACTCAAGGACTTGCTGAAGAAGCAACTGTCGTGGAAGTAGAATCTTTATTCTCTTGCTTTGTTTCAGAAATTGAACCTAAAACCATAGATGAAGCTTTGAAGCATTCTGAATGGATAAAGGCAATGCAAGAAGAATTGGATCAATTTGAAAGAAACAAAGTCTGGAAACTTGTGCCACTTGCTGAAAATAAGAAAGCTATTGGTACAAAGTGGGTGTTCAAAAACAAGCTGAGCGAGTCTGGTGAAGTAACAAGAAACAAAGCACGCTTAGTTGCTCAAGGTTACTGTCAGACTGAAGGATTGGACTATGATGAGTCTTACGCTCCAGTTGCAAGATTGGATGCTATTAGGCTTTTCTTGGCCTTTGCTTCTCACAATGACTTCATTGTTTACCAAATGGATGTTAAGAGTGCATTCTTAAATGGTGAACTTGCTGAAGAAGTCTACCTAGAACAACCCCCCGGCTTTGAACTTCCCTCAGAAACCAAGATGGTATATAAGTTTCAGAAAGTTGTATATGGTCTAAAGCAAGCACCAAGAGCATGGTATGATACCTTAGCTAAGTTCTTGCTGGAAAATGGTTTCAAGAAAGGTGAAGTTGACAAAACTCTTTTTACCATGAACCATGATGGTAAATTAATCTTAGTCCAAATTTATGTGGATGACATAATTTTTGGATCTAAGGACAAGCAACTTTGTGAGGATTTTGCCAAACTCATGACAAATAAGTTTGAAATGAGTATGATGGGAAAATTGAATTATTTCCTAGGGTTGCAAGTCAAGCAACTCAAAGATGGAATATTCATAAATCAAGCAAAGTATGCGAAAGAAATGCTCATAAAGTTTAGGATCAAAGAGGATGAAAAACCTGAAAAGATCCCTATGAGTGTTGGTACCAAATTGGGCTATACTAAAGAGGACAAAAGTGTTGAAGAACACAAGTATAGGAAGCTCATTGGTTCCTTGTTGTATTTAACAGCAAGTAGACCTGACATTCAGTATGCTGTTTGTGTGTGTGCAAGATTCCAATCGGGTCCAAAAGAATCACACTACAAAAAGGCAATTAAAATACTGAAATATGTTAAAGGTACAGTCAATGTTGGATTATGGTATCCAAAAGATTCTGGACTTGAATTGGTTGGCTATTCTGATGCTGATCATGGTGGATCAACTCTTGATAGAAAAAGTACCTCTGGAACTTGTCAGTTTTTGGGTACTAGATTAATATCATAGTTCAGAAAGAAGCAAACGTGTGTCGCCAATTCATCTACAGAATCTGAATACATTGCAGCTGGTTGTTGCACAGCTCAAATCCTATGGATTCAGCAACAATTAAGAGATTATGGTATTTCTGCAAAGAAAACACCAATCTTTTGTGATAATACAAGTGCTATTGCAATTACACAAAATCCTAAGTTTCACTCTAGGACCAAGCACATTGATATTAAACATCATTTCATTACAGATCATGTGGAAAAAGGTGATATTGAGGTTGTGAAAGTAGGTATTGAAGATCAGCTTGCTGACATCTTTACCAAGCCCCTACCGGATAATAGGTTCGCAATGTTAAGGTATAACCTTGGATTGATTGAACTACCTCAATAAATAATACACTTGGCAGAATGCTGAAACAGGTATTCAGCAAACCAAAGTATTCTTGTCCAAAAGACCAAGTCACTGATTTCTTCTAAGAAATGATAAGTCACAACATGATTGCTGAAACAGGCATTCAACAAGTAATTCCTTCAAAACAGGTATTTGTTAGGAAACTTGATCACTTGCTGAGACAGGAACTCAGTAAGTGAAAGAATCTAAGGATTGCTGAGACGGGTACTTAGACAATCAAAAAGATACTGAAACAGGTATTCAAGTATCAAAGGAATTTTCTGAAACAGGAATTCAGAGAAAGAGCAAAACCTCATCTCTCAGATTTTACCAAAGGATGTCTCAAATTGCAAAAAGAATTACTGATACGGGAAATCAGAAATATCTTTTAAACTTAGAAATTATGAGATATCTAAGTAAGGGGGAACTTTCAGCAAGAAGCTAGATAGTTAATTCAAACTCGCTGAAAAGATTCTTGTCTATTTCAGCAAGCAATCTATCCCTTATTACTCGGTAAAATCAATTTGTGACGTTAAGCTGGCACAGATAAACTCGCAATAAATCATGACATGAAATTCAATCGTGGCCATTGATTAAAAGGAGTTATTAATCTAACGGCTAACAAAACAAAGAGAGAGAGTGCTCTGACGGTTTTAGTTAGTGGGCCACTACTCATTCAATGCAAAGGCTCCACTATCTCCAGTGTTTCTCTGTTTTACCCTTGCTGAGAACTCAAATCGATTGAGTTTCTCACACACCAGAGACACTATATAAAGAAGGAGTTGGAGAAATGACAAAATTCTTTAACTCACATTTCCTTTCTATGCAATTTCTAGCCTGAAACTACTGTACCTCCAATCAAAAAGCAAACTATCTTTTTCGTACAACTTCTTGCTCTATATAAAGCAATGGCTCCCAAGAGACAGTCATCTAAGTCCTCAAAATCGTCAAAGGTTGACAGTGCTGAAACAGGCATTGCTCCGGTGACTGCTCCGGTGACTTCTCTGACCCAAAACACAGCGAAAGTTGTGTTGAAAAACGACCGAATCACTGAAAAACCTATGCCTCCGTCATATCTTGACACTGCAAAGTGTGAGATGTTGATGCAATGGGGAGGATTTGCAAAAGAAAAGTACATTCGGTACTTTTATGAACAAGAACTTGATGACCAAAATGAAGAGGCGCTTGAGTTTATCAAGCAGCAAGGCCTCATGAACTTTATCTCTGCTCGCACTAAGCAAGTGAGCATGATTGATACTATGGAGTTCTACAACAATGCAGAAATCCAGTCCCTTACAGACAGTAATGGAGTCACTGAAAAAGTGATTCTTACTTATGTTCAGAACACACAAATCGTCCTGAAATGGACTGATTTAGCAGAGATCTTTCAGATTCCAACCAATGGAACTGAAGACAACGTCACTGCCACTGACGAAGAAATTGAAGCTTTCTACAGTGACGTCAGAAATGCAAAAATGAAGAAAGGCGAGATAGCTCCCGTGACTTGGACAAAGCACGTTAAGAGAAAGCATCTCTGTCCTTCACTTAGTCTAGTAGCTCTGCTACTGATTAAAGTTCTTGACTCCCAAGTCGGAGGAATTGACCAAGTAGGCCTGAGAAGATGGCCATTGCTGATGCATATCCATGAGAATAAATCGGAACTTAACTGGGCTAAGTACATTTTCAACAGGCTTGTTGATTGTGTTACTAAGTTTAAGGTAAAGGTAGTGTTGAAGGGTAATTCGTGTTTCTTTCTAAGTTCGCAATGAGTCGCTATTTTGAGTCTTTCTAGTTCTTCTTGTAGTGTTCCTCTAAGATAGGGAATGAGTCTTCTTGTAGCTTCCTCGTACCTGAAATAGACTAGAGGGGGGGGGTTAGTGTCTCTTGCCCGGTCTGTAAGGTATCAGACCGGAGAGGCGACTTTACGAGTAGGGAGTTGTGAAGCTTCCCTAGTATGAGTAGTGAAAGTGGTGCTCGTGTGGTGTCATTAATGCTTACTGTTGAGGAGTAAATGGGGCCCTTTTATACTTGAGACCCTTCAGCTTCCGGTCATGTAGGATCACGCCACGTGTACGGCTAGGATTGAGGCCTTCCTCGGCCCAGGCCCATTAAGGAGGTCCGTGGGCCTAGGCCCAAGAGAGCAACCATGGCTGGTCGCTCTGTGGTCCTCGTGCCTTCCTTGTGCGTGGGTGATGCGAGTAGTGTCCTGCTCAGTTTCTGTCAAGGAGCGTTACCTTGACGTAAGGTCTCCTCGAGCCCGAGAGATGCTCCTCGAGCCCACTGGCAGGTTTGTCCTTGAGAGGAGCTTATTTTGAGGGTCGTCCTCCCAGTGATGGTCGGACCCTATGTTGGTCGATCCACACCTTAGTGACATACTTGGGTGTGGTTGTGCCCCTTGAGGGACGGCCTATGATGCTTTGTCGCGCTCTTAGACCGCTCCAGTTCGTACATGCGGCCTGGACACATTTCAACCCTAACATATGTCCCCCTAGTTTCCAAGTATCTTTGTAGAAGATAGTTGAGGAACTATGTTGAAGTAGAGGTCGAGCAGAGCCTCGACTAGTAGTGGGCGAAAAAAGATTTCCGTATTCGCACCTTGGTATCTTTCCCTCCTCCTATCTCTCCCTCCCCCCCCCCTTTTTATAGGGTGCGAGCAGACGTTGCTCGGACCGTATGAAAAGAGGTATTTTTGCTGGGAAAAGATCGGATCCGGGTAAGTATTCCTTAGTGGAATGGAATGACTTCCTGCCGCTTTTTTGCTTGCAAAGTATCTCGCGGAGAGATACTTGTGTAAAAGGAATGGAATGACTTCCTGCCGCTTTTTTGCTTGCAAAGTATCTCGCGGAGAGATACTTGTGTAAAAGGAATGGAATGACTTCCTGCCGCTTTTTTGCTTGCAAAGTATCTCGCGGAGAGATACTTGTGTAAAAGGAATGAAATGACTTCCTGCTGCTTTTTTGCTTGCAAAGTATCTCGCGGAGAGATACTTGTGTAAAAGGTAAGAGGAATCTCGAGGAGAGTAGCTTCATTGGCAGCTCCTCGGTCCACTCCCACGTGGCCATCGATTTTCCGTGGTTCTGACATTTCTTTCCATGTTGTCTCGAAGAGGACAGGTCATGGTCGTCGATCTGTCTCTGTGTGTCTCGAGTAGGTTCGTGCTCGCGCCGCGAGTTGATTGCCGCGGTTAGGTAATTCGTTCCGGATCCGAGAGCGTGTTCGAGCCAGAGCGGGAGCGTGGAGGGTAAAAACGGTAATTCGCCAGGCGGCCGTAATCTGGACCGTCGATCTTGGACACGTGGTCGGTCCGGATGGCGCGAGGACATGCGTCGTTTCGTATCCCCGGGCTACCCTTCTATAAATAGGTCAACACTCGGTCATTCCACACTTTTCGCAATCCGAACATTCAGAGCAAATAAGAGAGAGCGAGGAGAGTTTGAGAGATCGATAAGCGTGAGTCATCGAGCCAAGTGAAGTGCGAGGAGCCTTTCCGGTGTGCAAAATCTCGTTTTCAGGCGACTTTTCGACGTTTTCCGGCCTTCTTTCCGGTTTCTAACCTTAATCCAGTCAATACCAAGTAAGTTTCCGGCCTTACATTGCTCTTTCTTGCTTTTAATTGCTTCATTTTTGCTTATTTTCGCCTTGAAGTTTCTGCTTTCTTGCTTTCTCGCTTTGGCTTTTGCATGTTATCCCTTTTCTTTGATTTTTGCCTCCCGGAAATGTTGTAATCTGAGTAATGACCGGTAGATGACGCCTGAGAACGGCATTGGACCTAAAAAACAGTAAACGGACCTTTAAACGGAATTCACCGGAATCGAATTGGACCAATTTGGCTTGTATGACCGTAGAAGTAGCTCCCCTTTCTTTACTGTATGCCCCTTGTAGCCTCCTCATTAGCGTACGGCTGTAGAAATAGCTTTAGGAAGTTTTTCGGGCGGTTGGTCGCTCTTCGATTTGTGTAACTGCATGTTCTCGCTCCTGTGTTGCTGTACATGCATGTTGTTATGCTGCCCGATTTTTTTCTCATATTTTGAGCGGTTGGTCGCTCCTTTGTGTGCTCCTCGCTCTACTTTTCCTTTGATGTAGAGTAACTTCTTTATTTTACTTGCTTTTCCTTTTTGAGATTTTTCTCCGTTCGGGAGGTCAAACCTTAATGAACATATCTAAAAGGACCTCTCGGACTATCACAAACCATCCTAACTTCTTTCTTTGCCCACCTTTAGGATGTCCGAGAGGAGCGAGGATAGCCAGAACATCTCGGCCGCCGGTGAGTATGGGAGCGACCATACTACGTCGCCCGATACGTCAGACGTATCGGCGACCTTCCTTGATGACACGATAGAGGAGGCTGCCGAGGAGCCTCAGCTCGAGCAAGGTGGCGAGCAGGCTGCAGAGGAAGAGGACGAAGAAACCGAAAGCGAGGAGGACGTATATCAGCTGGTGACCAGGAAGAGACGTCGTGCCGAGGACGACGACTTTATTGATGACAGGACGGAGGCTGATGGTGGTCCTCATAACCCTGGTGTATCTACGGAGTTAATAACTCGCGCCGCCCAAGTCCACGGGCGTAATTACGGGACAGCAATTACCGTGGCCGCTCCTGCCGATATCCGGATCGAGGAGATGGATGGCACGGAGAGGCCGGAGTTGGCCTTGGCGTTGTATGAAGAAGGTGAGCATTCGGCCAAGCGCGGGAAGGCCCCGATACCCGTTCAAATCATCGATAGTGATGATACGGATGATGAGAGCGAGGAGGACGACGAGGCGACTTCTCCTCGGACTAGTCCTCCTTCAAAGAGGGTTAGATTCCCTCCACAAACAACTAGGAGAGCTGTGATCACGGACGAGGAGGAGGATGAAGTTCCTCTGACGATCGGGGACACTAACCGGAGTGAAACTGGTCCGAGTACGAGGTCTCCTTCCTTCTCGGAGGGGCAAAGGCGTGCAATCAGGGACGCGAAGAGGTTCGCGCGCGAGGAGGAGACTAGTTACCACTCAATCGATCCGATGACGATTGACTTTACGTATCCGAGTGGGACCCGAGGACCTAACCCACTCGAGGAGCAGGAGTATGAGATGCGCCTTGCTCAGATGGCTGCGGATAAGAAGAAGGCAGAGCGTAGAGCGAGCCAGCGTAGAGCGAGCAAGTCCAAAAAGGCGAAGGTAGTCAAGGAGCCTGAGCCTAAAACAACCAAGGCCGCTGAAAAGAAATTCACGAAGAGTGCTCGCACAGTTGACCTCCCCGATCCTAATGGGGAGAAGAACGAGGACGGGATTATACCGACCACCTCCTCTATCGTCAAGCTCGACGAGGTTCCCACACTTAGGTGGAAGTATTCTCTCCCTGAGAATAAGTTTGACATCCTCGTGCCCAAGGAGGATCAAACTTTTTATAATGCTCCACCTGGGTACATGGCTGTTCACTGCCTCAGCTTGGATCGAGGATGGATCCTCCCCTTCTGTGATGCTTTCCGCGATATCTTCAACACGTTGGGGATCGCTCCTTGGCAATTAGTGCCGAGTGCCTTTGGGACCCTAGTCTGCTTTGGAGTCTTTTGCATGAAGAGGGGGATCGAGCTGAATTTCCATAATTTCAACCAACTGTTCCGAGTCTCGATGAGCTCCGGGAACAAATATTTTTACTACTTCAACGCTCGACCAGGCCTGGGGTTCATCATGGACGCTCCTAGCTCCTCGGGCTATAAATGGTTCCATAGGTACTTCTACATCAGAAAGAGGAGGTTGCCTAACATGAGCGAGGAGGAGCTGGAGTGGGGAGTGCCCAAGCTGATGTTTAGAGGGAAAATTGCGGACAAGCATCCGCTGCCCGAAGAGTCTGATCCCTGGGTCGCTGAGCTCGAGGAGGAAAATCGGGGACCCCATCCCGAGAAGTATTTTTACTGGGGGTTGGTCCTTCAGCCACTTCCTTACTTGGCGGGACTTTCTCCTTATGCATACAAAAGTCCTCTTCGGTAAATAGTTCTTCTCGCTTCTTCTGTGCTTTGTACTTGTAATTTTTTCTTTGCTTGCCTTCTGTTTGTGATGTGTCCTCGCTTTTTTACTTTCCTCGTCGATTTTTATTGCTCCTCGATCGTACTAACTTTTGCTTATTCTCTTGCAGCTTATTGGTTCCAGTGGATCATGTCGAAGACCCTGGCTGCCAAGGAGGAACAAAGGAGGAAACAAAGGTTGGCAAACAAACAGACGAAGATCCTCGGGTCTTTGAACTTGACCCCTCCCCGCAACGCCGCGCATCATTGGGATGCCTTGGTGCAAGAGGGGCTCGATACCCGAGAAAACCCTGTTGAGGCCATTAAAAGGGCCGAGGAGGAGGCCGCCGCGAAGAGGGCTAAAGAGGCCAAGGAGGCCGAAGAGGAGGCCTTGAACACAATCGAGGCGGAGAAGAGGCCGGAGAGGCCCGCTGCGAAGAAAGGAGCGAGGAAACTTAACCTCGATGGAAACAATGAGCCCGCCCGGAAAAAGGGAAGGTGGCCGCTTCAGGAGATGAAGTGAAGCGGCTCATCCAGTTGAGCGACTTAGATCGGGCGCACGAGCTCAGCATGTGCTCGCTCCAGGTACTTGCCTTTATACTTATTGTTGTGAAAAAATTCTAAGTATAAAATTTCCTCTCCTCGCTAACTTTGTCTTCTTTTTGCAGCTCGAGAACTTGAAGGAGGCCTATGGCCAAGTGGCTGCTGATCGGGCCGACATTGGGGTCGTTATCGAGGACCTCGAGAAGAAGTTGGCTGTTTCGGAGAAAAAAGCCAAGGTCTCGGAGGTTGAGGCCGGGAAGCTTAAGATAAAGGTCGAGGAGCTGGAGAAGGAGCTCTCCCGAGAGAAGTCGAGGAGCAAGAGCTTCAAGGGCGCCTATGCTACTTTGTCCATTTGCATGGAAAACTTCAAGGCAAGCGTCCTGTCCTTCCTCAAAGGGAGCCGAATCTCTGCTGCTCGCGACTTCATGTCGTCGGTTACATACAAGTTGGCCCAGAGAGATGTCCAAGTGGCCTCGCGCGAGGAGGGCTTCTTCTCGTGTGTTGGCCAACTAAAGAGGGTCAACTTGCTTCCAGCTGATTTCGACCCTGACGACCGCGAGGACCTGCATCCCGGGCGGCGCGAAGACCTCACTCCTTATCCCGATGAGGAGATCACTGAAGAGATGCACGAGGCGTGCGAGTTTGGCGAGTTGGTGACCGACCCAGAGGTACCTTATCCCAGCAAGCCAGCCTACCTCCCCGCCTGGGTGCCCGAGAGCTTGAGAAGCGGGATCATCTACCTGTTCGAGAAGGCGGCTCTTCGGAACGCGGCCTGGGTAAAGTTGAGCGATCCGGTCCTCGGGAGGGCAGCTGACTTCGTCGAGCCCGAGCTAACCATGTATCAAAAGGCCATTGAAGAAGCTCGAGCTCAGGAGCGCGACGACACTGAAGGCCCAGAAGCGAGCACAGTTCAAGGAGGAGCTGCCAGCGCGACCACCCCGGTCACAGAATTCACAGATAGCCGCACTCGTTAGGGCCGGGGAGCCTCCTTGAAGACCGAGTATGCTCGGGACTGTTGTAGTCTTTTCCATTCTGTACTTGTTTTTATTTTCAAACAATTTCCATTTGGCCCTTTGTGGCACTCCTCGCAACATTTATGCTTGTAACATAAATTTTCCTGTTGTTGTTTGCTTGCTACTCTTCTCTTTCAATAAAATGCAATGCTCTTCGGTTTCTGTATACTTGTGTTTTTTCTAAATCCAATTTTTGTTATGACGTATAACTTGGATAGAGTAGTTAAACAAGTATAAGTTAGAATCGAGAACCGATGTTCTTCGTTGCGAGCTCTTCGATCTATCAATGCTTCTCGATCATTTGGATCATTTGAGAAAAATTTCTAAGTGTTTGAACTTAGAAAAATTTCTAAGTGTTGCGTTAGAAAGAATGGAAGTCTCTCTCCTCCATCACTTTCATCTCCTCGATTTTTCTTCTTTGAGTGGTTTCCTGATCGATTCTCTCATAGAGTTTAGAGAGCGGGGAGGGTTCCCCTTAATCATGGAAATCGAATAGCTTTTATTTAAGTAAGCTTTTTTGATCGAGTAGTCTTATTTTTTGAGTATAGTAGCTCTATGCTTGAACATTTTCTTGTTGAAAGAGACATTGTATTGATTTGTCGGAAATGCAATTACAATGGGGGCTATTCGGCCAGCTTGCTTACAACAACTTTTTAACAAAAACAAGGGGTACCTCTCACTTGGACCAGTGAGGAATCCTCCTCGATCAATGGACCTTCCACATTAGTTTTCAAAGAGCTTTTTCCCTTGGCAACTTCAAGCGTAGAATCTCTGGAGGTTAGAAGTATTCCATGGATTTTTCAATACCCTTCCCTCCATGTCTTGAAGACGATAACTTCCGTTGGACCTTGCTTCAATTATCTTGTAGGGGCCTTCCCAATTGGGTTGCATCTTCCCGACTTTGCCCAGGATGTCCGCTCTTCGGAGTACTAGGTCCCCTACTTGGAAGTCTCTCTCTCTTACGCCTTTGTTGTAGGTCTTTGCGATGAGTGCTTGATATCTGAGGATATTGGCCAAGGCGTTGGTCCTCGATTCACTGATTGTCTCGAGGTCGAAGAGTCTCTCTGTATGATTGTCCTCGGGTTGGTACCCTTGGATTCTGAGGGTTTCCACCGCCACTTCTGCTGGTATGACCGCCTCGGACCCGTAAACTAGCGAGAAGGGAGTCTCTCTTGTAGCCGTCTTTGAAGTAGTGCGGTATGCCCACACCACTCCATCAAGCTCGTCGACCCAGTCCCTGTTGGTAGCGAACCTCTTCTGCAAGTTGTTGACAAGGATTTTGTTGACGGCTTCGGTTTGCCCATTGGATTGAGGATGTCCTACAGAGGTATACCTCCTCTCAATCTTCATTTCCTTGCACCATTCATTGAATCTTTGGCCGCAAAATTGAGCACCATTATCCGAGATGAGGACCCTTGGCAAGCCAAATCGACACACGATGTTCCTCCATACGAAGTTCATAACTCTTTGTTCGGTGATGGTAGATACTGCCTCAACTTCCGCCCATTTGCTAAAGTATTCGACCGCAACGATGATGAACTTCTTTTGACCCGTGCCTCTTGGAAAGGGACCGACTATGTCGATGCCCCATATGTCCAAAGGGCAAGTGATGGCGATGGGCATGAGAGGTTTCGCCGGGACGTTGATCAAATTGGCGTGCAATTGACACTCCTCGCACTTTCTCACAAATTGGGCAGCGTCTTCGCGAACAGTGGGCCAGTAGTATCCTTGTCGAATGACTTTTTGGGCGAGGGTTCTTCCTCCGGCATGGTCGCCGCAACTTCCTCGATGCATTTCTCCAAGAAGTTTTTGAACTTCATGCTCGGCGACGCATCTCAAGTAGACTCCCTCGAAAGACCTTTTGTACAAGTAGTCTCCTTGCATGATGTATCGAGGAGCTTTTCCTTTGATTCTCCTTGCTTCAGCCTTGTCACGAGGAAGGCTTCCATTTTTGAGATATGTTGTTATCTCTTGCATCCAATTCGGTTGATCGTCAATTGCCAAGACGTTTGGCTTTGATGACCACAAAGATGATGCGTTGATTCTCATGAGTATCACGTTCCGGGTATCAACTCCTCCGGAGGCTGAAGCATACTTTGATAGGGCATCTGCCCTTTGATTGAGATCTCTCGAGAACTTTTCAATCTCACAACTTTCAAATTTTGAATTTCTTCCGTGATGGCGCTCTTGTACTCAGCCAGTGAGTCTTTCTTGGTTCTGAATTTCCCCGAGATTTGCTTCTCGGCCAGTTGGGAATCAGTGAAGAGATGTAGCTTCTTCACTTCCAAAGACTTTGCCATACGTAGAGCGATGAGGATGGCTTCATATTCTGCTTCATTGTTGGAGACCGGGAAACTAAGAGTAACGGCGTACTCTAGTTCAGCCCCTCCGGGACTCTTGAAGTATATTCCTATCCCGCCATTTTTTCCTGAAGAGGATCCATCAACATGAAGAATCCAGACGTCTCCGTGGTCGACTAGTTCTTTGGGTTTTGGAGAGACGGTCTCCGCACCCTTTGGCTCGTCGGTTTTCTCTGTCAGGAACACTTCATGCCTTTTCCTTTTGGTTTGGGACATCGCCTTAAGCTCTTTTAAAGCATCCTCCAGAGCTTGCATTGGGTTGTTTTGATGGGGTTGCTCTTCGACCATCATCATAGCACTCTTTGTTGCCGAAGAGTTTTCCTCTGAAGCTCCTTTTGAGGGATACTCCACTAGGAAGTCGGCTATGACTTGTGCTTTGTTGGCTACGGGTGCTTGGTAGTCGATGTCGTACTCGCTTAGTTCAATCGCCCATCTTGCCATTCTTCCCGAATTTTCGGGCTTTCCGAGGACTTGCTTGAGAGGTTGCTTTGTCAAAACCACAACCTTGTGAGCGCCGAAGTAGGGTTTTAACCTCCTTGCAGTGTAAACGAGAGCAAAGGAAAGCCTCTCGATATCCATGTACCGCGTTTCAGCTCCGGCAAGTACTTTTCTCAAGTAGTAGATGGGCAAGTGGTCGTTCCCTTGGATTCGTACCAAGACTGAGCTGATAGCTTCCCCAGTTGCTGCTAAGTACAAATAGAGTACTTCTCCGTCCACGGGCTTTGACAATAGAGGGGGAGCGAGTAGGTATTCTTTCAGCTTCTCGAAGGCTTCCTAGCACTCCTTTGTCCACTCGAAGTGGTTGCTCTTTCTCAATACCTTGAAAAAAGGTAGATTTTTCTCGGCAGACCTTGAGATGAATCTACTGAATGCAATTGATTTTCCGACCAATTGTTGCACTTCATTGATGGACTGAGGTTGGGGAAGATCGAGGATGGCCTTTATCTTTTCGGGGTTTGCTTCTATTCCTCTTTCTGTCACCATGTAACCGAGGAACTTCCCCCCTTTGACTCCGAAGGTACACTTCGCCGGGTTGAGCTTCATGCCATACTTTCTCAAGATTGAGAAGCACTTTGCCAGGTAACCTACATGTTGCTCCTCGGTTTTGCTCTTGACGAGCATGTCATCGACATACACTTCCATTGTTTTGCCTAGCTCATCCTTGAACATTTTGTTAACCAACCTTTGGTAGGTCGCTCCGGCATTCTTGAGACCAAATGGCATCACGTTGAAGCAATACACATTGCCGTTAGCGAAGAAGGCGGTTTTAGGCACATCATCTTTGGCCATTTTGACTTGGTAGAAGCCCTGGTATGCATCCATGAAACTCAGGAGGGCGCATCCAGCGGTGGAATCAACAAGCTGGTCGATCCGTGGGAGAGGGTACGGATCTTTCGGGCAAAATTTGTTGAGCCTTGTAAAATTGTTGCACATTCGCCATTTCCCCGGACCCTTCTCCACGAGGACCACATTGCATACCCAGTCTGAGTATCTCACTTCTTTGATGTGGCCAGCTTTAAGAAGCCTTTGTACTTCCGCTTCTATGATGGCATTATCTTCCGCGCTGAAGTCTCTTCGCTTTTCTCTGATGTGGGTGATCGATGGGTCTACGTTCAGACGGTGAACGGCGACACGTGGGTCGATCCCCTTCAGGTCCTCGGTACTCCATGCGAAGATGTCGTTGTTATCCTTCAAACATTGGATGAGTTTCATCCTGACTTCAGTGGCCATCTCTGTGCCAATTTTTGTGACCTTGTCGGCACTTCCTTCGACAATTTGGATCTCTTCTAGGGCTTCTCTTGCTTCAATTTTGTTTTCCTCAAAGAATTTCTTCTTTTTGGAAGAGGGTGGGACTGGTGGAATCACTTGATACTCCTCGAGCTCCTTAACAGCTCCTACTAGAGTATCCTTGTCTTTCTTCAAGATTGCTTTTCTTCGCCTAAGTGACGGACTTGGCTTTTTTGATTTTCTCTTCACTCGCCGAACCGTGTAGAAACGATAAGGTGCATTGTGGACAAGGGGAGTCTCCTCGGATGGCTGCCCGAGGTTGGGTTCCCCTATGGCAACTCTCGAAGTAAACTTGGCTGACAAGGTGTAGCATTCCCATGCTTCTCGTATGTCTCCTACTTCTTGTCCGATTCCCAAAGGAGTGGGGAATTTTAGCTTGTTGTGGACCGTGGACACTACGGCTCGGAATTGAGAGAGAGCGGGTCGGCCTAGGACTGCGAAATAATCAAATGGCATATCGACCACCACAAAAGGAACCTGTTGGGTTACCCTTCTAGGCGCGCTACCCATTGACACTGTGAGGTTGATCATTCCGAGTGGCATGACAGGTTGTCCTCCGAATCCTACCAATGCACTCCTCACTTCTCTGAGCCCTTCCCTTGGGTTCATGTGCATCCTTTTCAAGGTTCCGGTGAAGATCAAGTTTGCCGAGCATCCAGTATCGACGAGGATTCTACCCAACTTGTAGGATTGAACATCCAAGGACACTACAAGTGGGACGCAAGGATCATAGATGTTGCCTCCTCCAGCATGCTTCAGAGGTATCTCGCTATCATCGAAAGAGATAACGTTGGTTCCCGGTGTCGCGGCTTGAGCATACTTCACATCTCGGACCCTGAGGTTGTCCGCAGTAATCTCCCTTTGATTACGAGTGTCGCCGCCGACGGGTCCTCCCGAAATTGTGAGAGTGCGGATGCTTCCATTTACAGGGCGGTTCTCATAATTGTTGTAATTATGAATGTCGTCGTCCTGAGGGTTTCCTTGGTAAGGGTGCTCGCTCCCAGTTTGAGGAGGTGGAGGCAGTAGTGCCAGGGGTTCCTCCTTCCGGATGTAGTTAACCAATTGACCGTTACGTATCATCCTCTCAATTTCATTCTTCAGCTCGACACACTCATCTGAGGTGTGCCCTTTCCCCTTGTGAAACTTGCAAAAATTTTCCGAGTTCTTGTTCCTTTGATTTTCCTTAATCGGGGGTGGCCACGAGACGTCTAGCTTCCTCGAGACTATATAGTTCAAGATGTCGGATCTTGGCCTATTCAAGTCTGTGTAGTTGCTATATCGTCTTGGAGGAGACCTTCTGGGAAGAGACCTCCTGTCTCTGAAATCATTTCTTGAGTTGCCCTCCTTGATCAACCCAAATTTTTGCTCTTTCCTCTGCTTCCCGGGATTTTGGGATCGAGGAGGGTACTCCTTTTCTTTTTCTTTTTCTTTCCCTTTTTCCTTGGGAAGATTGGTTCTCACGGTGACCGTTCTTCGGAATTCCTCAGCTTCGAGGAAGTCCTTGCAAACTTTGGCAAGTTGCGCTTCATTCTCTACACACGATGCTGAGAGCACATCTTGGAATCTGATGTTGGTAGTGTTATCATACAAGTATTCTTTCCTCTCATTGATCGAGTGATCTTCGACTTGGAGGGCTGCTTCATGAAACCGATTGATGAAGTCCCTCAAGTCTTCGTTGTTTCTCTGGACAATTTCGGCCAAGTACCTCACCCGTCTCTTGGCGTTCATCACTTTCTCGAAACGCTTAGAAAACTCCTTACAGAGATCTCTATATGATTTGATAGATCGGTGAGGGAGGCGCGACCACCATTTCATGGCTTCTCCGGAAAGGTTAGCCGGGAAGAGGAGTGCCTTAGTCCTTGAGTCATGACCGTAGGCATCCATTTTAGTGCCAAATCTTACCAAGTAGTCCTTCGGACAACTTGTTCAATCATAGCTTTCGAAGGTGGGAAAGCCTCTTTCAATCTTGGCTTGGTGGTTCCTGATCTCATCGCACAAAGGGCTCGGATCTTGGTCTTGCTCTCTCTCTTGGACAGTTCCACGAAGAGTCTCTATCTGAGCATCAAGTGCGGATTTCCTCGCGTTGAGTTCCTCCAGGGTGAGCCTCCTCCCCGTGATCGGATCGACCAGAGGGGTTACCTCAGCTACTGTTCTCAACGCTTGATTCTCTTCCACTGCTTCTTGTTGGTTTTGAGGAGTTACCTGGTTGGGGGTAACTTGATTGGGGAGAGCGGGTGGTGTAGCGACCACCTGAGCTCTATTTTCTTGTTGCGCTACATTTTGCAATGATGCCCTTATTCTTCTATCAATCAGGTCTCTCAAATCATCCGGGGCACCCTGTGGTCCTAACCTCGATTGATTCTTGATGGTCCAAGTCGAGATTGGATCGGCCTGGTGTTGGCTCTCGAATGTGCCTCATCTTGTGCAACAGGTGCTCTTCCTTGGGATTGGCGAGGAGCGACCAAGGTGGCCCGAGGTTGCTCTTGCACCGGTGCTTGTGGTTCTCCTAGAGCTTGTATCTCGGTATTAACCCTAATAGCCTCATTACCTCCGACATATCCTTGTAGAGTAAGAAGGAATAGACCGTATTGAGCTTCGCCCATCCCGAAATCTGATGGTCGGACGACACGTCCATCAGGAAGGGTGAAGGTCAATGCGGCCGGTTGAGGAGGGTTCACTGTCACGGGAGGTTGGTTAATTGCTACCGGATGAGGCTGCCCCCTAGACTCGGCGTTGTTCGCGACTCTCAAAGCTCCATAGGCGTTTCCTACCGGGACTCCTTGCGGGTTATTTTCCCCGTATGTATCATTTTGGGAGTGAGTGACATTAGTAAATGCCCCCTCCGTGTAATCCCGGTTCCTTGCAACATAGTTGTTTCTCGGCTCCCTTGGAACACCATCCGTTCCTCCTCCGCGACCGTTGTTAGAGGGACGGCCTCTAGGTCGAGGAGGATTTGCGGGTGGTGCATTAGCAAGACGGTTGCTTCTTCTGGGAGGCATATTCGTGAAGTGTCACGAGGACCTTTCGTGTCGTTTCCCACAGACGGCGCCAAATGTTGAAGGGTAATTCGTGTTTCTTTCTAAGTTCGCAATGAGTCGCTATTCTGAGTCTTTCTAGTTCTTCTTGTAGTGTTCCTCTAAGATAGGGAATGAGTCTTCTTGTAGCTTCCTCGTACCTGAAATAGACTAGAGGGGAGGGTTAGTGTCTCTTGCCCGGTCTGTAAGGTATCAGACCGGAGAGGCGACTTTACGAGTAGGGAGTTGTGAAGCTTCCCTAGTATGAGTAGTGAAAGTGGTGCTCGTGTGGTGTCATTAATGCTTACTGTTGAGGAGTAAATGAGGCCCTTTTATACTTGAGACCCTTCAGCTTCCGGTCATGTAGGATCACGCCACGTGTACAGCTAGGATTGAGGCCTTCCTCGGCCCAGGCCCATTAAGGAGGTCCGTGGGCCTAGGCCCAAGAGAGCAACCATGGCTGGTCGCTCTGTGGTCCTCGTGCCTTCCTTGTGCGTGTGTGATGCGAGTAGTGTCCTGCTCAGTTTCTGTCAAGGAGCGTTACCTTGACGTAAGGTCTCCTCGAGCCCGAGAGATGCTCCTCGAGCCCACTGGCAGGTTTGTCCTTGAGAGGAGCTTATTTTGAGGGTCGTCCTCCCAGTGATGGTCGGACCCTATGTTGGTCGATCCACACCTTAGTGACATACTTGGGTGTGGTTGTGCCCCTTGAGGGACGGCCTATGATGCTTTGTCGCGCTCTTAGACCGCTCCAGTTCGTACATGCGGCCTGGACACATTTCAACCCTAACAGGTAGAAGACAACAAGGTCTCACCTTCCTTTCCAGTTATGTATGGAATCAAGATATGCTATATCCTTGAACATTTCAGGATTCAGCTAAGAAACCCATTGCCAATCAAGAAATCTGTGTGCAATGTGGGAAGGTCTTTCTACAAGCAGAATGTACCTAAGATTGCTGGAAAGAAATCCAAGAAGACAACAACTGCAAATGTTGTCAGCACAAGCCAGCAAGAAAGGTATACAACAGCTGCAGATGTTACCACTCAGCAACTTAGAGATGAAACAGCTGTTGGTGGTGGTAACACAAATGAAACTGCTATAGAAAATCAACAAGGTACGTGTACAAGAGTCGTTGCTGAAAATGCAACAATAGATGACTCTGGGAAACCGGAGAAATCTAAAAGAAGAAAGAAGAAAGCTGATGATGACACTCAGACTGCAGCGTCATCAGCAAATCCCGTACCTAAGAGGAAACGGACAAGTAACAAAAGAAAGAAGACACTGGCTTCTCAGTCAGTCCCCAACGTCCAAGACTTCTCAGTCAATTCCCAGACAAATGCTGAAACGCATTTTCCAGTAGATGTTGCTGAGATAATTACTGAAACATACATCAGCAATGTTGAAGTGTTTGCAGAAGCCTTCAACAATCAACTTAACGTTGATAACTCTACTGAGAATAGACCACAAGGCAGTGGAAATGAAATTCCTGCCCAAGTCCCAGATATCTACTTTGTAGATAATCTAGATGATCAAACCATGGAACCAGTAAGCAACATTGCTGCTGATTTGCAAAGAGCGGCACTTGCTGATGCTGCTGAACAGATGGTTGCTGAACAAGCAACTCATCAAGTTGCTGAAGCCCAGCTTGCTGATGGACTTGTTGCTGAGAAAGCAATGGTACCAGTTCCTGAAGTTGCTGAAACTCAAGAAGCATCATTCAAAGACGCATCTCTTGATGCTGAGAATGCTGGCCCAAGTTCACCCAAGATTTCAATTGATAAAGTCCAGCTTGTACTGGAAGATTTAAGCAAACAAATGGAGTTGGAGATTGAAGAATCATCCAACAAGTCAATTGAACTCTTCATGACAAGCAGTGAGCTTAAAGGTCAAGTTGCTTCTGCTCAACTTGTCAATTCAGAGACAAGGGAGATTGCTGAAACCGCACAGCTTTCTCAGTTAGAGCAAACTCAGAAGTCTGCTGAAGAAACAGTCCAAGAAGCTGAAGAAACTGTTAATGCTGAAAGGACTGAGCCACAACCTGTCCTTCCTCAGCAGGTAGTTAATTCAACCATCAGTAAAACTTCAAATTCTGAAACTTATTCTTTTGCTAATATTATACTATCTCTACAGACTTCTCAAGATACAAGTCAGATGGTTGCTGAAGCCTCTGAACCAGAACCAACACTCCCTGCTCAGCAGGTAGTTAATAATTTTGGTATAAAAACTAAGTTTGACAGCTTAGTACTTGTGTCTAATTTTAATTTATTTCAGGATGAACAAATGGAGGATGCTACCCCAGCTCCTCATGGAATGGAAATTGTACTACATGAGCTTGCTGACTCTCAGCAGGTAAATCATGTTTCAGATTTAAACTCTAAAACAATTCTCCAAACCAATCCTGATCTAAATAAAATTCTTTTTCAGGCTCAAAAGGATACCACTGAAATGGTACTCATCACTGAAGATCAGCAAGTAAGTTCTGAAGAACTTTACTTGAGCTTCAAGAGGACAACTTTGTCTAGAGTTGCTAAGTCCGTCAGCAACTGGCAAAGATATAGGAGAATGGACTTCTCAGATCTTCACCTTCATCTCTCAAATGAGAAAAAGAGATCTTCACTGCTGAAGCTCGAAACATTTGTCCATTCCATACTTCCTGACGGAATGACATATTCTCAGCAAATGATTTCAAATCTGATTGCTCAAATCAGAGAGAATATGAAGGCCAAATTTAAGAGTGCCTCTCCAGCTGAACAAGCTGTGATGCTCAAAGGCTCGTTCGTTCCTGTGGTGGCTGATCCCCACAAATTAACTGAGGAAGAGGAAGTGACAAGTGTTGCTTTGTATAAGCACGTTGAGCTAGTCATCTTGACTGATGATGAAGAAGAAGAAGAAGAAGATGAGAACATTCCCACTGATCCCAGTGATGATGAAGGGAAAGATTCTAAGGACAAAAAGGATGAAGATGATGACAATCAAGGTCCAAGTCCTGGTGCTGGTGGATTAAAGTTGACAGCTGCTGAAACTAATCCCTCTGACAATCAGCAAGCTGATCAACGACAATCTCAGCAAGAATCTCAACCTCCTCCTGCTGCTGCTGAAAATCAAGCACCTGTACAAGGTGCTGATACTAAAGAAGCATACGCCAGAAAAAGGGCTGCCTTGAAAAATGGCAAAAGTCCAGTTTCTGTTGCCAAGGTTACTGAAGAAAACCTTGAAGATGAGGATGAAGAAGATGAAGATTACCAACGAGCTTTACAAAATAGTCTCGTGATCCATGCAAGGCATACGCAGGATCTGGAAATTGGTGAATCTTCAAGACCAAAATCAAAGGAAGTTCCATCCCTTCCACCTACTACTGGCGCAACTCCAGTTGTTGAGTCTCAAACGTTTCCTTCAGCAACTACTCAATTAAAACTAACGACTGGCGAAACTCCAGTAATTGAGCCCCAAACTCAATTGAAACAACTATCTACTGGTGAAACTCCAGTCGTTGAGTCTGAAGCGTTGCCATCAGCAACCACTCAACAAAAAGGACGTGAAGCTACTGACAAAGGCTTAAAAGTCGCTCAACTTGATGAATCTGAGGATGATGACGACTTGTCAGGAAATGAAGATGAACAATCCAAGCGAGACCCAAAAGTCGTTCAGATTCCTCCTCCTAATTATCTAAGCTATGAAGGAGATTCATTAAGGGCTGAGTTGCTTTTACAAGATGATCAGTTTGCTACTGAACTTAAGGCTCACTCCTTGACACCTAATTTAGTGTCGTTCCCAAGAGTTGAGGAGTTTACTCCCAGAATTCTCGCACTAAAGAAAGTCCATGAAGCCTGCAAAGCTGAAGATGAGGCATTGCTTGCTGAGAGCCCACTTAACATTGGAAAAATATTGGCTACGGTGCTGAGACGCACTACAACTTTAACCATAGCTCAGAAAGACATAAGTCTTTTTCACAAGAGCTATGAAGAAGATGTAAGTCAAGCTCTCTTACTGGCAAAAAGTGCTCTTGTCAAAGCTCAGACTATTATGGATGAGAAGGCCGCAACAGAGAAAAGACATGAAGAGAACATGATGATCATTCAAAAAGAGTTAGCAACAATGAACTCTGATCAACAAGAGATCATCATGAAGTATAACAGTCTCAACACTCTTGCTGAAAATTGCAATGAGTTTTATTCTCTGCACATCACTCCGATGTTGCAATCCATGTCTAAGGGGGAAAAGAAGACTAGAAAAAGCAATCAAACCCCTCCTACTCCTGCCGTGGATGTGCCACTAGAACCTCTTGCTGAAAGAGAGCAAAGTTCTAAAAGACAAGCAGAAACTGAGTTAAATTTCAGCAAGTACCAAAAAGAGAAAAACCGCTGCTGAAACTCAAGATTTCTGTCACATTGAAATTCATCACAATCTGAATGAAGATGATGAAGAAGATGATGACAATCAAACAATAGCTCAAGCCATAAGAGCTAGACCCTTAACAGCCATAACTCCGTCTGGCCACTCAAGGCATTTTTCGTCTGACTCTTCAGCAAGAGATCAAGACATTGCTAAAACAAGAAGAAGAAGGCAAAGACAGGAAGAGAAAAGGCTGGCCAACATTGCTATTGGCTCTGGCATTGAATATACAAAGACCAGCAATGATGAAACCACTCAGAATGTGATCAGAAACATTCATGGTTGCTGGATCCTAAAGCTGGAAGATTTGTTGGTAAATGAGTTCTTTCCTACAGCCTGTTTGAATCAGATGTTCAAATGGATTGAACTCAAGGTCCAAAAGAAGCAAAGGGAAGAATCCCTCCCAAGAAATATTGCTAGGAAATGGTTGAATCTTGAGGTTTATGTAAGAAGAGTTGCCATTGGTAAGACATTTAGACAAGAACCAGATCTAATCAAACCACCTGGCATCGCTTTCTATGCTGACCCGGTAACAAAGAAACCTAAGAAGAAACTTGGATTGATTCCTTATGAGTACTTCTATCTAACTGCTCAGGATCAAGAAGATGATCTTCTCTGGTTAAGAAAGATTCATCCGAGAAACATTTCAGATACACAGCTTCTCCATGCCAGCAATTGGGGCATGCATTTGTGGGTAATTAACTACATGGAAATGAATGCTGAAAAGCATCATCATACTGCCTGCAAAAATGCAAGAATTCTTCAACTACAAGTCCGTAGGCTACTGGAAAACTACGAGAAGGATTGTGTTGAATTCACTGCTCTTGCTGAGAAGAGTGTAAGAGAGATTTTGAGAAAATCCTCTGAAAGAGTTTAAGTCCCTGCAATAGTTTCTTGTTAAAAGTTTTTGTTTGCTGATTCTCTGTTATCTACGCTTTCTTGTAAACTCTTGAATGATAACTTTCAGCAATGAATTCTTTTTGACTCTTATTGGTTTTTGATTATGCAACTTACTTATGCTTACTGTTTATTAATTCAAAGTATGCTTGCATTAATCATCTGATTTATTCAACATCAGAAACTTCTAAAAGGGTAACAATTAATTTATCCATGGATTGCTAACATCAAAAAGGGGGAAATTTGTTAGGAAACTTGTAATTTTGATGAGCAATTAACCATGCTGAATTAAGAACAGTCCAGTAACTAGTACTCTTAAGGTCCATAGGATTTTAGAATTTTTAAAGGACATTGTAAAAGAGGAACGTTTGCTGATGACTTAGATAGGTGTTAGATAAGTTTTTATCTTGGTGGATGACGTACTTTAATTTCTGAAAAGAAATTAATCTATTGACACTTTAGCGTATGATGTATTTTATTTTCTGAAAAGAAAATGACCTATTGAAGCATTTGCTGAAGATGTATTTTGTTTATTACAAACAAATTATTGAAGCAAATAAGAAACCGGTCAGAACCTTGAAGACTTTTGAAGATCTGAAGACTTGAAGACTTGAAGACTTGAAGATTGCTGAAGACTGGTAAGGCACGTGTTGCTCAGAAAGTGAAATTTTCAGCAACAGCATTGCATAAGTGAAAATCTGAAAGACAGAGTAGGTTGTGCTTGTTGAAACTGAGAATGAACACTTGCTGATGAACACATGTGACCTCTTGCTGAATGTACGAGATTTTGCGCTCCAATGTTACTGTTTGAATTCTTTTCAAAGGTGCATTTAATGCAAAGCTTACACAAAGGACATGAAGACTAGAAGACAAACAAAGGTTGCTGCTGAAAGTACAAAAGCAAGATAGTGACATGTTAAGGAACAAAAGCCTTAGGATTTGAAATTCAAACGGCTCCTTACTTGCACTATAAATAGAGGTCATCCGGCAAAGAGTTGAAGTGTGTCAACAACGTGATCAAACTCTCACTTGTGCTTAAAACTCACAAACCTTCACACTCTCTTACTGCCATTGATCCGTTCCAAGACTTAAAGCTTGAAAAAGCTACTTGTGAAGAAGTAGAACAAACTCGGCTAAGAAATTAGTTAAGTGTTCTTTCTTTCGAACAAGAACAAGTCTTGACACCAGAAACAATCAAACTTGTTTACTGCAAAGTATTCCAAGTTGTGTTTCTTAGATTACTTGTTGTAACTGAATAAGTTATAATTAAGTTATCTCACCCCAAAACTCTCTAACTGAAAATACACCCTTTCGGGCGTGATATTCAGGGGGAACTTAATCGAGCATAGTTTTGCTGATTAAAAGTACCAAGTTTGGTGGAGAACAAGGTTGAGTTCTCTAGTTTAGATTGGAGACGAAGCAAGTGTGCTTTGGTTTCTGTTGAATCGCTTTAGATACATATCATAGTGGATTCAGTCCTAGAAAGGACAAAGTGGATTAGTTGGGAGATTACGCCACTCTCAGATACCACTCTAAAAGCGTTTGTGTGATTTACTTACTGCATTTAGCTTTCAGCAAATTATTTCTGTATTGTACACAGTCACTCACATCACTTGCTGAAACACTTTACTTGCTGAAAAAGCACTTATTGTTTCAAAGACTTCCGCTCTCTGATTTTAAGTATCAGCAAACCAAGCTACTGTAAAGTAACTTACACTTGCTGAGAAAGTTAAGTATCAGCAACCTCATTACTGAAAAGTAATAAGTACTTGCTGAGAAAGTTTTAAACGACAAAAGTTTGAAAAGACTATTCACCCCCCCCCCTCTAGTCTTTTCTTGTTGTTTAAAGGGACCAACATCTTCAAGCTCCCCAATCCCGACCTTAATATCGAAACTTTGATGGAGTGGCTCGGAATCCTCTTGCTCCTCTTCACTCTTGTTGGTACCAAGGTACTTTCCTTCTTCTTCGGCTTGTGGAGGTAGGTCCCTCTTGCAACTCTCGCACTTAGTAACCTTCTTGATGGTGATTTCAACAGGTAGATCACCCACTAAGTTAATGGACAATGACTTCTCAGTGTTGCTAGGAAGTTTGCCTTGTTCCCTACTTGCTCCTCGGTCGATCAACTCTTGCATCTTTTGATGGGTAAGCCTAGTGCTCTCTTCCAACCTATCGAGCCTTGCCCTAGTCTTCTCGGAATCTTCTTCATACCGTTTGAGAAAACTTTGTGTGTGATCGACCATCTTCTGTAAGTTCTCCATCAGTAGAGCCGTCTTCGACTTCGGTGGCTCTTTCGGAGCGGGGTTTTCGCAGTGATCATTACCATAGTTCAGCCTGCTACGGTCTTGGTTAGGTCCATAAGTTTGATTGTTACGGTATCCTCTTCTCCAGAATCCACCTCGAGGATTCCTACCATCTTGTCTGTAGCTAACTTCTTGAGTACCAAATTCCTTAGCGAAGGCTTCTTCTTCGCCTCCTCGAGCCCAGTTGCCATCTTTGTATGCCAACTCCGATCTACACATATGAGCCCCATGCCCATAGTTCTTGCATATTCGGCATACTTCGTTCGAAACAGTTGTTCCGGTGGCTCTCTTGAGGACTTGCTTCAATTCGTTGGTAAAGCACTCGAATTGATCCCCATTCCCCCTGTACATAGGGGCTTCTTGAGTTGGTGGAGCTTGAGGTCCACGTCTCCTAACCATTGCTCTTGGGTCCTTGAACTGCGAACCCTTAGCAAGCCTTTCGAAAACTGCCCAGACGGCTTCCGCGGTTTCCTCCCAAATATTGCCTCGGCATTGGAAATCCACCACTTGTTGGTTCTCGAAGGTTAGTCCATTGTAGAAGTGTTGGACTAGGTCGGAGAGTTCAAAACCATGGTGAGGGCACTTGTTCGTGAGATCTTGGAACCTCTCGAACGCGGTGTAGTTGGTCTCATCATAGTCCTGCTTGAATCCAGTGATCTGCGCCTTAAGCGCGGTAGTCAGAGTGTGTGGGAAGTATTTTTCCATGAAAGCGAGCCTACTGGAAGAGAACTCAGCCATGACTTGGCTCTGTCGCCAAGTCCCATTGCAAAAACCTTCATCCTCAACTCATCCGTTGTTATGTCAGCTCCGGGTCGTGGGAGTTGATTGACGAAATCATCGATATCGTTCAAATACCCCATCACATCTTCCCTTGATAAGCCATAGAACCTCAGAAGTTGTTGGAATGCGTGGTTCTTGATTTCCAGATCTCGGGTTGCAGGAGAAAGAACAATCGCCGGTCCCCTCATACGATCCTTGGTGGGTTGTACCCATGCCTTCAGTGGTCTAGTTTCTACCATTCCGTCGATTTCCTTGAATAGACTAATTAGAGATTCAGAGAAATCGGTTCCCTCTATTTCCTCTAGTGCGCGCCTTTCAAGTAGTCGCCTTCTCTGGTGGTAGACTCTATCGATCTCAGCAATTGAATTAGCAAGCGGTATTCCTGCAGAACGTGTATGCGGCATACACAATCTGTGACAGACTAGGTAAAGTAATTAGAAACAAATAGGAAAACAGAGAGAGATTAAAAAGGAAAACTAAAACTAAAAGAATTAGGAATCTAAAGCTGTAAATAAAAACAAATTAAACAAAAAAAAGGAGTATAGTCCCCGGCAACGGCGCCAATTTGATGAACGTTGTCAGGGTTCAATCAAATAAATTTGTAATTAGCCAAAGGCAATCCACAACTACAACGAAAACCGTAGTGTAGTAGTAGAATGACTCGAGTGTCGTTCTCTCAGGACTATAACTAGCTTTATCTATTTAATTAGAAAATATAAAACAGCAGATAGAAAGCAATAGGGGGTTTCAAGCAGATAATGGAGGTTGGTGATAGTATGGTCCTTCTTAACATAATGGGTCGATAATCATGCATAAATTCCTCGGTCTTGCATAGAGATCTTTGAATGAATCTTGGGTCCTGTTGTAAGTATTGTGCACTACGAAGATAATATGGGTCTGAGCTGTCAACAACTAACGTCCTATTGTGTTCCGTAATTATTCAACACTACGAAGATAATTTAGTCTGATTGGCCGACAAGTGTCCCAGTGTGCATAATGATCAGTACAACATACGAGAATTTTGGTGTTCAACTCATCAACAAAATAAAGTATAATGCGCGATATAGCCATTAGCATGATTATCTTCCCTCGCTAAGAATTCACATACTACCACCAACGATAAATTTAGCTACTCATAATGTGCATGCAATCAATAGCAATCATAGAAGAAAACATATTGAAAGAATATAAAATAAGTAGATAAAAGTTGTAAGCTACAGAGTTACCGAAGGTTGTCAATCTCCGGATGATTGCGATCCTACGCGCTCCAATCTGCTATGAAAAAGTATCCCCTAAGCTATGGAACTCCCAGGACAGGCCCCGGGAAGTTCCTACCTAAAACTATAGAGAGAGGTGAGAAAGTAGGCTTGGAAAGATATGATTTTCGGAGAGAAAACTCGCAACTATATATAGGCCCGAAAAACTTCTGGGGCGGTTCGCCCGAGAGCTGGGGCGGTTCGCCCCCCAATATTTCGCGGAATTTCCGCGTTTTTCGACGCGGATTTGGATTTCTTCACCTTTTTGAACTCGGTTTTAGACTTCTAATGGCCTTCTAACCTCCAGATTCGACCCCTAGACTCCAAATCCTATCCGGAAACCTTCAGATACTCCAGATAGGCTTCTGGAACACCAATTCCTTGTAGACTTCAATATAATTGCCCGTAAATCTCCGAATTTCAACCAAAACCTGTAAAATAAAATCTAAAGGGAAACGTGACACTATACTAATAAAATATACTAAAATATAGCTAAATTAACATAGAGGATAGCTAAATTAGGTGAAAAAGACTCGAATGAAAGTGTAAAATACACATTCATCACAAGTACCCCATCATATCTTCCCTTGATAAGCCATAGAACCTCGGAAGTTGTTGCAATGCGTGGTTCTTGATCTCCAGATCTCGGATTACAGACGAAACAACGATCGCCGGTCCCCTCATACGATCCTTGGTGGGTTGTACCCATGCCTTCAGTGGTCTAGCTTCTGCCATTCCGTCGATTTCCTTGAAGAGACTAAGTAGAGATTCAGAGAAATCGGTTTCCTCTATTTCCTCTAGTGTGCGCCTTCATGTAGTCGCCTTCTTTGGTGGTAGACTCTGTCGATCTCAGCAATTGAATCAGCAAGCGGTGTACCTGCAGAACGTGTATGCGGCATACAAAATCTGTAACAGACTAGGAAAGGTGATTAGAGAGAGATTAAAAAGGAAAACTAAATCTAATAGAATTAGGAATCTAAAGCTGTAAATATAAACAAATTAAACAGAAAAAAGGAGTATAGTCCCCGGCAACGTCGCCAATTTGATGAAACGTTGTCAAGGTCAATCAAATAAATTTGTAATTAGCCAAAGGCAATCCACAACTACAACGAAAACCGTAGTGTAGTAGCAGAATGACTCGAGTGTCGTTCTCTCAGGACTATAACTAGCTTTATCTATTTAATAAGAGAATATAAAATAGCAGACAGATAGCAATAGGGGGTTTCTAGCAGATAATGGAGATTGGTGATAGTATGGTCCTTCTTAGCATAATGGGTCGATAATCATGCATAAATTCCTCGGTCTTGCATAGAAATCTTTGAATCAATCTAGTGTCCTGTTGCAAGTATTAAGCACTACGAAGATAATCTGGTCTGACTAGTCAATCACGATTGTCCTAATGTGTTTCGTAATTATTCAACACTACGAAGATAATTGGTCTGATGGTCGACTAGTGTCCAATTGTGCATAATGATCAATACAACAT
Organism: Plantago ovata; assembly: GCA_028274465.1. Classification (NCBI taxonomy): domain Eukaryota; kingdom Viridiplantae; phylum Streptophyta; class Magnoliopsida; order Lamiales; family Plantaginaceae; genus Plantago; species Plantago ovata. The sequence continues at coordinate 60,835,114 of CM051455.1, forward strand.
ACGAGAATTTTGGTTACAACTGATCAACGAAATAAAGCAATGACACGGAGTATAATGCGCGATATAGCCATTAGCATGATTATCTTCCCTCTCTAAGAATTCACATACTACTACCAATGATAAGTTTAGCTACTCATAATAGGCATGCAATCAACAGATATCATAGAAGAAAACATATTGAAAGATAAATAAAATAAGTAGAATAAAACTTGTAAGATACAAAGTTACCGAAGGTTGTCAATCTCCGGATGATTGCGATCCTACGAGCTCCAAACTGCTATGAAAAAGTATCCCCTAACCTACGGAACTCCCAGGACAGGCCCCGGGAAGTTCCTACCTAAAACTATAGAGTGAGGTGAGAAAGTAGGCTTGGAAAGATATGATTTTCGGAGAGAAAACTGAGCTCTATATATAGGCCCCGAATTATCTGTGGGGCGTTTCGCCCGAGGCTGGGGCGGTTCGCCCCCCGGCTTTTTCGCTGAACTCCGCATTTTTCGACGCGGATTTGGATTTCTTCACCTTTTCGGACTCGATTTCAGACTTCTAATGGCCTTCTAACCTCCAGATTCGACCCCTAGACTCCAAATCCTATCTGGAAACCTTCAGATACTCCAAATAGGCTTTTGGAACACCAATTCCTTGTCAACTTTCATATATTTGCCCAGAAATCCCCGAATTTCAACCAAAACCTGTAAAATAAAATCTAAAGGGAAACGTGACACTATTCTAATAAAATGTACTAAAATATAGCTAAATTAACATAGAGGATAGCTAAAATAGGTGAAAAAGACTCGAATGAAAGTGTAAAATACACATTCATCAGTCAGCAACTGGCAACGGTACAGAAGGATGGATTTCTCTGATCTTCACCTTCATCTGTCCAACGAGAAAAAGAGATTCTCTTCACTAAGACTCGAGACCTTTGTACATTCCATACTTCCAGAAGAGCTGACATATTCTCAGCTAATGAGCTCTAGTCTGATTGCTTTAATCAGAGAAAATATGAAAGCAAAATTCAAGAGTGCCTCTCCAGCTGAACAAGTTGTGATGCTCAAGGGTTCTTTTGTACCCGTGGTGGCTGACCCCACAAAATCAATGAGGAAGAGGAAGTAACTAACGCAGCTATGTAAAAACATCTCGAGTCAGTCATACTAACGGACGATGATGAAGAAGAGGATGAAAATATCCCACAAGATCCAAGTGATGATGAAGGAAAAGATTCCAAGGACAAAAAGGATGATGATGATGATAATCACGGTCCCAGTCCTGATGTTGGTGGAGTTAAGCTGACAGTTGCTGAGACTGAACATCAAGTTACTGAAAATCAGCAAGCTGACCAAACTCCCAGTCAGCGTCAAGAATCCACTCCTACTCCTGCTGAGACAAGTACTCAAGCAACTGAACAAGTTGTTGAAACTGAAGAAGAGTACGCCAGAAAGCATGCTGAAATGAAATTAGGCAAAAACAAGCTTTCTGATGCCGAGTTAGCTTTACTCGATGCCAAGGTCACTGGACCAAACCTTGATGATGAAGATATGGATGAAGATTATCAAAGAGCACTTCAAAACAGTCTACAGATTCATGCTAGGCATACGCAGAATCTTGATATTGCTCAATCTTCAGAAGTAAAGAACACGGAAGTCCCTTCCCTTCCACTTACTGCTGGTGAAACTCCAATTGTTGAGTCAAACGAGTTGCCCTCAGGAACCACTCAACCACAAGTGATTGAAGCTAAATATTTAGGAACCAAGGTTGTTGGCCTTGATGAATCTGATGACGAAGAAGATCTCTTCTCAGCGAATGAAGAAGAACTGACAAAGAAATTTGAACCCACAGTGGTTGAAATTCCTCCTCCATCTCTTCAACATGATGAAGAAGATGCTGAAAGAAGTCGTTTGCTAAGAAATGATGATCAATTCGCTACTGAGATCAAAGCTCATTCACTCACTCCCTCTCTAGTGCCGTTCCCTAATGTTGAGGATTTTACTCCAAGAATTAAGGCACTTATGGCTGTTCACAAAGCATGCCAAGAAGAGGATGATGCACTGCTTGCTGAGAGTCCGCTTGATATTGGCAAGATACTGGCTACTGTGCTGAAACGCACTACTTCTCTTACAATAGCTCAGAAAGACATAAGTCTACATCATAAAATCTATGAAGAAGTTGTCAGTCAAGCACTCAAACTGGCTAAAACTGCATTGAAAAAGGCTCAGATTTTCATTGAAGAAAAAGTCGAGAATGAGCGCAGACATGAGGAGAATTTGGTGAGTATTAAAGAAGATCTGTCCAAGCTGACTATTGATCAACAAGGAATAATTCTCAAGTACAATAACCTAAGTAAACTTGCTGAAAATTGCAATGAATTTTTCTCTCTGCACATTCACCCAATGATGCAATCCATGTCTAAGGGGGAAGATAAACAAAGAAAATTTTCAAGAGCAAAGAAAACCCCTGCTGAAGCGCCATTGATACTGCCTAGTCCACCTCCCAGAGAACCTCTTGCTGAAAGAGAGCAATGTTGAAAGAGACGAGATGAAACAGATTCTGAGAGAAATTCAGCAAATCCGAAAAGGAGAAGAACATCTGCTGAAACTCAAGAATATTCTCACACTAAGAGTCATCAAGATCTGTATGAAGATGATGACAATGATAATGACCAAACAATAGCTCAAGCAATAAGAGCTAGACCAATTACAGCCTTAACTCATTCTGGCCATTCCAGACATTTCTCTTCTGACTCAAGATCTTCAGCAAGAGATCAAGAAAATGCTAAGTCAATAAGAAGAAGGCAAAGACAGGAAGAAAAGAGGCTAGCCAGCATTGCCATTGGCTCTGGCATTGAATACATAAAGACCAACAATGAACAAACAACTCAAAATGTGATCAGAAACCTACATGGTTGTTGGGTCTTAAAGATGGAAGATGTATTGGCGAATGATTTCTTTCCAACTGCTGTACTGAATCAAATGTACACTTGGATTGAATTAAAAGTGCAATGAAAAGAAGGGATCCTCCTCCCTACCCAAGAAACATTGCTGCAAAATGGCTGAATCTGGAAGTCTTAGTAAGAAGAACTTCTATCGGCAAGAAAATGAATCAAGAGCCTGATTTAATCAAACCGATTGATGTTGCTTACTACAGTGATCCTTTAACCAAGAAGTCAAAGAAGAAATATGGCTTGATTCCTTATGAGTATTTTATCTCACTGCCAAGGATCAAGAAGAAGATCTTCTCTTGTTAAGAAAGATTCATGCTAACAAGGGAATTTCAGATACACAACTTCTCCATGCCAGAAATTGGGGCATGCACTTGTGGGTACTTCACTACAAAGAAATAACTGGTGAAAACCATCATTATACTGCCTGCAAGAATGCAAGGATCATTCAACTTGAAGTCCGTAAGCTACTTGAAGATTACGAGAAGGACTGTGTTGAATTTTTTGCGCTTGCTGAGAAGAGTGTAAGGGAGATTTTGAGAAAATCTTCTGCTGGAATAGCTTAAGTCCCTTGTAAAAGCTTTGTTTGTCTTTGTTTGCTGATTTTTGTAGTTATCTCTGAACTTTCTTATAAACTTATTGAAAGATAACTATCAGCAATAAGCTTTTGACTCTTATTGGTTTTTGATTATGCAATCTACTTATGCTTACTGTTTTATTATTCAAGTATGTTTGCATTATTCAACTGATTTATTCAACATCAGAAACCTCTAAAAGGGTAACAAGTAATTTAGCCATGGATTGCTAACATCAAAAAGGGGAAATTTGTTAGGAAACTTGTAAATATTGATGAGCAATTAACCATGCTAAATTAAGGAAAGTCCAGTAACTAGTACTTTTAAGGTCCATAGGAATTTAGAATATTAAGGACATTGTAAAAGAGAAACGTTTGCCGAAGACTTAGTGTAGGTACTAGTTAGGTGCTTTAGGTTGTTGATGATGTATTTTGTTTTTACAAACGAACTATTAAAGCACTAGAACCATTCAGAAACTTGAAGAATTCGAAGACTGAAGACTTAAGAAGATTTCTCAAGATGGTATCTACAAAGGCACATGTTGCTCCGAAAGTGGAAATCTCAGCAACAACTTGCATAAATGAAAATCTATACGACATAGTAGGTTGTTGATGAATGTGTATTTTACACTTTCATTCGAGTCTTTTTCACCTATTTTAGCTATCCTCTATGTTAATTTAGCTATATTTTAGTACATTTTATTAGAATAGTGTCACGTTTCCCTTTAGACTTTATTTTACAGGTTTTGGTTGAAATTCGAAGATTTCCGGGCAATTATATTGAAGTTGACAAGGAATTTGTGTTCCAGAAGCCTATTTGGAGTATCTGAAGGTTTCCGGATAGGATTTGGAGTCTAGGGGCCGAATCTGGAGGTTAGAAGGCTACTAGAAGACAGATACCGAGTCCGAAAAGGGGAAGAAATCCAAAACGCGTCGAAAACGCGGAATTCCGCGAATTTTTCTCCGGGGCGAACCGCCGCAGAGGTGGGGCGAACCGCCGCGTGTGTGGGGCGAACCGCCCCACAATAATTCGAAGCCTATATATAGTTGCTCAGTTTTCTCCGAAAATCATATCTTTCCAGACCTACTTTCTCACCTCTCTCTGTAGTTTTAGGTAGGTACTTCCCAGAGCCTGTTCTGTGGGTCCGTAGCTTAGGGGACTCTTTTTCATAGCAGTTTGGAGCTCGTAGGATCGCAATCATCCGGAGATTGACAACCTTCGGTAACTTTGTATCTTACAGTTTTATTCTACTTATTTTATTATATTCTTTCAACATGTTTTCTTCTATGATTTCTGTTGATTGCATGCCTATTATGAGTAGCTAAACTTATCGTTGGTGGTAGTATGTGAATTCTTAGCGAAGGAAAGATAATCATGCTAATGGCTATATCGCGCATTATACTCCGTATCATCGCTTTATTTCGTTGATCAGGCACAACCTAAATTCTCGTATGTTGTATTAATTATTATGCACAATTGGACACTTGTCGACCTGGGTGCGAGTTTATCTTCGTAGTGTTGAATAATTACGGAACACATTAGGACAATAGTGATTGACTTGTCAGACCAATTATCTTCGTAGTGCTTAATAATTGCAACAGGACACTAGATTGATTCAAAGATCTCTATGCAAGACCGAGGAATTTATGCATGATTATCGACCCGTTATGTTAAGAAGAATCATACTATCACCAATCTCCATTATCTGCTAGAAACCCCCTTTGCTTTCTGTTTGTTGTTTTTATATTCTAAATTAGATTTGATAAAGCTAGTTATAGTCCTGAGACAACGACACTCGAGTCATTCTAATGCTACACTACGGTTTTCGTTGTAGTTATGGATTGTCTTTGGCTAAATTACAAATTTATTTGACTGAATCCGGAGCACGACATCCGCGTTCATCAAATTGGCGCCGTTGCGGGGACTATACTCCTTTTTTCTGTTTAATTGGTTTATATTTTCAGCTTTCAATTCCTAATTCTATTAGTTTTAGTTTCCCTTTTTAATCTCTCTCTGATACTACTTTCCTAGTCTGTTACAGATAGTGTATGCCGCATACACCTTCTGCAGGAACACCACTTGCTGATTCAATTGCTGAGATCGACAGAGTCTACCACCAAAGACGGCGACTACTCGTAAGGCGCGCGCTAGAGGAAATAGAGGATACCGATTTCTCTGAATCTCTACACAGTCTTTTCAAGGAAATCGACAGAATGGCAGAAGCTAGACCACTAATGAATGTGTATTTTACACTTTCATTCGAGTCTTTTTCACCTATTTTAGCTATCCTCTATGTTAATTTAGCTATATTTTAGTACATTTTATTAGAATAGTGTCACGTTTTCCTTTATACTTTATTTTAACGGTTTTGGTTGAAATTCGAAGATTTACGGGCAATTATATTGAAGTTGACAAGGAATTGTTGTTCCAGAAGCCTATTTGGAGTATTTGAAGGTTTCCGGATAGGATTTGAAGTCTAGGGGCCTAATCTGGAGGTTAGAAGGCTACTAGAAGTCAGAAACCGAGTCCGAAAAGGTGAAGAAATCCAAAAACGCGTCGAAAATGCGGAATTCCGCGAGAAATACTCTGGGGCGAACCGCCGCACCATGGGGCGAACCGCCCCGTTGTTTTTCGAGGCCTATATATAGTGCTCAGTTTTTCTCCGAAAATCATATCTTTCCAGACCTTCTCTCTCACCTCTCTCTATAGTTTTAGGTAGGAACTTCCCGGGGCCTGTCCTGGGAGTTCTGTAGCTTAGGGGATACTTTTTTATAGCAGTTTGGAGCTCGTAGGATCGCAATCATCCGGAGATTGACAACCTTCGGTAACTTTGTATCTTACAGTTTTATTCTACTTATTTTATATTCTTTCAACATGTTTTCTTCTATTATTTCTGTTGATTGCATGCCTATTATGAGTAGCTAAACTTATCGTTGGTGGTAGTATGTGAATTCTTAGCGAAGGGAAGATAATCATGCTAATGGCTATATCGCGCATTATACTCCGTGTTATTGCTTTATTTCGTTGATCAGTTGTAACCAAAATTCTCGTATGTTGTATTAATTATTATGCACACAAGGACACTTGTCGACCATCAGACCAATTATCTTTGTAGTGTTGAATAATTACGGAACACATTAGGACAACAGTGATTGACTTGTCAGACCAAATTATCTTCGTAGTGCTTAATATTTGCAACAGGACACTAGATTTATTCAAAGATCTCTATGCAAGACCGAGGAATTTATGCATGATTATCGATCCGTTATGCTAAGAAGGACCATACTATCACCAATCTCCATTATCTACTAGAAACCCCTTTTGCTATCTGTCTGCTGTTTTACATTCTCTTGTTAAATAGATAAAGCTAGTTATAGTTCTGAGAGAACGACACTCGAGTCATTCTACTGCTACACTACGGTTTTCATTGTAGTTGTGGATTGCCTTTGGCTAAATAACAAATTTATTTGCTGAGCCGGAACCCGACAAATTCCCGTTCATCAAATTGGCGCCGCTGCCGGGGACTATACTCCTTTTTTCTGTTTAATTTGTTTATATTTTCAGCTTTAGATTCCTAATTCTATTAGTTTTAGTTTTCCTTTTTAATCTCTCTCTGATACTGCTTTCCTAGTCTGCTTCTAATTTCCCTTTCCCAGCCTTAGTAGTATTCGATATCTAGATTTATTCTCGATTTTTCGAAATTTCTAACGAGGCTAATTTTTAGTTTTGAGTTACTTCTGATACAGATGTCCAGGTATGACGACCTTAAAAGCCCGCTTGACGCCGACGTTCTCACAAGTCAGGAGGGGGTCAGCTATATACTTGGAAGAAGAGTTATCGGGGTACGAGGTAACAAGCACCATAGTAAGAAGGATACCAAGGTTCGAAAAAGGAGAGGATATGAATCCGATAAGCTTCATCAGGTCCTATGAAGAAGAAGTAGCAAAAGTTCCAGCAAGGGGGTTCACCGAGGATCAATTATGCAGGAAATTATTTCCTTTTGCTTTGGGATATGAACCGAGGATATGGATAGCAAGGTTAGCACCAGGATCACTGAAGACCTGGAGCCAAGTAGTAGAGGAGTTCGTGGCACGTTTCATACCTTACCATCAGACGATTGCACTATGGAATCGGATCGAATACTTCAAGCAAGGAGAATACGAGCGGTTCTGTGACACCTATGAACGATTTGAGTTGTATAAACGTGAGTGCCCCCACCACCGTTTCAACGATGGGGAGCTGATTTGGTTTTTTGTTGGAGGACTACGAGATGAAGTTAGGCTTCAAATAGATGGGATATGTGGAGGTTTAGAAGAATGTGCAGTTGAAGAGGCAGTGAAGGTCGTTCAAACGTACGCCAATGGATCCGCACAATCCGAGAAAATAATGTCGAACGAGGTCGCCAACATATACTCAAATCAAGACGAAACTGAGGGGGTATACGAAAGCTGTTCAGAGGACGAAGACATCAGTGAGGAGGAGGAACTTGCGTTTTACGCAGGAATTAAAGCCATTGAGAGTGTCTTCGAAGTAGCACACGCAGGGCAGGCTGAGAACAATCTTCGCATCGAGAAGGCTTTTGAAGCGATCGAAGTAACTGAGCAACTTATCAAAGAGCTTAGCCTACTGAAGTGTGGAAGGTGTGGTAATGAAGTCGAGGATGCCCCACAGGAAGTAGTGAGCAAACCACCCAAGGAGAGGAGCGAATCACCCCCCGACTCCAAGGAACAGGACAATCCTAGACTTGCCGAAGAGACAACTGAAGTCGATCCCGAGCAACCTCCAGCTGTTGCTACCGAGGAGAATGAGTGCGAGGAGGTGAATCTGCTGCTCCGAGGAGGCAAGATGACCAAAATTCCCAACTTTGTACGTCCTAAGCGGGTGGAATCTACTGAGGTCGATGATAGAGGGGCAAGCACAGAACAAAAGGTTGGCGGAAGTTCAGAAGAACCTCAGGAAGTTCCGGAAGAGAATGATGAACCAGGACCATCTGTAATAGACATAGATGATGAAGAAGCCAAGGTAGGAACTAGAATGCCAGAAGGGCTTCACAAATCTTCCAATCCATATGTGCCTCCGAAGCCACATGTGCCATACCCAAGTCGGATCAAACCAGTTAAGAAGGATATTCAAGATTCACCCCTATTCCAAAGACTGTCAAAGGTGGAGGTTAATGTGCCACTCTTCGAGTTAATCCAGAATATTCCAGCTTATACGAAATTCTTTCGTGAGATCAAGAACAAAAGGATTACTTCAGGAAAGGAAGTGAATGGGGTTGAAACGGTCAACTCGATTGCCGGATTGCCCATGAAGAAAAAGGATCCTGGCAGCTTCATCATCGACATAGCCTTGGGGAATGGACGAACCACGCAGGCAATGCTTGACTTAGGAGCTAGCATTAACTTAATGCCGTATTCGGTATACAAGGCCCTGGAACTCGGAGAATTGACACCAACTGATATGGTGGTCCAAATGGCAGACCAAAGTGTGAAGAGGCCAGTCGGGATAATAGAGGACATCCTTGTGAAAGTGGACAAATTGATAATCCCAGCAGATTTTGTAGTAATGAAATCCGCGGACGAGGGAAAGAGCCATATCCGTGAGCACGTAGTACTACTGGGGAGACCATTCATGGCAACTACCAACACATGCCTTGAACTTAAGGGCAAGAAAATAACTATGGAAGTAATGGGCGAAAAGATTGAGTTGGTAGGATGTAGCGTAAGAGATAAGGAAGTTGCAGAGGAGTTAAAATTCGTCGATTGGTACGAATCCGCAATTCCCGAATTTCATCATAGCCATGGCAACCGCGAACCACTTGAGGAAGCACTAACAATGCAAGCTGAGACGTGCTACATGACCAAAGAAGCAAGGGAACTAGTGGAAATAATGGATATGAACTACTAGAAAAAATGGATTTAGTGACCCCCACAATTTGTCACTAAAAAGCCCTATGGTGACGCTTTATGCTATTGTGACACTTTTAATAAGTGTCACGTGTTAAGGGGTTTCAATAGCTTAAGGAGTCACTATAACTTTCTATAGTGACACCACAAAGCTGCAGATAAACATATGTTGTTACCCTAAATGTGTCACAATAGCTATATTTGGTTACATTTTTCGAGTCCGGTGGGGTTGAGTAAGTGTCACCATAGGTTACTATATAGACACCGAGTTGGGTGATCCCAAAGTATTATAGTGAAGCCATATTCCGTAACAATATATGTATATCGTAACCAACGTCGCATCACAATAGCCCTTTCTTGTGACGCTTCACTACATGGAATTTAAGCAGATTATTAATCATCAACGACTAGTTATGCTCCTCAATCAAAACAAATGTTACAAAACAAATACATTCTTTAGTACTTACTATATATTATAGGGGTGTTGCGAGAATCGAACCCGCAATCTCTCACAAAAAGGAGAATCGTACCACTAGACCAAACACCCATTTGAAACTTAGCAATAAGACAGAACAAATATCTATGGTTCACCATCCTCAATCTAAATCAGTGTATGATGTGGAGTACTTACAAAGAGCATCTACGGATTTTTGATAACGCATACAAAGCTCTATAGTAGCTTCCATAATAGTGAGTAGAAGCAGCAAGCTAATTATTTTTATGGGTAGTTTCGGATCTATCATTGTATAGCTAGCTCCAATGATTTAGCTAGCATAGATACTTTAACCATTCCCGGCTCTATCATACAAAACATACAATGTGAACATTCTTAGTCAAGCTATAGGATAATAACATCAATGTGCATAGTATAACATAACAACTAGAGAGAATAAATTCAATCATGGTAGCCAAGCAAGGCACACAATGTTAGAAATCTGAATATGCATCAGAATTTTGAAGTATTCTTGAGAAATCAATCAAGTAGGGCAGAGTCTGAGCATTAAAAAACATGAATATATTTTGCAATTCATGTTGTAATATTCCAGCAGTGTGATTGGCGCAAATCTACAAATAATAAACAAAAATATTAATTTGAGACCTGGATGACCTTTCTACCTGAACAGAATATCAATGGCCTGAAAAAGAAAATATATGAATTGTCCTCGTAACGATATCAACTAAGAAGGGAAAGTAATGCAAACAAGGTATATAGGCAATTTTGTCATGAATTTACATATCACCAGCATTTTAAAGAGATATTAAGCTTACGGAATAAAGAAATATTAAGCTTAAGGAAGGAGGCAACTAAACAACTAAACTCAACTGAAAGACTAGGAACGGAACTCCAAAAAATATTAAACACATGGACCTGGTCAGCTATAAAACTATCCATTTTTCTTTCGTCACATAAGTGCACTTCAACAAATGGTAGACGCCAAGTCTGACATCATATGAAATGTGATTAATCTACGATATGTTCTAGCACAGTTGACAAAAGTTGGTAGAGAATATCTCTTGGTGCACATGAATATCTAATTTGGCTAAAGTACATCATCCCAAGTCTTTCACAACAATAGTTGCAATTATTTTCTCCCCCTTTTGATTTCTATGCCCTCTTTTCTGAACATTAAGTCATTTATAGCACACCAAACTCCATCCACTGAATGAACCAAAATTAACTTTTGCTCTGAGCTTACAAAGCATGCTTCATTGTTTTTTTTAACTCTATATCTAGCATACAGATGTAAATCTTAGATAGCTTTGTATGATCAATAGCGAAGACTATTAAGTTACTACTGTAGCAAAGAAATAGAGTATCACAGTACTAAATTCTGATATACATGTTTCTTGTCCTTTGTTTTTCCCTCATCTTGCAAGTATGTCACCAAAATTCAGAAAATACTATGAACCACCAAACATGATCGAGTAGTTTTACGATATATTTTTTAATAGCCAATATCACATCTCATTTGCTAATAACCCAATTCACATTCCTTTATCATTGAAAAGGTCTTCAAAACTACAGAACTTGAACAAGTATGTAGTTGCAAGATAGAACAATCCAGAAAACATGGTTTTATAATGGTATTAGAAGAATTCAAATTAATACTAGTATGAATGTGAGAAGGATTGTGACCTTAGAATACTTGATGAGTTGATATGATCGTCAACTTTAACAAACGAACTCGCTCTGAAACACAAAATGCCGAACTCTGAAAAAAGAAAAATAACAAGTTAAGCATTTCAGGAGGAGATTATAATTTAATTCAGTTACACAAGTAATGAAGTAAAACCAGAAAAATCTGAATGCATGACAAACAGGAACAAAGCTAAAAGAAACTATCAAGTAAAAAAAATCTTGTTGTCTATCTGTACCAAATGAAACAATACATAGCTTAGACACTAGTATGAGATTCCATATATAAATTTATTTCTGTTGTAAAATAAGTACCAACTCAATACACACAACTCTTATTGACCTTAAAAGACTAAAATTCTCCATATATCAGAATAAAAAAGCAAACAGGGTAAGACCTTTTTTGTCATTCTCAACATTACAAGGACTACAAACAAAAAAAGTTGAGAATGTATGCAGCAGTTGTTACATCGATGAATCATTGCTCCGACCCTGAACATACTCGGTCCTGAAAAATGAGAAGGTAAAAACATTACAATTACTAGGACCAAATGAGGGTAAAATGCTGGGAAATAAAGCGTAACAAACTTTCCCATTGAATTTTGAACAGAATAACATGTTCTTTAATCACCTGCAATGGAGAGGGCAGTTCATCAGCTTTTCAATCATTTAACAGGTCCAAGACAAGAGGAGCTACTTTGTTGACCCTGCTAAACAGTATCACCGAATTCATCAATGGTTGTTGAAGCTTGGTACACTGAGCTCAAGGAGCAGACAATTGCTACCATAATCAGCCATGGCTTGGCCATTTCACTTTACAACTGAAAAAGGCTGAGAAGTAACCCATTACGACTCACGAAAGAAAGGAAAGGAAAAAAATCCATGTTTCTAACAATTTGTTAACGCAAATGAAAACCGCAATATAGTTTCGCTATGTCGAAATCACACATTACACACTCAATCCGATATAAGAAAAATGAGGAAATTAATTATAGAATTATCACAAAAGAATACATACACCATACACACACGAGTTATCTAAATCATGAACATTTCCGTAAAGTAAGATTTTGTTCAGAAAAAACAAAATGCTTCAATTTCACTTGTTGAAACAGTAATAGATACCAAATTCACATGGGTTGCTGAACTGTTATGGTAGAGATACTGGGTAGAATTCGAATTGTAGTTAGGAGGAGGAAGGACTCGCAAATCCATAAAGGAGAGCTCAGATCCAGGTTCTAAACGAATCACAAATCAAAAGCCCCAAAAGCAAAAACGCTTATACTATTTCCAATTCATTGACCAATTGATGCCCAGGGAGAGACTAATCGTAGGTAATTGTATTACCGGAAACCTATACGTACAAACAAAACAAAACATCAGATAGATTGAATAAAACCACAAAAGACAAACAGAAACCAAAAGAAACACTTGACGAACAGAGTGGATGAGCTCACCAAATTGGTATGATAATTTTGATTTAGGGCTCGATCGACTCTTCTGGCTTCAAAGAGAGAGAGATATATTTTGTGATTTTGGGAGATAAGAATAGTTTTTTATTTACCCATTTATTTGTGATTTCATTTTTACAAAAGAGTACCTGGTGTTAGATTTAATTGCAAAGTAGGCACCGAGAATCATCAACTTAGTAGTGTGTATATGCGTCTCAACAGTCACATGTAACAACCCTTTCGAAAAGTGTGGCAATACGCATATAGTTTCTCGACTCGGGCCGTTACATTAGTTAGAGGGTTATATTAGATGTGCAATGGTAACCATAATTATATTGTGTCACTACAAAAAGTGTCTAATTAGGGGATTTTGTTAGTAGTGCCCAGAAATTCCCGCAGGAGAAGAGGTACTTGAACCTTTAGATGAAGAAGAAGAAGAAAGTGGGTTTCCTGAAGAACCTAGCTTAGAATTAAAGCCGCTTCCTGCGCACCTCAAGTATGTGTATCTAGGAGAAAATCAGAAAAAGCCTGTGATTGTCTCCTCACATCTCTCCAACAATGAAGAAAGTAAGCTGATTGAAGTACTGAAGGAGAATTCCGCAGCTATAGGATTGGGGATCAGCGATATCAAAGGAATTAGCCCTACAAGATGCGTGCACAACATAAATCGAGAACAAGATGCCAAACCTGTTAGGCAACCTCAGCGAAGGATAAATCCAGCAATGCGAGAGGTGGTAAAAAAGGAAGTGATCAAGTTGTTAGATGCTGATATGATTTACCCCATTCCAGATAGTCGATGGGTGAGCCCGGTACATGTAGTTCCTAAGAAATTGGGAGTCACGGTGGAAGAGAATGAGAAGGGACAATTGGTACCGGTTAGTAAGACCACTGGATGGCGGATGTGCATTGACTACAGAAGATTAAATGCCGCTACTAAAAAAGACCACTTCCCTTTACCGTTTATAGATGACATGCTAAACCGCCTTGCGGGGCGGAAGTTCTATTGTTTTCTTGATGGTTTATCAGGTTTCTACCAGATTCCGATTGCACCGGAGGATCAGGAGAAGATGACATTCACTTGCCCATTCGGAACATTTGCCTATAGGAGGATGCCATTTGGACTATGCAATGCTCCCGCCACTTTTCAAAGGTGCATGCTTTCTGTTTTCTCTGACATGGTAACTAAATTTGTTGAAGTTTTCATGGATGATTTTTCCCTTTTTGGTGATTCATTTGATGAATGCTTGCAAAGATTAGATCTAGTTTTGAAAAGGTGCATTGAATGCAACTTGACCTTAAGCTGGGAGAAGAGTCATTATATGGTTAGAGAAGGCATTGTTCTAGGGCATGTTGTTTCTGAAAGAGGTATTGAGGTAGATAAGGCTAAGATTGAAATCATTGAAAAACTTCCACTACCTACTTGCGTGAAAGAATTGCAATCTTTTCTTGGCCATGTAGGTTTTCATAGGAGGTTTATTAAAGATTTTTCGAAAATTGCTAAACCTCTAAGTAGCTTGCTTGCTAAAGATGTGGTTTTCCATTTCTCCAATGAATGCTTAGTTGCTTTTAATACCCTTAAGGAAAAGCTTGTTTCTGCTCCCATTGTTGTGCCGCCTGACTGGAATCTTCCTTTCGATATTATGTGTGATGCTTCGAATTTTGCTATGGGTGATGTTTTATGCCAAAAAGTTGATAAGCAGTATCGTGTGATTTATTATGTTAGTAAGACTCTAGACTCCGCACAGGTTAATTATACAACTACTGAAAAGGAATTTTTAGCTGTTGTCTTTGCTTTACAAAAGTTTAGGTCTTATTTAATTGGACATCCTGTGAATGTCCATACTGATCATGCTGCTTTGAGACATTTGATAGCTAAGCAAGACTCTAAGCCTAGATTAATCCGATGGGTCCTTTTGCTGCAAGACTTTGATTTGACCATAGTGGATAGAGCTGGTAGGGAGAATTTAGTAGGAGATCATTTATCTACAATACCTAATATTTCTATTGATCCGATACCCATCAATGAAGACCTCCCCGATGAGCACCTAATGAAGGCTAATGAAGAGCCATGGTATGCGGATATTGTAAACTATTTAGCTATGAATGTTTTCCCCACTAACTTTTCAGCCTCGGACAAGAGAGCTCTTGCTAAGCAATGCAAGACTTACATATGGGATGATCCGCATCTATTCAAGGAAGGAGATGATGGGATTCTAAGGAGATGCGTGCCACAAGAAGAGCAGCAAAGTGTACTGAGCCATTGCCATGAGCTTAACTGTGGGGGGCACTACAGTGGATTAAAGACAGCACGCAAGGTACTGCAAGCAGGATTTTTGTGGCCAACAATATACAAGGATGCTCGAAGTTTTGTGAAGAATTGTGACCCGTGTCAACGAGGTGGTGGTATCGGCAAGAAAGATGAAATGCCCCTTCAAGGGAATCTAGTGGTAGAACCTTTCGATGTATGGGGCCTTGATTTTATGGGACCATTTCCAAACAGTGGAGGCTATGAATACATTCTTGTTGCAGTAGACTACGTGACTAAATGGGTAGAGGCAATTCCTACAAAAACAAATGACGGCGCAGTGGTTATGAAGTTCTTGAAGGAAGTCATATTCTCGAGATTTGGGTGCCCTAGGACAATCATCAACGATGGAGGGTCACACTTCGTCAATAGAACGTTTGCTTCCCTTCTTAAGAGATACAGTGTCCACCATAGTGTCGCTACACCTTATCACCCAAAGACATCGGGGCAAGTCGAAGTCAGCAACCGTCAAATCAAAAAGATCCTGGAACGAGTAGTGAAGTCTAGTAGGAAGGATTGGGCAGGAAAATTGAATGATGCACTTTGGGCATACAGGACTAGCTACAAGACGGTGATCGGGACCACTCCGTACAGACTTGTGTATGGGAAAGCATGTCATCTCCCCGTGGAACTAGAACACAAGGCATATTGGGCCATTAAAGCACTCAACCTTGATATGGGAAAAGCTGGCGAAGAACGATTGTTGCAACTAGATGAGCTTCATGAATTACGACTAGGTGCTTATGAAAATGCCAAGATTTACAAGGAACGTACTAAGAAGTATCATGATCGTGGTATAGTACGTAAGGAATTGATTCCTGGATAAAAAGCTTTGGTATTTAATTCACGCCTTCGACTATTTCCTGGAAAGCTCCGTACTCGTTGGGATGGACCGTATGAGATTATCGAAGTTGCTCCCCATGGGGCTGTTAAACTCTTCGATCCAAAGACGGGCAATACCTTCAAGGTGAATGGCCAACGAGATATCTAGTGATGAAAGGGAGGTTGATCACCTTGAGCTTACCCATACCGCCTCCACTGAAGGTTAGTGTGTTTTGTTTTGTTTTCTCACGAGTTTGATTGAGTATTATAGGTAACTTATACAAGCATTGACTCTCACTTTGGATCCACTTTCGGCGTTCGGGACGAGCGACGACGTTCAGGTTTGGGGAGGAGGTTATCGCTGGTTATCTTTATACTTATCTTGCTTATGAAAGACTCGTGAAATTTTTGCATTTGCACGTTTACTGCTTTCCTAGGATAGTCTTGCATGTTTTATATGGAGTTTATTGCCGAATTTTTTGAACTTTTTTATTGGGTAGATCAACCAACTATGCCATTAATTGTATGCTTCATCTCTATGAATTTGTTTGAGGTTTTCTCGCTTG
Organism: Plantago ovata; assembly: GCA_028274465.1. Lineage (NCBI taxonomy): Eukaryota > Viridiplantae > Streptophyta > Magnoliopsida > Lamiales > Plantaginaceae > Plantago > Plantago ovata. The sequence continues at coordinate 60,851,811 of CM051455.1, forward strand.
GCTTGTCACATTTATGTATTGCACTTAGTTAAGATTGGTAGTCTCGACATCACTTAGTGGTGTTTTCTCTACTGCGATTCACGAAGGCCTTTATAATAGGATGATGCATGTTAGGGTCTTATGGTTGTTTTCCCGAGTAATTATGTACCTAAGAGGCAACAAGTCTTCACCATGCTTTGAGATTGCTAAATGGCCTAGGAAGGAGGTAGTGTGAGGTTGTGTGATCCTTTGTTTATAACCTATTCTTCCGAATAGGTTTGGGGAGGGGGTTACACCGTCATAGAATTGTTTCTGTTTTTCATTTTCGTATCGTGAGTTTGTTTTTCTTTTTTCCGTGAATTTTGTGCTCCAACCTATTCTTTCGAATAGGTTTGGGGAAGTCGTGTGAGTCTTTTTGTTTCTCTTTTTGTTATGCTACTGCTGGCTAGAAAAATCGAAAAAAAGAAAGAAAAATTCCAGGAAAAAGAGAAAAGAAAAAAAAAAGAAAAAACAACCTGGAAAGAAAAAAAGAAAATAGAAAAGACCCCAAAAAAGCAAAGAAGGGTCCAAAAAAGAAAGCCAAATAGCAGTTTAGCAAAGTGTTGAGTCTTATTTTCCATTTTTGTAATGTTCGTAATCATGTTTTTATATTTTATCTTTTTTGTCTTGAGTGTCATCTGTTCTAGACCACCCTCGTCCTGCCATTCAGGAAGTGGTGAATAGCTTAAGACTTTACTTAAGAGATGGGTAGAATAGGGGAGTGTTATCTTTTATAGGGAACCCTCCTTCGTTTGATGAGAGCCAGTACTGGTTCGACCTCTTTTGAGGAAAAGTCTTAACATGGTGGAACAGCAGTAAGTCCTCAGTTTCATAGGCACGGGGCAACCATTCGTATCTTAGCATGCTTCATTACGTCGTCACTGACTAGGTCCAGGTAGAGGATGTTACGAGAGACTATCTGATGAACGGAGATTTGTCAGGTCCCGGTTCAGTCAAATAAATTTGTTATTTAGCCAAAGGCAATCCACAACTACAACGAAAACCGTAGTGTAGTAGTAGAATAACTCGAGTGTCGTTCTCTGAGGACTATACTAGCTTTATCAAATCTAATTAAGAATATAAAACAGCAGTTAGAAAGCAATAGGGGTTTTCAAGCAGATAATGGAGATTGGTGATAGTATGGTCCTTCTTAACATAATGGGTCGATAATCATGCATAAATTCCTCGGTCTTGCATAGAGATCTTTGAATCAATCTTGTGTCCTGTTGCAAGTATTAAGCACTACGAAGATAATTTGGTCTGACTAGTCTACACTGCTGTCCTAATGTGTTCCGTAATCATTCAACACTACGAAGATAATTGGTCTGATGGTCGACTAGTGTCCATGCGTGCATAATAATTAATACAACATACGAGAATTTTGGTTGCAACTGATCAACGAAATAAACCAATGACACGGAGTATAATGCGCGATATAGCCATTAGCATGATTATCTTCCCTCGCTAAGAATTCACATACTACCACCAATGATAAGTTTAGCTAGTCATAATAGGCATGCAATCAATAGCAATCATAGAAGAAAACATATTGAAAGAAGAATAAAATAAGTAGATAAAAACTGTAAGATACAAAGTTACCGAAGGTTGTCAATCTCCGGATGATTGCGATCCTACGCGCTCCAATCTGCTATGAAAAAGTATCCCCTAAGCTATGGAACTCCCAGGACAGGCCCCGGGAAGTTCCTCCCTAAAACTATAGAGAGAGGTGAGAAAGTAGGCTTGGAAAGATATGATTTTTGGAGAAAAACTGAGCACTATATATAGGCCCCGAAAACTGTGGGGCGGTTAGCCCCACAGGCGGTTAGCCCCACGTCTGGGGCGGTTAGCCCCAGAGAAAATTTCGCGGAATTCCGCGTTTTCGACGCGTTTTTGGATTTCTTCCCCTTTTCGAACTCGGTTTCTGTCTTCTAGTGGACTTCTAACCTCCAGATTCGACCCCTAGACTCCAAATCCTATCCGGAAACCTTCAGATACTCCAAATAGGCTTCTGGAACACCAATTCCTTGTCAACTTTAATATAATTGCCCGGAAATCCTCGAATTTCAACCAAAACCTGTAAAATAAAATCTAAAGGGAAACGTGACACTATTCTAATAAAATGTACTAAAATATAGCTAAATTAACATAGAGGATAGCTAAAATAGGTGAAAAAGACTCGAATGAAAGTGTAAAATACACATACATCACTATCCTGTCTTGACATAGTGCTTATGTGGATGTGTATAAGTCAATCGAGGTATTCTTCAACCTATATTCATGCTTTGATTTATATGGTTTTTGTTCATATGTTATTTGATAGATTCAGTAGATTAGTACATTTTATTTGGCATGAAACTCCATTTTGTGTCTTGCATGTTTTTTGTATTAGACTCTAGCTTAGTTGCTTGAGGACAAGCAAAGGTTCGGTTTGGGGAGTTTGATGAATGTGTATTTTACACTTTCATTCGAGTCTTTTTCACCTATTTTAGCTATCCTCTATGTTAATTTATCTATATTTTAGTACATTTTATTAGAATAGTGTCACGTTTCCCTTTAGATTTTATTTTACAGGTTTTGGTTGAAATTCGAAGATTTCCGGGCAATTATATTGAAGTTGACAAGGAATTGGTGTTCCATAAGCCTATTTGGAGTATCTGAAGGTTTCCGTATAGGATTTTGAAGTCTAGGGGCCGAATCTGGAGGTTAGAAGGCTACTAGAAGTCAGAAACCGAGTCCGAAAAGGTGAAGAAATCCAAAAACGCGTCGAAAATGCGGAATTCCGCGAGAAATACTCTAGGGCGAACCGCCCCGTAGTTTTTTGGGGCCTATATATAGTGCTCAGTTTTTCTCCGAAAATCATATCTTTCCAGACCTTCTCTCTCACCTCTCTCTATAGTTTTAGGTAGGACCTTCCCGGGGCCTGTCCTGGGAGTTCTGTAGCTTAGGGGATACTTTTTCATAGCAGTTTGGAGCTCGTAGGATCGCAATCATCCGGAGATTGACAACCTTCGGTAACTTTGTATCTTACAGTTTTATTCTACTTATTTTATATTCTTTCAACATGTTTTCTTCTATGATTTCTGTTGATTGCATGCCTATTATGAGTAGCTAAACTTATCGTTGGTGGTAGTATGTGAATTCTTAGAGAAGGGAAGATAATCATGCTAATGGCTATATCGCGCATTATACTCCGTGTCATTGCTTTATTTCGTTGAGCAGTTGTGACCAAAATTCTCGTATGTTGTATTAATTATTATGCACACTAGGACACTTGTCGACCATCAGACCAATTATCTTCATAGTGTTAAATAATTACGGAACACATTAGGACAACAGTGATTGACTTGTCAGACCAAATTATCTTCGTAGTGCTTAATATTTGCAACAGGACACTAGATTGATTCAAAGATCTCTATGCAAGACCGAAGAATTTATGCATGATTATCGACCAGTTATGCTAAGAAGGACCATACTATCACCAATCTCCATTATCTGCTAGAAACCTCTTTTGCTATCTGTCTGCTGTTTTATATTCTCTTGTTAAATAGATAAAGCTAGTTATAGTCCTGAGAGAACGACACTCGAGTCATTCTACTGCTACACTACGGTTTTCGTTGTAGTTGTGGATTGCCTTTGGCTAAATAACAAATTTATTTGCTGAGCTGGAACCCGACAAATTCCCGTTCATCAACCACTGAAGGCATGGGTTCAACCCACCAAGGATCGTATGAGGGAACCGGCGATAGTTCTTTCGTCTGCAACTCGAGATCTGGAAATCAAGAACCACGCATTTCAACAACTTCCGAGGTTCTATGGCTTATCAAGGGAAGATGTGATGGGGTACTTGCACAATATCGATGATTTCGTCAACCAACTCCCACGACCCGGAGCTGACATAACAACGGATGAGTTGAGGATGAAGGTTTTTGCTATGGGACTTGGCAACAGAGCCAAGTCATGGTTGAGTTCTCTACCAGCAGGCTCGCTGGACACTTGGGAAAAGGTTTTTTCAGCTTTCATGAAGAAATACTTCCGTCACACCTTGACTACCGCGCTAAAGGCGCAAATCACTGGATTCAAGCAGGACTATGGTGAGACCATCTACACCGCATTCGAGAGATTCCAAGATCTCACGAACAAGTGCCCTCACCATGGTTTTGAACTTTCTGACCTAGTCCAACACTTCTACAATGGACTAACCTTCGAGAACCAACAAGTGGTGGATTTCCAATGCCGAGGCAATATTTGGGAGGAAACCGCAGAAGCCGTCTGGGCAGTTTTCGAAAGGCTTGCTAAGGGTTCGCAGTTCAAGGACCCAAGAGCAATGGTTAGGAGACGTGGACCTGAAATTCCACCGACTCAAGAAGCCCCTATGTATAGGGGGAATGGGGATCAATTCGAGTGCTTTACCAACGAATTGAAGCAAGTCCTCAAGAGCGACACCGAAACAACTGTTTCGAACGAAGTATGCCGAATATGCAATAACTATGGGCATGGGGCTCATATGTGTAGATCGGAGCTGGCATACGATGATGGCAACTGGGCTCGAGGAGGCGAAGAAGAAGCCTTTGCTACGGAGTTTGGCACTCAAGAAGTTAGCTACGGACAAGACGGTAGGAATCCTCGAGGTGGATTTTGGAGAAGAGGATACCGTAACAATCAAGGATATGCACCGGCTAACCAAACTTATGGACCTAACCAAGACCGTAGTAGGTTAAACTATGGTAATGATCACTGCGAAAACCCCGCTCCGAAAGAGCCACCGAAGTCGAAGTCGGCTCAACTGATGGAGAACTTGCAGAAGATGGTTGATCACACACAAAGTTTTCTCAAACGTTATGAAGAAGATTCCGAGAAGACTAGGGCAAGGCTTGATAGGTTGGAAGAGAGCACTAGGCTTGCCCATCAAAAGATGCAAGAATTGATCGACCGAGGAGCAAGTAGGGAGCAAGGCAAACTGCCTAGCAACACTGTGAAATCGAATGCCATTACATTGGCTGGTGATGTACCTGACGAAATCACCATCAAGAAGGTTGTTAAGTGCGAGTGTTGCATGAAGGAAGAACTTTTACAGGCTAAGGAAGAAGAGAAGGACCTTGGGTCTGACGCAAGTGATGAGGAGCAAGAGGATCCCGAACCACTCCCTAAAAGTTTCGATGTTAAGGTAGGGATTGGGGAGCTTGAAGATGTCCGTGCCACACTAGACACGGGATCCTACTCAAACATAATCCCTTTGAATGTGTTTGAAAAGAGCAACCTTGGAAAACTATCTGAGCAAAGGGCTATTGTGCAACTGGCGGATGGATCCTTTATAAGACCCGAGGGCGTTGTGAAAAATGTGTTGGTCAAGATTGGTGAAACATCTATATACACCAATTTTGTAGTTATGCCGGCATCTGCACCTGGGACGGGGGATGTCATACTCTTAGGGAAAACGTTCTTTACCAAACTACGCTCCGTGATGGACATCTACCAAAGAACTTGCACTATTGAAGTAGATGGCAAGCACACGTGTTGAAAGCCATATCTGATCCACCTGATCCGCCTGATATTTCTTTTACTACTCACTACTGTGGTCTTGCAGCTTATATTCTTTCTTATTCACAGGTTCGTGGCATGGAGAGGAGATCAATGAAGGGGAAGCCTAGTACCCGCAAAAAGAAGAGATAGGCGCAGACAGGATTCGAGTCAAAGACTTTAAACAATGGCGCTATCCGGGAGGCAACCCGGAATTTATCGCTTTCTTTACTGCTTTTCTGCATGCATTCATTCTTGAACTATTTGCTTCTCGTATGCGAATTTGTTCATGTCTGTGTCGTATATGCTTATGTTTGAGTGATATTTTTCGAGTGGTTTTTTGAAAAAATTGGTTTTGGGGATTAAAACCGCATTTTCTGACGACGGAAGCCGTCTCCCCGCAACGGGGAGCACGGGGCGAACCGCCCCACATGGGGGGCGAACCGCCCCGCGTGGGGCAAACCGCCCCACGGCTCCAGAAACTCAAAAACGCGGATTTCTTCCCCTTTACCTCATTTTCTTCATATTTCATCATTCCTCCTCCCAAATAAACCGAAAATCGCGATTTCAACTTCAAATCTTCATAACTTCTTCGTTTCTTGACCAAATTTAGTGTTCTTTAGCTTAAATCAAAGCCTATTACATGATCTATCTTTCCACCTGAACAGATTTCGTCCTAATGCATTAGATTTTTAGATCTGAGGTATCATTCTAAGAACCCTAATTTTTTAATTTGGGGGTTTTCTAATTTGAGCTTCAATTATGCTTGTTTGATGCATGGGTATGTTGTTTGTGTGATTAGAAGTGTTATTTACTATCAATTGCATGCTCAATTTTGCTTGAATTGTTGATTTGGGAGTTTTGCTACTAGATGATATATCTTGTTATGCAATATGTCTTTATCTTTGATTTCTTGCATATGATTGTGTTTATTGATGTAATATTGGGGGATTTGACGCTAGAATGCTTAATTGTTGAGTATGAGGATTTATGATGATCGAATTTTTCGCTACTATGGTATGAATTGAGCCTAGTTATTTAGAGTATTGGTTGTCTAGCAAGAGAATGATGTGATGTATTGCATGTAGTAGTTACATTGGTATGTTGCATATTGTAGAAGCTAGGCTAGACATTAAAGGTTGGGGAGTTCGATTGTTGATCGTATCACTTGTGTGTTTTGCTCGTACACTAGCATATGCATGAGTCAGTTTTGTGTCATGTGAGGTACTAACTGTTGTTTGCAGGAGCCATGCCATGGGAAAGGATCATTCCCGTATGATTTCTATGAAATATTGGAGGGGGATCAATTACAACCATGTCAAGAAGAGTGACCTCGTTAGATGTGCGTTCGAGCCAAGGGGTTTTGCAACAACGTCGTGGATTATCCAGGAGGAGGAGCTAGAGAACACCTGGAGTGAGGACTCCTATGCCTATTCATGCACCACCGAAGGGACAAAAACCATTATTACGTCAGCACTCCATCACGAGGACTGCAAAGTTCGAGTGAACTGGAAGGCACCGGGACAGTCTTGCCGCAACGGATTCAATCTTGAGTCTGCAGTTGCTCGAAGGTTCCGAAGCGCTAGCTTGGTTCCAAAACATAACGACATGGGTGCCCGACCCCTCTTAGGGGTACCCCTTACCTGCCTCTAAAGGGAGCATCATATAGACATCGGTCAGATCAACAGTAGAGAATGTGGTCGACATTGGAAAAAATGGTAGAAGACCTTTGAGTATCCGAGCAGCTTACTGAAACCTTCTCGTGGTGTAAAACGTTGGAGGGGGAGGTCCTGATACCACTGCCCTTTCCCCTTCAACGGTTCACATCCCATTGGAGGGCTTCAGGATGGAGGATTCCATAACAGAGGCGGCCAATCTTGTAGATTCCCTTCGACACTGCAACTCTACTAGTGACGATGTGCGTGACAGTAGTGACAATGAAGGCCATACGGGCAATGATGATACTAATGGAGGAGTTGTTCCTGTCCGGCCTATGATTGAAACTACCACGCATACCAGAAGACCTGGTGACACTCTATTAAGCTCCCAGAGCAGGCCCAATAACTCACAAGCAGCATACTCAGCCGACCAAGGCCAAACCATGGGGTAACATCTAGTATCACATCTTATTTCCGCATTTTCTTACTGCTAGGGACTAGCGTAAATTTGATGAGGGGGGATGGGATTTAAGTGATCTGATGTTGTTAGTTTGGAGCTTGGTATTGGTGGGATGAGTATAGTACCTTGCATGCTTTATCCGTCTGCATTTGCATTTGCACGTTTACCGCTTTCTTAGATTTTTTAGGTTGCATTCACTACATTCATCCTAGGATAGTCTTGCATGTTTTTATATGGAGTTTATTGCCGAATTTTTTGAACTTTTTTATTGGGTAGATTAACTAACTATGACATTAATCATATGCTTCATCTCTATGAATTTGTTTGTGATTTTTCTCGTTTGGCTTGTCACATTTATGTATTGCGCTTAGTTAAGCTTGGTAGTCTCGACATCACTTAGTGGTGTTTTCTCTACTGCGGTTCACGAAGGCCTTTATAATAGGATGATGCATGTTAGGGTCTTATGGTTGTTTTCCCGAGTAATTATGTACCTAAGAGGCAACAAGTCTTCACCATGCTTTGAGATTGCTAAATGCCTAGGAAGGAGGTAGTGTGAGGTTGTGTGATCCTTTGTTTATAACCTATTCTTCCGAATAGGTTTGGGGACCAGCGATTGTTCTTTCGCCTGCAACCCGAGATCTGGAGATCAAGAACCACGCATTCCAACAACTTCCGAGGTTCTATGGCTTATCAAGGGAAGATGTGATGGGGTACTTGAACGATATCGATGATTTCGTCAACCAACTCCCATGACCCGGAGCTGACATAACAACGGATGAGGTAAGGATGAAGGTTTTTGCTATGGGACTTGGCGACAGAGCCAAGTCATGGCTGAGTTCTTTACCAGCCGGCTCGCTGGACAGTTGGGAAAAGGTTTTTTCAGCTTTCATGGAGAAATACTTCCCACACACTTTGACTACCGCGCTAAAGGCGCAGATTACTGGTTTCAAGCAAGACTATGATGAGACTATCTACACTGCGTTCGAGAGGTTCCAAGATCTCACGAACAAGTGCCCTCACCATGGTTTTGAACTTTCTGACTTAGTCCAACACTTCTACAATGGACTAACCTTCGAGAACCAACAAGTGGTGGATTTCCAATGCCGAGGCAATATTTGGGAGGAAACCGCAAAAGCCGTCTGGGCTGTTTTTGAAAGGCTTGCTAAGGGTTCACAGTTTAAGGACCCAAGAGCAATGGTTAGGAGACGTGGACCTGAAGCTCCACCGACTCAAGAAGCCCCTATGTACAGGGGGAATGTGGATCAATTCGAGTGCTTTACCAACGAATTGAAGCAAGTCCTCAAGAGCGCCACCGGAACAGCTGTTTCGAACGAAGTATGTCGAATATGCAAGAATTATGGGCATGGGGCTCATATGTGTAGATCGGAGCTGGAATACGATGATGGCAACTGGGCTCGAGGAGGCGAAGAAGAAGCCTTTGCTACGGAATTTGGCACTCAAGAAGTTAGCTACGGACAAGACGGTAGGAATCCTCGAGGTGGATTTTGGAGAAGAGGATACCGTAACAGTCAAGGATATGCACCGGCTAACCAAACTTATGGACCTAACCAAGACCGTAGTAGGCTAAACTATGGTAATGATCAATGCGAAAACCCCGCTCCGAAAGATCCACCGAAGTCGAAGTCGGCTCTATTGATGGAGAACTTACAGAAGATGGTTGATCACACACAAAGTTTTCTCAAACGTTATGAAGAAGATTCTGAGAAGACTAGAGCAAGGCTCGATAAGTTGGAAGAGAGCACAAGGCTTGCCCATCAAAAGATGCAAGAGTTGATCGACCGAGGAGCAAGTAGGGAGCAAGGCAAACTGCCTAGCAACACTGAGAAGTTATTATCTATTAACTTAGTAGGTGATATACCTGTTGAAATCACCATCAAGAAGGTTGTTAAGTGCGAGAGTTGCAAGAGGGAACTGCCCCCACAGGCCGAAGAAGAAGAAAAGGACCTTGGTATTAACAAGAGTGAAGAGGAGCAAGAGGATCCCGAGCCACTCCCTCAAAGTTTCGATATTAAGGTCGGGATTGGGGAGCTTGAAGATGTCCGAGCCACACTAGACAGTGGATCCTACTCAAATGTGCTCCCTTTGAACGTTTTCGAGAAGAGTAACCTTGGAGAACTAACTGTGCATAAGGCTATTGTGCAACTGGCGGATGGATCCCTTGTGAAACCCGAAGGCGTTGTGAAGCATGTATTAGTCAAAATTGGTGAAGCCTCTGTTCACACCGATTTTGTAATTATGCCAGCATCAGCACCAGGAACGGGGGATGTAATACTCTTAGGACGAACATTCTTGACTAAAATACGCTCAGTGATGGACATCTACCAAAGTACTTGCACTATCGAAGTGGATGGCAAGCAACATGTGTTGCAAGCCATATCTGATCCATCTGATCCACCCGATACAGTGGTCTTAACGTTTATATTCACTCTTATTCACAGGATCAAAGCACGGGAAGGAGAATCATGAAGGGGAAGTCTAGTACCCTCAGAAGGAAAAGATAGGCGAAGACAGGGGTCGAGTCAGAGACCTTAAACAATGGCGCTATCCGGGAGGCAACCCGGGGTTTTTATCGCTTTCTTTACTGCTTTATTGCATGCATTCCTACTTGAACAATTTGCGTTTCATATGTGAAATTGTTCGGTTCTGTGTCGTATGTGCTTATGTTGTGTTCGAGTGCGACTTTTCGAGTGATTTTTTGAGGAAAACGATTTTTCGGGGACTAAAATTTTTTCGGGGACTTAAAATCGCATTTTTATTTTTCAAAAAATGTTCGTCTCCCAACTAAAAGTGGGGGGCGAATCGCCCCACGACCAGAGCGCGCGCGCGCGCTCTTTGCATGCGGGGCGGTCCGCCCCAGGTGTCGGGCGAACCGCCCCACACTTCCAGAATGCTTAAATCGGGGGTTTCTTCCCCAAACCCCCATTTTCCTCCATTTTCATCCTCCAAACTCTAAAATTTCCTCCATATTCAAAATAACTTCAAATCTTCATAACTCTTCCATCTCTCCATCAATTTGTGTGTTCTTTAGCTTCATTCGAAGCCCGTTCCACCTCAAGTATGTGTATTTAGGAGAAAATCGGAAAAAGCCTGTGATTGTCTCCTCACATCTCTCAGACGATGAAGAAGGTAAGCTGATTGAAGTATTGAAGGAAAATTCCGCAGCTATAGGATGGGGGATCAGCGATATCAAAGGAATTAGCCCTACAAGATGCGTGCACAACATCACTCTTGAACAAGATGCCAAACCTGTTAGGCAACCTCAGCGAAGGATAAATCCAGCAATGCAAGAGGTGGTAAAAAAGGAAGTGATCAAGTTGTTAGATGCTGATATGATTTACCCCATTCCAGATAGTCGATGGGTGAGCTCGGTACATGTAGTTCCTAAGAAACCGGGAGTCACGGTGGAAGAGAATGAGAAGGGAGAATTGGTACCGGTTAGGAAGAGCACTGGATGGCGGATGTGCATTGACTACAGAAGATTAAACGCCGCCACTAAAAAAGACCACTTCCCTTTACCATTTATAGATGACATGCTAAATCGCCTTGCGGGGCGGAAGTTCTATTGTTTTCTTGATGGTTTATCAGGTTTCTACCAGATTCCGATTGCACCGGAAGATCAGGAAAAGACGACATTCACTTGCCCATTCGGAACATTTGCCTATAGGAGGATGCCATTTGGACTATGCAATGCTCCCGCCACTTTTCAAAGGTGCATGCTTTCTGTTTTCTCTGACATGGTAACTAAATTTGTTGAAGTTTTTATGGATGATTTTTCCCTTTTTTGGTGATTCATTTGATGAATGCTTGCAAAGATTAGATCTTGTTTTGAAAAGGTGCATTGAATGCAACTTGACCTTAAGCTGGGAGAAGAGTCATTATATGGTTAGAGAAGGCATTGTTCTAGGACATGTAGTTTCTGAAAGAGGTATTGAGGTAGACAAGGCTAAGATAGAAATCATTGAAAAACTTCCCCCGCCTACTTGCGTGAAAGAATTGCAATCTTTTCTTGGCCATGTAGGTTTTCATAGGAGGTTTATTAAAGATTTTTCGAAAATTGCTAAACCTTTAAGTAGCTTGCTTGCTAAAGATGTGGTTTTCCATTTCTCTAATGATTGTCTGGTTGCTTTTAATACCCTTAAGGAAAAGCTTGTTTCTGCCCCCATTGTTGTGCCACCTGACTGGAATCTTCCTTTCGAAATTATGTGTGATGCTTCGAATTTTGCTATGGGTGTTGTTTTATGCCAAAAAGTTGATAAACAGTATCGTGTGATTTATTATGTTAGTAAGACTCTAGACTCTGCGCAGGTTAATTATACAACAACTCAAAAGGAGTTTTTAGCTGTTATCTTTGTTTTACAAAAGTTTAGGTCTTATTTAATTCGACATCCTGTGAATGTCCATACTGATCATGCTGCTTTGAGACATTTGATAGCTAAGCAAGATTCTAAGCCTAGATTAATCCATTGGGTCCTTTTGCTGCAAGACTTTGATTTGACCATAGTAGATAGAGCTGGTAGGGAGAATTTACTAGCGGATCATTTATCTAGAATACCTAATATCCCTATTGATCCGATACCCATTAATGAAGACCTCCCCGATGAGCATCTAATGAAGGCTAATGAGGAGCCATGGTATGCGGATATTGTAAACTATTTGGCTATGAATGTTTGCCCCACTAACTTTTCAGCTTCAGACAACAGAGCTCTTGCCAAGAAATGCAGGACTTACATATGGGATGATCCACATCTATTCAAGGAAGGAGCTGATGGGATTCTAAGGAGATGCGTGCCACAAGAAGAACAACAAAGTATACTGAGCCATTGCCATGAGCTTAACTGTGGAGGGCACTACAGTGGATTGAAGACAACACGCAAGGTACTGCAGGCAGGATTTTTCTGGCCAACAATATACAAAGATGCTCGAAGTTTTGTGAAGAATTGTGACCCATGCCAACGAGGTGGCGGTATTGGCAAGAAAGATAAAATGCCCCTTCAAGGGAATCTAGTGGTAGAACCTTTCGATGTATGGGGCATTGATTTTATGGGACCATTTCCAAACAGTGGAGGTTATGAATACATTCTTGTTGCAGTGGACTATGTGACTAAATGGGTAGAGGAAATTCCTACAAAAACGAATGGCGGTGCGGTAGTTATGAAGTTCTTGAAGGAAGTAATATTCTCGAGATTTGGGTGCCGTAGGACAATCATCAGCGATGGAGGGTCACACTTCGTCAATAGAACGTTTGCTTCCCTCCTTAAGAGATACAGTGTCCACCATAGTGTCGCTACACCTTACCACCCGCAAACATCGGGGCAAGTCGAAGTCAGTAACCGTCAAATCAAGAAGATCCTGGAGCGAGTAGTGAAGCCTAGTAGAAAGGATTGGGCAGGAAAATTGAATGATGCACTTTGGGCATACAGGACTAGCTACAAGACGGTGATCGGGACCACTCCGTACAGACTTGTGTATGGAAAAGCATGTCATCTTCCCGTAGAACTAGAAACAAGGCGTATTGGACCATTAAAACACTCAATCTTGATATGGGAAAGGCTGGCGAGGAACGATTGTTACAACTAGATGAGCTTGATGAATTACAACTAGGTGCTTATGAGAATGCCAAGATCTACAAGGAACGTACTAAGAAGTATCATGATCGTGGTATAGTACGAAAGGAATTGATTCCTCGACAAAAAGCTTTGGTGTTCAATTCTCGCCTTCGACTATTCCCTGGAAAGCTCCGTACTCGTTGGGATGGACCGTACGAAATTCTCGAAGTTGCTCCCCATGGAGCTGTTAAACTCTTCGATCCAAAGACAGGCAATACCTTCAAGGTGAATGGCCAGCGAGTGAAGTCGTACTTCGAGATATCTAGTGATCAAAGCGAGGTTGATCACCTTGAGCTTACCCTTACCGCCTCCACTAAAGGTTAGTGTGTTTTGTTTTGTTTTCTCACGAGTTTGATTGAGTATTATAGGTAACTTATACAAGCATTAGCTGTCACCTTAGATCCACTTTCGGCGTTCGGGACGAGCGACGACGTTTAGGTTTGGGGAGGAGGTTATCGCTTGTTATCTCTATACTTATCTTGCTTATGAAAAACTCGTGAAATTTTTTGCATTTGCACGTTTACTGCTTTCTTAGATTTTTTAGGTTGCATTCACTACATTCATCCTAGGATAGTTTTGCATGTTTTATATGGAGTTTATTGCCGAATTTTTTGAACTTGTTTTATTGGGTAGATCAGCTAGCTATGCCATTAATCGTATGCTTCATCTCTATGAATTTGTTTGAAGTTTTTCTCGCTTGGCTTGTCACATTTATGTATTGCACTTAGTTGAGCTAGGTAGTCTCGACATCACTTGGTGGTGTTTTCTCTACTACGGTTCACGAAGGCCTTTATAATAGGATGATGCATGTTAGGGTCTTATGGTTGTTTTCCCGAGTAATTATGTACCTAAGAGGCAACAAGTCTTCACCATGCTTTGAGATTGCTAAATGCCTAGGAAGGAGGTAGTGTGAGGTTGTGTGATCCTTTGTTTATAACCTATTCTTCCGAATAGGTTTGGGGAGGGAGTTACACCATCGTTAGACTTGTTTCTGTTTTTCATTTTCGTATCGTGAGTTTATTTTTCCTTTTTCCGTAAATTTTGTACTCCAACCTATTCTTTCGAATAGGTTTGGGGAAGTCGTGTGAGTCTTTTTGTTTTTGTTATGCTACTGCTGGCTAGAAAAAAAATCGAAAAAAAAAAAGAAAAGGAAAAATTCCAGAAAAAAAGAGGAAAAGAAAAAACGAGAATCTAGAAAGAAAAAAAAGAAAAAAAAGACCCCAAAAAAGCAAAGAAGGGTACAAAAAAGAAAGCCAAATAGCAGTTTAGCAAAGTGTTGAGTCTTTTCCATTTTTTGTAATGTTCGTAATCGTGTTTTTATCTTTTATCTTTTTTGTCTTGAGTGTCATCTGTTCTAGACCACCCTCGTCCTGCCATTCAGGAAGTGGTGAATAGCTTAAGACTTTACTTGAGAGATGTGTAGAATAGGGGAGAGTTATCTTTCATAGGGAACCCTCCTTCGTTTGATGAGAGCCAGTACTGGTTCGACCTCTTTTGAGAAAAAGTCTTAACATGGTGGAACGGCAGTAAGTCCTCAGTTTCATAGGCACGGGACAATCATTTGTATCCTAGCATGCATCATTACATCGTCACTGACTAGGTCCAGGTAGAGGATGTTACGAGAGACTATCTTGGATGTGTATAAGTCAATCGAGGTATTCTTCAACCTATATTCATGCTTTGATTCATATGGTTTTTGTTCATATGTTATTTGGTAGATTCAGTAGACTAGTTCATTTTATTTGGCATGAAACTCCATTTTTGTGTCTTGCATGTTTTTTGTATTAGAGTCTAGCTTAGTTGCTTGAGGACAAGCAAATGTTCGGTTTGGGGAGTTTGATGAATGTATATTTTACACTTTCATTCGAGTTTTTTTCACCTATTTTAGCTATCCTCTATGTTAATTTAGCTATATTTTAGTACATTTTATTAGAATAGTGTCACGTTTCCCTTTAGTTTTTATTTTACAGGTTTTGGTTGAAATTCGGAGATTTCTGGGCAAATATATTAAAGTTGACAACGAATTGGTGTTCAAGAAGCCTATTTGGAGTATCTGAAGGTTTCTGGATAGGATTTGGAGTCTAGGGGTCGAATATGGAGGTTAGAAGGCCATTAGAAGTCTGAAACCGAGTCCGAAAAGGTGAAGAAATCCAAATCCGCGTCGAAAAACGCGGAATTCCGCGAAAAAGGCGGGGGGCGAACCGCCCCAGCCTCGGGCGAACCGCCCCAGAAAAATTTCGGGGCCTATATATAGAGCTCAGTTTTTCTCCGAAAATCATATCTTTCCAAGCCTACTTTCTCACCTCTCTCTATAGTTTTAGGTAGGAACTTCCCGGGGCCTGTCCTGGGAGTTCCGTAGCTTAGGGGATACTTTTTCATAGCAGTTTGGAGCTTGTAGGACCGCAATCATCCGGAGATTGACAACCTTCGGTAACTTTGTATCTTACAAGTTTTATTCTACTTATTTTATTTATGTCTCAATATGTTTTCTTCTATGATTTCTGTTGATTGCATGCATAATATGAGTAGCTAAACTTATCATTGGTGGTAGTATGTGAATTCTTAGCGAGGGAAGATAATCATGCTAATGGCTATATCGCGCATTATACTCCGTGTCATTGCTTTATTTCGTTGATCAGTTGTAACCAAAATTCTCGTATGTTGTATTGATCATTATGCACAATTGGACACTAGTCGACCATCAGACCAATTATCTTCATAGTGTTGAATAATTACGGAACACATTAGGACAACCGTGATTGACTAGTCAGACCAGATTATCTTCGTAGTGCTTAATACTTGCAACAGGACACTAGATTGATTCAAAGATCTCTATGCAAGACCGAGGAATTTATGCATGATTATCGACCCATTATGCTAAGAAGGACCATACTATCACCAATCTCCATTGTCTGCTAGAAACCCCCTATTGTTATCTGTCTGCTGTTTTATATTCTCTTGTTAAATAGATAAAACTAGTTATAGTCCTTAGAGAACGACACTCGAGTCATTCGTCTACTACACTACGGTTTTCGTTGTACTTGTGGATTGCCTTTGGCTAAATTACAAATTTTATTTGCGGAATCGAGACCCGACAAATCTCCGTTCATCACGCTCCAGCGTTCATATTTGAATTTCATTCAAATGAACATTAAATGCAAAAGTAAGCATGCGAAGAACATGAAGACTAGAAGACAAATGAAGGACGCTGCTGAAAGTACAAAAGCATGTTAGTGACATCTTAAGGAACAAAGCCTTAGAATTTGAAATTCAAACGGCTCCCTTGATTCACTATAAGTAGAGGTCATCCGACAAAGAGTTGAAGTGTGTCAACAACGTGATCAAACTCTCACTTGTGCTTAAACACTCATCTTCCTTACTCTTTACTGCCTATTGATCCGTTCCAAGACTTAAAGCTTGAAACGAAAGCTACTTGTGAAGAAGTAGAACATTCACGGCTAAGAAATTAGTTAAGTGTTCTTTCTTTCGAACAAGAACAAGTCTTCACACCAGAAACAACTTAACTTGTTTACTGCAAAGTATTCAAAGTTTTGTTTCTTAGATTACTTGTTATAGCTGAATAAGTAATACTCAAGTCATCTCATCCCAAACCTCTCTAACTGATAAACACCATTTTTCAGGCGTGAAATTCAGGGGGAATTAATCAAGCAAAGGGTTGCTGATTATAAGTCCCACTTGCTGATTATAAGTCCCAAGTTTGGTGGAGAACAAGGTTTCGTTCTCTAGTTAGGTTGGAAACGAAGCAAGTGTGCTTTGGTTTCTGAAGAATCGCTCTAGATAGATGTTGTAAGGAATCTCAAATTTATCTTAGTGGATTCAGTCCTAGAAAGGGCAAAGTGGATTAGTTGAGAGATTACGCCACTCTCAGATACCACTATAAAAAGTGTTTGTCTGATTTACTTTACTGCATTTAGTTTTCAGCAAGCTTATCTATCTGAACACTGTCACTCTGCTCACTTGTTGAAACTAGCACTTACTGATGAATGTGTGTTTTACACTTTCATTCGAGTCTTTTTCACCTAATTTAGCTATCCTCTATGTTAATTTAGCTATATTTTAGTACATTTTATTAGTATAGTGTCACGTTTCCCTTTAGATTTTATTTTACAGGTTTTGGTTGAAATTCGGAGATTTACGGGCAATTATATTGAAGTCTACAAGGAATTGGTGTTCCAGAAGCCTATTTGGAGTATCTGAAGGTTTCCGGATAGGATTTGGAGTCTAGGGGTCGAATCTGGAGGTTAGAAGGCCATTAGAAGTCTAAAACCGAGTCCGAAAAGGTGAAGAAATCCAAATCCGCGTCGAAAAACGCGGAAATTCCGCGAAATACTGGAGGGCGAACCGCCCCAGAAGTTTTTCGGGCCTTTATATAGTTGCGAGTTTTCTCTCCGGAAATCATATCTTTCCAAGCCTACTTTCTCACCTCTCTCTATCGTTTTAGGTAGGAACTTCCCGGGGCCTGTCCTGGGAGTTCCATAGCTTAGGGGATACTTTTTCATAGCAGATTGGAGCGCGTAGGATCACAATCATCCGGAGATTGACAACCTTCGGTAACTTTGTATCTTATAACTTTTATCTACTTATTTTATATTCTTTCAATATGTTTTCTTCTATGATTGCTATTGATTGCATGCACATTATGAGTAGCTAAATTTATCGTTGGTGGTAGTATGTGAATTCTTAGCGAGGGAAGATAATCATGCTAATGGCTATATCGCGCATTATACTCCGTGTCATTGCTTTATTTTGTTGATGAGTTGAACACCAAAATTCTCGTATGTTGTATTGATCATTATGCACACTAGGACACTTGTCGCCCAATCAGACTTAATTATCTTCGTAGTGTTGAATGATTACGGAGCACAATAGGACGTTAGTTGTTTACAGGTCAGACCCACATTATCTTCGTAGTGCACAATACTTACAACAGGACCCAAGATTCATTCAAAGATCTCTATGCAAGACCGGGGAATTTATGCATGATTATCGACCCATTATGTTAAGAAGGACCATACTATCACCAACCTCCATTATCTGCTTGAAAACCCCGTATAGCTTTCTATCTGCTGTTTTATATTTTCTAATTAAATAGATAAAGCTAGTTATAGTCCTGAGAGAACGACACTCGAGTCATTCTACTACTACACTACGGTTTTCGTTGTAGTTGTGGATTGCCTTTGGCTAATTACAAATTTATTTGATTGAACCCTGACAACGTTCATCAAATTGGCGCCGTTGTCGGGGACTATACTCCTATTTTCTATTTAATTTGTTTTTATTTACAGATATGGATTCCTAATTCTTTTAGCTTTAGTTTTCCTTTTTTATTTCTCTCTCTACTTTCCTATTTGTTTCTAATTACTTCACCTAGTCTGTCACAGATTGTGTATGCCGCATACACGTTCTGCAGGAATACCGCTTGTTGATTCAATTGCTGAGATCGATAGAGTCTACCACCAAAGAAGGCGACTCCTTTCAAGGAAATCGACGGAATGGCAGAAGCTAGACCACTGAAGGCATGGGTACAACCCACCAAGGATCGTATGAGGGGACCGACGATTGTTCTTTCGCCCGCAACCCGAGATCTGGAAATCAAGAACCACGCATTCCAAAAACTTCCGAGGTTCTATGGCTTATCAAGGGAAGATGTGATGGGGTACTTGAACGATATCGATGATTTCGTCAACCAACTCCCACGAACCGGAGCTGACATAACAACGGATGAGTTAAGGATGAAGGTTTTTGCAATGGGACTTGGCGACAGAGCCAAGTCATGGCTGAGTTCTCTACCAACCGGCTCGCTGGACACTTGGGAAAATGTTTTTTCAGCTTTCATGGAAAAATACTTCCCACACACTCTCACTACCGCGCTTAAGGCGCAAATCACTAGATTCAAGCAAAACTATGATGAGACCATCTACACCGCGTTCGAAAGGTTCCAAGATCTCACGAACAAGTGCCCTCACCATGGTTTTGAACTCTCCGACCTAGTCCAACACTTCTACAATGGACTAACCTTCGAGAACCAACAACTGGTGGATTTCCAATGCCGAGGGAATATTTGGGAGGAAACCGCAGAAGCCGTCTGGGCAGTTTTCGAAAGGCTTGCTAAGGGTTCGCAGTTCAAGGACCCAAGAGCAATGGTTAGGAGACGTGGACCTGAAGCTCCACCAACTCAAGAAGCCCCTATGTACAGGGGGAATGGGGATTAATTCGAGTGCTTTACCAACGAATTGAAGCAAGTCCTCAAGAGCGCCACCGGAACAACTGTTTCGAACGAAGTATGCCGAATATGCAAGAACTATGGGCATGGAGCTCATATATGTAGATCGGAGCTGGCATACGAAGATGGCAACTGGGCTCGAGGAGGCGAAGAAGAAGCCTTTGCTACGGAATTTGGTACTCAAGAAGTTAGCTACGGACAAGACGGTAGGAATCCTCGAGGCGGATTTTGGAGAAGAGGATACCGCAACAATCAAGGATATGCACCGGCTAACCAAACTTATGGACCTAACCAAGACCGTAGCAGGCTGAACTATGGTAATGATCACTGCAAAAACCCCGCTCCGAAAGAGCCACCGAAGTTGAAGACGGCTCTACTGATGGACAACTTACAAAAGATGGTCGATCACACACAAAGTTTTCTCAAACGGTATGAAGAAGATTCCGAGAAGACTAGGGCAAGGCTCGATAGGTTGGAAGAGAGCACTAGGCTTACCCATCAAAAGATGCAAGAGTTGATCGACCGAGGAGCAAGTAGGGAACAAGGCAAACTTCCTAGCAACACTGAGAAGTCATTGTCCATTAAATTAGTGGGTGATCTACCTGTTGAAATCACCATCAAGAAGGTTACTAAGTGCTAGAGTTGCAAGAGGGACCTACCTCCACAAGCCGAAGAAGAAGGAAAGTACCTTGGTACCAACAAGAGTGAAGAGGAGCAAGAGGATTCCGAGCCACTCCCTCAAAGTTTCAATATTAAGGTCGGGATTGGGGAGCTTGAAGATGTCCGAGCCACACTGGACACTGGATCGTACTCTAATGTGCTCCCTTTCAACGTTTTCAAGAAGAGTAACCTTGGAGAACTAACTATGCATAAGGCTATTGTGCAACTGGCGGATGGATCCCTTGTGAAACCCGAAGGCGTTGTGAAGAATGTATTAGTCAAAATTGGTGAAGCATCTGTCCACACCGATTTTGTACTTATGCCAGCATCAGCACCAGGAACGGGGGATGTCATACTCTTAGGACGAACATTCTTGACCAAAATACGCTCAGTGATGGACATCTGCCGAAGGACTTGCACTATCGAAGTGGATGGCAAGCAACACGTGTTGCAAGCCATAAATGATCCACCTGATCCACCCGATACTTCTAACACTATTGATTACAGTGGTCTTAACGTCTATGTTCACTCTTATTCACAGGATCAAAGCACGGGAAGGAGAATCATGACGGGGAAGTCTAGTACCCACAGAAGGAAAAGATAGGCGAAGACAGGGGTCGAGTCAGAGACCTTAAACAATGGCGCTATCCGGGAGGCAACCCGGGGTTTTTATCGCTTTCTTTACCGATTTATTGCATGCATTCATACTTGAACAATTTGCTTTTCATATGTGAATTTGTTTAGTTCTGTGTCGTATGTGCTTATGTTGTGTTCGAGTGCGACTTTTTCGAGTGATTTCTTGAGGAAAATGATTTTTCGGGGACTAAAAACTTTTTCGGGGACTTAAAATCGCATTTTATTTTTAAAAAAACGTTCGTCTCCCACCTAAAAGTGGGGGGCGAATCGCCCCACGTATGGGGCGAATCGCCCCGCGCGCCCAGAGCGCGCGCGCGCGCTCTGGGCGCGCGGGCGGTCCGCCCCAGGTGTGGGGCGAACCGCCCCACACCTCCAGAGAGTTCAAATCGGGGGTTTCTTCCCCAAACCCCCATTTTTCTCCATTTTCATCCTTCAAACTCCAAAATTTCCTCCATATTCAAAATATCATCAATCTTCATAACTTCTTCATCTCTCCATCATTTTGTGTGATCTTTAGCTTCATTCAAAGCCCGTTACGTGCTCTATCATTCTCTCCAAAAAAATTCTTCCTAGCTCATTCAATTTCCGGATTTGAGGTATTATCACATGAACCCTAATTTTTACAATTTGGGGATTTTTTGATTTATGCTTCAATTAGACTTGTATGATGTATGAGTTGATGATTTATGTGTTTAGATTCATTATTCATTGTCAATTACATGTTCAATTAGGCTTGGTTTGATGATTTGAGATTTTGCTAATTGGATGATATATGTCTTGTTAGGAATTGTCTCTCTTGCTTTCATTCCTTGTTTAAACATGTATTTAATGACATGAAATTGATGAATGTATTGATAGAATGCATGATGGTTGAGATTGAGGATTTATGCTAGAAATTGATTTTTATGATATGGATTGAACCTTGTGATTCAAGGCATATGTTGTTAGCAAAAGCATAATGTGATATGTTATTGTAGTAGGTACATTGATATGTTACGTAATAAATTAGCTAGACTAGGCTTTGGGTTCTTGAGGAGTTCGATTTTTGAAATTTTTACTCGTTTGTTCGCTCGTTTGTTTACATAAGCATAGGTCTGTTTTGCGTCGTACAAGATACTAATTGCTGTTTGTAGGAATCATGGCACCAAGGACAAGGAGAGCCGGCTCTAGCAAAAAGGGGAAGGGAGTGGCATCAAGCTCCCAACCATCTCACGACTTGTACGAGTTGTCTGCCGCTGCAATAGGGGTGCGACAACGGTTAGAGGAGGAGATGGCCGACGGAGGAAGGTCTATCATTCCCGACAGGAGGATTGACATTCCTGAGTCTGCAGCGAATAGAGCGGGGTATAGGACACTTTCAAGTTTAGGGTCACAGAGGAATTGGGCATGGTACAGTTCCGACAGGTTCAAAGGCTACGACGAGAGCCTCCTTCGAGATTTCTACACCGGGTATACGGATTTGGATGAGAAGAATGGGGTGTTAGTCCGAGGCCTAATTATACCATGGAGCCTAGAGCACATTTCTTCCTTCATCCACTTCGGGAACTTTGAATTCACAGAGAGCGCACACGCCTACTTATATTCGAGGACCGCTAGGGGATAGGAGGAGACGTCACCGAAGTGATCTGCAACAGGGGGTACAAATATCCGGGAGTTGGGGGAGCACCTGGACGGATCGTTTATGGCGACCTTAGCATCGAAGCTAAGGTGATGATGAAATTTTGCATCTCCGACTTGATCCCAAGGAAGAATGACACTTGGATTCAGCCATACTACGCTGAGCTCCTCTACTGCCTCATTGACGGACATCAGGTCGACATAGGGCACATTATGTATGAGGAGTATGAGCGCCACTGGGAGAAGAAGAGGAAGCCTTTCATCTTCCCGAGCTTCATCACAGCTTAATGCAAATGTCATGGGGTAGACGATATTGATGAGGGGGATTGCGAGGTCGCTGCCCTTTCACCCTCGACCATTGAGGTACAGCTCAACAGGTATCAGTTGAGGAACCCCACTGCAGCTGTTGCTGATGTAGGAGGGCCAGTCCAGCCAAATGATTCCGATCATGAGGATGTTATGGAGGCCGATGTTGGTGAAGCCCCGATTCCAGATATTCCATTTGTCCATCATGCACCGCATGCACCAGCTGGAGCACCACAGGGGTCTGGAGGATTTGACTTCTCCGAATTTCGTACCTACCTCGACAGCCGTTTCGACAGGATTGATGCCAACAACGCGGCCATGCGACAGGACATCGACAGGCACATTGTCCAGCACAGCCACGATCGGGAGATATTCGAGGAGCACCGCCGAGAGGATAGGCAGCACATGTGGGAGCAGCAACAGCAGGAAGCTCTACGACAGTCCAATGAGCTCATGAATGACATGTGGAGTTACTTTTATGGGGACTACCATCCCGATGACTAGTCCTTCCACTTGTCCACTCTCAGCCGACCGAGGCCAAACCCTTCGGTAACATCTAGTATCACTTCTTATTACTCATTCTGTTTTGCTAGGGGGCTAGCTTAAGAATCGTAAGGGGGATGGGATGTGAACCATGATGTTAAGTTTTGTTTGGTTTTGTGTCGATTAGTATCTTGTTCTTTGTTTGCATTTGCACGTTTACTGCTTTCTTAGATTTTTTAGGTTGCATTCATCCTAGGATAGTTTTGCATGTTTTTATATGGAGTTATTGCCGAAGTTTTTGAAATTTTTTATTGGGTAGATCAACTAGCTATGCGATTAATCGTATGCTTCATCTCTATGAATTTGTTTGAGGTTTTTCTCGCTTGGCTTGTCACATTTATGTATTGCACTTAGTTGAGCTAGGTAGTCTCGACATCACTTAGTGGTGTTTTCTCTACTGCGGTTCACGAAGGCCTTTATAATAGGATGATGCATGTTAGGGTCTTATGGTTGTTTTCCCGAGTAATTATGTACCTAAGAGGCAACAAGTCTTCACCATGCTTTGAGATTGCTAAATGCCTAGGAAGGAGGTAGTGTGAGTTTGTGTGATCCTTTGTTTATAACTTATTCTTCCGAATAGGTTTGGGGAGGGGGTTACACCATCATAGACTTGTTTCTGTTTTTCATTCCTCGTATCGTGAGTTTATTTTTCCTTTTTCTTGAATTTTTTACTCTAACCTATTCTTTCGAATAGGTTTGGGGAAGTCGTGTGAGTCTTTTTGTTTCTCTTTTTGTTATGCTATTGCTGGCTAGAAAAAAAAATCGGAAAAAAAGAAGGAAAAATTCTAGAAAAAGAAAAAAAGAATCTGGAAAGAAAAAAGAAAAAAAGAAGACCACAAAAAAGCAAAGAAGGGTCCAAAAAGAAAAGCCAAATAGTAGTTTAGCAAAGTTTTGAGTCTTTTCCATTTTTCGTATTGTTCGTAATTGTGTTTTTCTATTTTTTATCTTTTTTGTCTTAAGTATCATCTGTTTTAGACCACCCTCGTCCTGCCATTCAGGAAGTGGTGAATAGCTTAAGAATTTACTTGAGAGATGGGTAGAATAGGGGAGTGTTATCTTTTATAGGGAACCCTCCTTCGTTTGATGAGAGCCAGTACTGGTTCGACCTCTTTTGAGGAAAAGTCTTAACATGGTGGAACGGCAGTAAGTCCTCAGTTTCATAGGCACGGGGCAACCATTTGTATCTTAGCATGCATCATTACGTCGTCACTGACTAGGTCCAGGTAGAGAATGTGGATGTGTATAAGTCAATCGAGGTATTCTTCAACCTATATTCATGCTTTGATTTATATGGTTTTTTTTCATATGTTATTTGGTAGATTCAGTAATTTAGTTCATTTTATTTGGCATGAAACTCCATTTTTGAGTCTTGCATGTTTTTTGTATTAGAGTCTAGCTTAGTTGCTTGAGGACAAGCAAAGGTTCGGTTTGGAGAATTTGATGAATGTGTATTTTACACTTTCATTCGAGTCTTTTTCACCTAATTTAGCTATCCTCTATGTTAATTTAGCTATATTTTACACTTTCATTCGAGTCTTTTTCACCTATATTTTAGATTTTATTTTACAGGTTTTGGTTGAAATTCGGAGATTTACGGGCAATTATATTGAAGTCTACAAGGAATTGGTGTTCCAGAAGCCTATTTGGAGTATCTGAAGGTTTTCGGATAGGATTTGGAGTCTAGGGGTCGAATCTGGAGGTTAGAAGGCCATTAGAAGTCTAAAACCGAGTCCGAAAAGGTGAAGGAATCCAAATCCGCGTCGAAAAATGCGGAAATTCCGCGAAATACTTGGGGGCGAACCGCCCCAGCTCTCAGGCGAACCGCCCCAGAAGTTTTCGGGCCTATATATAGTTGCGAGTTTTCTCTCCGAAAATCATATTTTTCCAAGCCTACTTTCTCACCTCTCTCTATAGTTTTAGGTAGGAACTTCCCGGGGCCTATCCTGGGAGTTCCATAGCTTAGGGGATACTGTTTCATAGCAGATTGGAGCGCGTAGGATCACAATCATCCGGAGATTGACAACCTTCGGTAACTTTGTATCTTATAACTTTTATCTACTTATTTTATATTCTTTCAATATGTTTTCTTCTATGATTGCTATTGATTGCATGCACATTATGAGTAGCTAAATTTATCGTTGGTGGTAGTATGTGAATTCTTAGCGAGGGAAGATAATCATGCTAATGGCTATATCGCGCATTATACTCCGTGTCATTGCTTTATTTCGTTGATGAGTTGAACACCAAAATTCTCGTATGTTGTATTGATCATTATGCACACTAGGACACTTGTCGGCCAATCAGACTTAATTATCTTCGTATTGTTGAATGATTACGGAACACAATAGGACGTTAGTTGTTGACAGGTCAGACCCACATTATCTTCGTAGTGCACAATACTTACAACAGGACCCAAGATTCATTCAAAGATCTCTATGCAAGACCGAGGAATTTATGCATGATTATCGACCCATTATGTTAAGAAGGACCATACTATCACCAACCTCCATTATCTGCTTGAAAACCCCCTATTGCTTTCTATCTGTTGTTTTATATTTTCTAATTAAATAGATAAAGCTAGTTATAGTCCTGAGAGAACGACACTCGAGTCATTCTACTACTACACTACGGTTTTCGTTGTAGTTGTGGATTGCCTTTGGCTAATTACAAATTTATTTGACTGAACCCTGACAACGTTCATCACTTACTGAAAAACACTTATTGTATAAAGACTTCCGCACTCTGTTTTTAAAAGTACCAATAAAACTCGTTACTGAAAAGTAACTAGTACTTGCTGAGAAAGTTAAGTATCAGCAAACTCATTACTGAAAAGTAATAAGCTCTTGCTGAGAAAGTTTTTTAAACGATGAAAGTTTGAAAAGACTATACACCCCCTCCCCTTTAGTCTTTTCTTGTTGTTTAAAGGGACCAACACGCGTCCTCATAGCTCATACCAGGAAGCTTCTTCTTCTTGACATAGATATACATGTGCCACCACCGATAACCCGAGGACGAAGGCACGTCCTTGATGAACGAGAAGCTGGGGCGACTAGAGAAGTAGTAGAAGAATTTATTGCCTCCACTCATCGACACGTGGAATATCCGATTGAAATTTCAGAAATTGAGCTCGATCCCTTTCTTCTGGCAGTAAACGCCGAAACAGATAAGAGTCCCGAACGAGCTGGGAATCAATTGCCAAGGAGCGACCCCAAGTTGATTAAAGATGTCTTTAAAGGCATCGCAGAAAG
The DNA here is from genome assembly GCA_028274465.1 of Plantago ovata. Lineage (NCBI taxonomy): Eukaryota > Viridiplantae > Streptophyta > Magnoliopsida > Lamiales > Plantaginaceae > Plantago > Plantago ovata. The sequence continues at coordinate 60,878,345 of CM051455.1, forward strand.
GAAGGATCCATCCTCTCTTCAATGCTAAAAGATGTACGGCCATGTAGCCCGGGGAGCATTATAAAATGTCTGATCGCGATGGGGAATAAGGATGTCGATCACATCCTCATCGAGACTGTAGTTAGATCGAATGGTCGGAATCTCCTTCTCGAGCACAGTAGAGGTGGTGGTCGGAATCATACTGTCCTCGTTCCGCTCGCCCTCAGGTTCGGGAAGATCAACATCTAAAGGACCACGAGTAAATTTCTTCTCGGTGGCCTTAGTGATTTTAACCTCATCGTCATCCTCGACCGGCTCTGTGGCCTTCCTCTTCGAGCGACCAGATTTCCTTTTGTTAGCTTTGCTAGGAGCGTCCTCCTGATCTTCGATCACGATGGGAGCGTCCTCTGTTTCATTATCGACCCCGGGAAACTCGAAGTTGATAGTCCGAGGATCTATGGAGTGATAGCTTGTTTCTTCATCCTCTCGGCCACCATACTTAGCTTGGAATGCCGGGTCATAAAAAGAAGCCCCATCGTTCCTTGGAAGGGACGGGGACCTTCTGCTGCTCGGACCAGCTTCATCCCGATGACTGTCCTCATCATCAGAGGAGATTATTGTCCTCCTCGCGGTTTGGGGAGGGAAAGTAACTCGACAACTTGGCTCCGAAAGAGCGACCTGTAAAGGGTTAGGGCTAAGAGTATCATCTTCAGAGTCCCCCTCCTCGCTGTCTTCAGCTTGCTTAGAGTGTTCGCCCTCCTCGAACACTGCAATAGCGGGGAACGGAAGGTCGGTGTCGTCCATATTTTCTACATGGATTTCTAAGGGATCCACTACATCTCGAGCATGGTAATAGCGACCTCCGACATGAGCAGCTTGCATCATGAGGTCATGAGGGATTCCAGTATCAGGAGGACCTCCCTCAGCCTCTGTTCGATCATCAATAAAATCATCATCGCTCCTTCTTTGCCTTTTACGAGGTTGCAACCTGTACTCATCAGCCTCCTCCTCAGATTCCTCAGAAAAGCGAGCCACTTCCCCGGCCTCGGACTCCTCTTTACCCTCCTCACTCTCATCACCAGATGCTCGCTCCTCATCCTCGCCATCCTGGTCATTTAAGTTCTCCTCGGTCTCAAAGAAATGCTCTATCGTGTTGTCGAAGAACCCGGTCGATAGTGACAATTTTGACTATCCTCGCTCCTCTCGGACATCCTAAGGGTAAGGCCAGAAAAAAGGTGAGAAGGGTGGTTATATGTCCGAGAGGTCAGTTTATATATATTCAATTTGTTCGACCCCCCGAACGGAGAAAAATCACAAAAGAAGAAGTTACTCTAAGCAAGAGCGACCAACCGCTTAAATAAACAAGCGAACATGCATAATGACACTTATGCTACGGGAGGCAAGGGGAGTAACAACAAATAAAAAGGGGGAATCCATACGAAACAAGTACGACAGTTCTACGAGTAACAAGCATACGATGAAAGGAGTCTAGAAAAGCAGAATTAGAGCAACATAAAGAAGGGCATGCGATTTAAAACCTCCGGCAACCGGAGTAAATTCCGGCCGAAACACGGCGAGAGGCATTCGGGCGAAAATTGAGAAATTAAAGCATGAAGAAAAAGGACTTACTTGTTTGAAGGTGTTTGAACAGTCGTAGAAGTCAAGCTCTGCCCGGAAAAGTCTTGGTAATCGAAATGCTCCTCTCTCGCTAGGGAAGGTGGTCGATGATAAACGGAGATTTGTCAGGTCCCGGTTCAGTCAAATAAATTTGTTATTTAGCCAAAGGCAATCCACAACTACAACGAAAACTGTAGTGTAGTAGTAGAATGACTCGAGTGTCGTTCTCTCGGGACTATACTAGCTTTATCAAATTAAATTAAGAATATAAAACAGCAGATAGAAAGCAATAGGGGTTTTCAAGCAGATAATGGAGATTGGTTATAGTATGGTCCTTCTTAACATAATGGGTCGATAATCATACATAAATTCCTCGGTCTTGCATAGAGATCTTTGAATCAATCTTGTGTCATGTTGCAAGTATTAAGCACTACGAAGATAATAAGGGTCTGACTCATCAACAACTAACGTCCTAATGTGTTCTGTAATTATTCAACACTACGAAGATAATTGGTCTGATTGGTTGACAAGTGTCCAGGTGTGCATAATAATCAATACAACATACGAGAATTTTGGTGTTCAACTGATCAACGAAATAAGCAATGACACGGAGTATAATGCGCGATATAGCCATTAGCATGATTATCTTCCCTCGCTAAGAATTCACATACTACCACCAACGATAAATTTAGCTACTCATAGGCATGCAATCAATAGCAATCATAGAAGAAAACATATTGAAAGAATATAAAATAAGTAGATAAAAGTTGTAAGATACAAATTTACCGAAGGTTGTCAATCTCCGGATGATTGCGATCCTACGTGCTCCAATCTGCTATGAAAAAGTATCCCTTAAGCTATGGAACTCCCAGGACAGGCCCCGGGAAGTTCCTACCTAAAACTATAGAGAGAGGTGAGAAAGAAGGCTTGGAAAGATATGATTTTCGGAGAGAAAACTTGCAACTATATATTGGCCCGAATTTCCTCTGGGGCGGTTCGCCCGGTGATGGGGCGGTTCGCCCCACAGTGTAAACGCGGAATTTTTGCGTTTTCGACGCGGTTTTGGATTCTTCACCTTTTCGGACTCGGTTTATGACTTCTAGTAGCCTTCTAACCTCCAGATTCGGCCCCTAGACTCCAAATCCTATCCGGAAACCTTCAGATACTCCAAATATGCTTCTGGAACACAAAGTCCTTGTAGACTTTAATATAATTGCCCGTAAATCTCCGAATTTCAACCAAAACCTGTAAAATAAAATCTAAAGGGAAACGTGACACTATTCTAATAAAATGTACTAAAATATAGCTAAATTAACATAGAGGATAGCTAAAATAGGTGAAAAGACTCGAATGAAAGTGTAAAAAGATAGGCGAAGACAGGAGTCGAGTCAGAGACTTTAAACAATGGCGCTATCCGGGAGGCAACCCGGGATTTTATCGCTTTCTTTACCGCTTTATTGCATGCATTCATACTTGAACAATTTGCTTTTCATATGTGAATTTGTTCGGTTCTGTGTCATATGTGCTTATGTTGTGTTCGAGTGTGACTTTTTGATGAATGTGTATTTTACACTATCATTCGAGTCTTTTTCACCTATTTTAGCTATCCTCTATGTTAATTAGCTATATTTTAGTATATTTTATTAGAATAGTGTCACGTTTCCCTTTAGATTTTATTTTACAGGTTTTGGTTGAAATTCGGAGATTTACGGGCAATTATATTAAAGTCTACAAAGGAATGGTGTTCCAGAAGCATATTTGGAGTATCTGAAGGTTTCCGGATAGGATTTGGAGTCTAGGGGTCGATCTGGAGGTTAGAAGGCCATTAGAAGGCTGAAACCGAGTCCGAAAAGGGAAGAAATCCAAAACCGCGTCGAAAATGCAAAAATTCCGCGTCATACTGGGGGGCGAACCGCCCCCAGCACTCGGGCGAACCGCCCCAGAGGAATTCGGGCCTATATATAGTTGCGAGTTTTCTCTCCGAAAAATATCTTTCCAAGCCTACTTTCTCACCTCTCTCATAGTTTTAGGTAGAAACTTCCCGGGCCTGTCCTGGGAGTCCATAGCTTAGGGGATACTTTTCATAGCAGATTGTGACAGTAGGATTGCACTCATCCCGAGATTGAAACTTCGGTAACTTTGTATCTTACAACTTTTATCTACATATTTATATTCTTTCAATATGTTTTCTTCTATGATTGCTATTGATTGCATGCC
>CM051455.1:60882257-60911384 GCA_028274465.1 Plantago ovata
TGTGTCATATGTGCTATGTTGTGTTCGAGTGTGACTTTTTGATGAATGTGTATTTTACACTATCATTCGAGTCTTTTCACTATTTAAGCTATCCTCTATGTTTAATTTAGCTATATTTTAGTATATTTTATTAGAATAGTGTCACGTTTCCTTTAGATTTATTTTACGGTTTTGGTTGAAATTCGAGATTTACGGGCAATTATATTAAAGTCTACAAGGAATTGGGTGTTCCAGAAGCATATTTGGAGTATCTGAAGGTTTCCGGATAGGATTTGGAGTCTAGGGGTCGAAGCTGGAGGTTAGAAGGCCATTAGAAGTCTGAAACCGAGTCCGAAAAGGTGAAGAAATCCAAAACCGCGTCGAAAATGCAAAAATTCCGCGTTCATACTGGGGGGCGAACCGCCCCAGCACTCGGGCGAACCGCCCCAGAGGAATTTCGGGCCTATATATAGTTGCGAGTTTTCTCTCCGAAAATCATATCTTTCCAAGCCTACTTTCTCACCTCTCTCTATAGTTTTAGGTAGGAACTTCCCGGGGCCTGTCCTGGGAGTTCCATAGCTTAGGGGATACTTTTCATAGCAGATTGGAGCGCGTAGGATTGCAATCATCCCGAGATTGACAACCTTCGGTAACTTTGTATCTTACAACTTTTATCTACATATTTTATATTCTTTCAATATGTTTTCTTCTATGATTGCTATTGATTGCATGCCTATGAGTAGCTAAATTTATCTTTGGTGGTAGTATGTGAATTCTTAACGAGGGAAGATAATCATGCTAATGGCTATATCGCGCATTATACTCCGTGTCATTGCTTTATTTCGTTGATCAGTTGAACACCAAAATTCTCGTATGTTGTATTGATAATTATGCACACTTGGTCACTTGTCGACCAATCAGACCAAATTATCTTCGTAGTGTTGAATGATTACGGAACACATTAGGACGTTAGTTGTTGATGAGTCAGACCCTTATTATCTTCGTAGTGCTTAATACTTGCAACAGGACACAAGATTGATTCAAAGATCTCTATGCAAGACCGAGAAATTTATGCATGATTATCGACCCATTATGTTAAGAAGGACCATACTATCACCAATCTCCATTATCTGCTTGAAAACCCCTATTGCTTTTTATTTGCTATTTTATATTCTCTTGTTAAATAGATAAAGCTAGTTATAGTCTTGAGAGAACGACACTCGAGTCATTCTACTACTACACTACTGTTTTCGTTGTAGTTGTGGATTGCCTTTGGCTAAATAAACAAATATTATTTGACTGAACCGGAACCGACAAATCCGCGTTCATCAAATTGGCGCCGTTGTCGGGGTCTATACTCCTTTTTTTTCTATTTAATTTTTTTTTATTTACAGCTTTAGATTCCTAATTCTTTTAGTTTTAGTTTTCCTTTTTAATCTCTCTCTGTTTTCCTATTTGTTTCTAATCACTTTTCCTAGTCTGTCACAGATTGTGTATGCCGCATACACATTCTGCAGGAACACCGCTTGCTAATTCAATTGCTGAGATCGATAGATTCTACAACCAAAGAAAACGACTACTTGAAAGGCGCGCACTAGAGGAAATAGAGGAAACCGATTTCTCTGAATCTCTAATTAGTCTATTCAAGGAAATCGACGGAATGGCAGAAGCTAGACCACTGAAGGCATGGGTACAACCCACCAAGGATCGTATGAGGGGACCGGCGATTGTTCTCTCGCCTGCAACCCGAGATCTGGAGATCAAGAACCACGCATTCCACCAACTTCTGAGGTTCTATGGCTTATCAAGGGAAGATGTGATGGGGTATTTGAACGATATCGATGATTTCGTCAACCAACTCCCATGACCCGGAGCTGACATAACAACGGATGAGTTGAGGATGAAGGTTTTTGCTATGGGACTTGGCGACAGAGCCAAGTCATGGCTGAGTTCTCTACCAGCCGGCTCACTAGACACCTGGGAAAAGGTTTTTTCAGTCTTCATGGAGAAATACTTCCCACACACTCTGACTACCGCGCTAAAGGCGCAAATCACTGGATTCAAGCAGGACTATGATGAGACCATCAACACCGCGTTCGAGAGGTTCCAAGATCTCACGAACAAGTGCCCTCACCATGGTTTTGAACTCTCCGACCTAGTCCAACACTTCTACAATGGACTAACCTTCGAGAACCAACAAGTGGTGGATTTCCAATGCCGAGGCAATATTTGGGAGGAAACCGCAGAAGCCGTCTGGGCAGTTTTCGAAAGACTTGCTAAGGGTTCGCAGTTCAAGGATCCAAGAGCAATGGTTAGGAGACGTGGACCTGAAGCTCCACCGACTCAAGAAGCCCCTATGTACAGGGGGAATGGGGATCAATTCGAGTGCTTTACCAATGAATTGAAGCAAGTCCTCAAGAGCGCCACCGGTACAACTGTTTCGAACGAAGTATGCCGAATATGCAAGAACTATGGGCATGGAGCTCATATGTGTAGATCGGAGCTGTCATACGATGATGGCAACTGGGCTCGAGGAGGCGAAGAAGAAGCCTTTGCTACGGAGTTTGGCACTCAAGAAGTTAGCTACGGACAAGATGGTAGGAATCCTCGAGGTGGATTTTGGAGAAGAGGATACCGCAACAATCAAGGATATGCACCGGCTAACCAAACTTATGGACCTAACCAAGACCGTAGTAGGCTTAACTATGGTAATGATCACTGCGAAAACCCCGCTCCGAAAGAGCCACCGAAGTCGAAGACGGCTCTACTGATGGAGAACTTGCAGAAGATGGTTGATCACACACAAAGTTTTCTCAAACGGTATGAAGAAGATTCCGAGAAGACAAGGGCAAGGCTTGATAAGTTGGAAGAGAGCACTAGGCTTGCCCATCAAAAGATGCAAGAGTTGATCGACCGAAGAACAAGTAGGGAACAAGGCAACACTGAGAAGGTCGTTAGGTGCGAGTGTTGCATGAAGGAAGAACTTCTACAGGCTGAGGAAGAAGAGGAGAACCTTGGTTCTGACGCAAGTGATGAGGAGCAAGAGGATCCCGAACCACTCCCTAAAAGTTTCGATGTTAAGGTAGGGATTGGTGAGCTTGAAGATGTCCGTGCCACACTAGACACAGGATCCTACTCAAACATAATTCCTTTGAATGTGTTTGAAAAGAGTAACCTTGGAAAACTATCTGAAGAAAGGGCCATTGTGCGACTGGCAGATGGATCATTTATGAGACCCGAAGGAGTTGTGAAAAATGTGTTGGTCAAGATTGGTGAAGCATCTATATACACCAATTTCGTAGTTATGCCGGCATCTGCACCTGGAACGGGGGATGTCATACGCTTAGGGCAAACATTCTTGACCAAGCTAGGATCAGTGATGGATATCTACCAAAGAACTTGCACCATCGAAGTAAATGGCAAGCAACACGTATTGCAAGCCATACCTGATCCACCTGAACCGCCTGATATTACTACTCACTATTGTGGTCTTGCAGCCTATATTCTTTCTTATTCACAGGTTCGTGCCATGGAAAGGAGATCAATGAAGGGGAAGTCTAGCACCCGCAAAAAGAGGAGATAGGCGCAGACAGGAGTCGAGTCAAAGACTTAAAACAATGACGCTATCCGGGAGGCAACCCGGAATTTTTTATCGCTTTCTTTACTGCTTTTCTGCATGCATTCATTCTTGAACTATTTGTTTCTCGTATGCGAATTTGTTCATATGTGTGTCGTATATGCTTTTGTTTGAGTGAGATTTTTCGTGTGGTTTTTTGATGAAAATTAGTTTCGGGATTTAAACCGCATTTTCTGACATCGGGACCCGTCTCCCCGCATTAGGGAGCACGGGGCGAACCGCCCCGCTTGGGGGGTGAACCGCCCCGTGGTGGGCGAACCGCCCCACAGTCCCAGATCTTACAAAACGCGGATTTCAACCCCAAATCATTATTTTCTTCATTCTTCTTCATCCATACTCCCAAAAAACCCGAAAAGTGCGATTTTGCTTCTAAATCTTCATAACTTCTTCGTTTCTTGACCAAATTGAGTGTTCTTTAGCTTAATTCGAAGCCTATTACATGATCTATCATCCTAACCGATCAAATTTCATCCTAATTCTTTAGATTTGCAGATCTGAGGTATCATCTTTAAGAACTCTAATTTTCGAATTTGGGGGTTTTCTAATTTGAGCTTCAATTATGCTTGTTTGATGCATGGGTATGTTGTTTATGTGATTAGACATGTTATTTACTATCAATTGCATGTTCAATTTTGCTTGAATTGTTGATTTGGGTATTTTGCTATTAGATGATATATCTCGTTATGCATTATGTATTTATCTTTAATTTCTAGTATATGGATATGTTTATTGGTGTAATATTGGTGGATTTGACGATAGAATGCTTATTAGTTGAGATTGAGGATTTATGCTAGTCAAATTTTTGCGCTGCTATGGTATGAATTGAAACCTTGTTATCAAGGTTATTGGTTGTTTAGTAAGAGCATGATGTGATGTACTGCATGTAGTAGTTACGTTGATATGTTGCATGATGAAGAAGCTAGGCAAGACATTCTGGTTTGGGGAGTTCAATTGTTGATTTTATCACTTGTGTGTTTCGTTTTTACACTAGTATATCTTTGAGTCTGTTTTGAGTCATACGAGGTGCTAATCGCTGTTTGTAGGTACCATACTAAGGGAAGGGAGCATTCCCGAATGATTGTTGTGAAGAACCATGTCAAGGAAGGTGATCTCGCTAGATGTGCGTTCGAGCCAAGGGGTTTGGCAACAACGTCGTGGATTAACCAAGAGGAGGAGCTAGAGTACACATGGAGTAAGGACTCCTATGCCTATTAATGCACCACCGAAGGGTCAGAAACCACTATTATGTCAGCACTCCATCACAAGGACTACAGAGTTCGAGTGAACAGGAAGGCACCGGGACATTCTAGCAGCGACGGGTTTGATCTTGAGTTCGCAGTTGCTAGAAGGGTCCGAAGCGCTAGCTTGGTTCCAAAACGTAACGACATGGGTACCCAGTCCCTCGTTGGGGAGCCCTTTGCCAACCTCTGACGTGAACATCATATTGACATCGGGCGGAGCAACAGTGGAGAATGTGGTCGAAATTGGAGAAAAAGGTAGAAGACTTCTGAGTGTCCGAGCAGCTTACTGTAACCTTCTCATGGTGTAAATCGTTGGAGGGGGAGGTCCTGATACCACTGCCCTTTCCCCTTCAACAGTTCACATCCTATTGGAGGGCTTCAGGATGGGGGATTCCATAACAGCGGCGGCCACTCTAGAGAATTCTACCTGCCACTACAACTCTTCTAGTGAGGATGTGCGTGATAGTAGTGACAATGAAGGCCATACGGGCAATGATGACTCTGATAGAGGAGTTGCTCCTGTTCGGCGTATAAATCGAACTACTACACCTTCCAGAAGACCTGATGACCACCTATGACGCTCACAAAGGAGGCCCAATAAATCACAAGCAGCATACTCAGCCGATCGAGGCCAAACCATGGGGTAACATCTAGTATTACATCTTATTTCCTCATTTTCTTACTGCTAGGGACTAGCGTTAATTTCATGAGGGGAGATTGGACTTAAGTGATCTAGTATTATTAGTTTGGAGCTTGACATTAGTAGGCTGAGTATAGTACCTCGCATATCCATTTGCATTTGCACGTTTATTGCTTTCTTAGATTTTTTAGGTTGCATTCACTACATTCATCCTAGGATAGTTTTGCATGTTTTATATGGAGTTTATTGCCGAATTTTTTGAACTTTTTTATTGGGTAAATCAACTAGCTATGTCATTAATCGTATGCTTCATCTCTATGAATTTGTTTGAGGTTTTTCTCGCTTGGCATGTCACATTTATGTATTGCACTTAGTTGAGCTAGGTAGTCTCGACATCACTTAGTGGTGTTTTCTCTACTGTGGTTCACGAAGGCCTTTATAATAGGATGATGCATGTTAGGGTCTTATGGTTGTTTTTCCGAGTAATTATGTACCTAAGAGGCAACAAGTCTTCACCATGCTTTGAGATTGCTAAATGCCTAGGAAGGAGGTAGTGTGAGTTTGTGTGATCCTTTGTTTATAACTTATTCTTCCGAATAGGTTTGGGGAGGGGGTTGCACCATCATTAGACTTGTTTCTGTTTTTCATTTTTCGTATCGTGAGTTTATTTTCCTTTTTCGTAAAATTTTGTACTCCAACCTATTCTTTCGAATAGGTTTGGGGAAGTCGTGTGAGTCTTTTTGTTTCTCTCTTTGTTATGCTACTACTGGCTAGAAAAAAAATCGAAAAAAAAAAAGAAAGAAAAATTCCAGAAAAAAGAGAAAAAGAAAATGAAAAAAAGAATCTGGAAAGAAAAAAAGAGAAGACCCTAAAAAAGCAAAGAAGGGTCCAAAAAAGAAAGCCAAATAGCAGTTTAGCAAAGTTTTGAGTCTTTTCCAATTTTCGTATTGTTCGTAATTGTGTCTTTCTATTTTTTATCTTTTTTGTCTTAAGTGTCATCTGTTCTAGACCACCCTCGTCCTACCATTCAGGAAGTGGTGAATAGCTTAAGACTTTACTTGAGAGATGGGTAGAATAGGGGAGTGTTATCTTTTTCGTTTGATGAGAGCCAGTACTGGTTCGACCTCTTTTGAGGAAAAGTCTTAACATGGTGGAACAACAGTAAGTCCTCAGTTTCATAGGCACGGGGCAACCATTTGTATCTTAGCATGCATCATTACGTCGTCACTGACTAGGTCCAGGTAGAGAATGTTACGAGAGACTATCTTGTCTTGACATAAGTGCTTATGTGGATGTGTATAAGTCAATCGAGGTATTCTTCAACCCATATTCATGCTTTGATTTATATGGTTTTTGTTCATATGTTATTTGGTAAATTCAGTAGATTAGTTAATTTTATTTGGTATGAAACTCCATTTTTGAGTCTTGCATGTTTTTTGTATTAGAGTCTAGCTTAGTTGCTTGAGGACAAGCAAAGGTTCGGTTTGGGGAGTTTGATGAATGTGTATTTTACACTATCATTCGAGTCTTTTTCACCTATTTTAGCTATCCTCTATGTTAATTTAGCTATATTTTGGTACATTTTATTAGAATAGTGTCACGTTTCCCTTTAGATTTTATTTTACAGGTTTTGGTTGAAAATCGAAGATTTACGGGCAATTATATTAAAGTCTACAAGGAATTGGTGTTCCAGAAGCATATTTGGAGTATCTGAAGGTTTCCGGATAGGATTTGGAGTCTAGGGGTCGAATTTGGAGGTTAGAAGGCCATTAGAAGTCTGAAACCGAGTCCGAAAAGGTGAAGAAATCCAAAACCACGTCGAAAACGCGAAAATTCCGCGTTCACACTGGGGGGCGAACCGCCCCAGCACTCGGGCGAACCGCCTCAGAGGAATTTCGGGCCTATATATAGTTGCGAGTTTTCTCTCTGAAAATCATATCTTTACAAGCCTACTTTCTCTCCTCTCTCTATAGTTTTAGGTAGGAACTTTCCGGGGCCTGTCCTGGGAGTTACATAGCTTAGGCGATACTTTTTCATAGCAGATTGGAGCGCGTAGGATTGCAGTCATCCGGAGATTGACAACCTTCGGTAACTTTGTATCTTATAACTTATATCTACTTATTTTATATTCTTTCAATATGTTTTCTTCTATGATTGCTATTTATTGCATGCCTATGAGTAGTTAAATTTATCGTTGGTGGTAGTATGTGAATTCTTAACGAGGGAAGATAATCATGCTAATGGCTATATCGCGCATTATACTCCGTGTCATTGCTTTATTTCGTTGATCAGTTGAACACCAAAATTCTCGTATGTTGTATTGATAATTATGCACACTTGGACACTTGTCGACAAATCAGACCAAATTATCTTCGTAGTGTTGAATGATTACGGAACATATTAGGACGTTAGTTGTTGATGAGTCAGACCCTTATTATCTTCGTAGTGCTTAATACTTGCAACAGGACACAAGATTGATTCAAAGATCTCTATGCAAGACCGAGGAATTTATACATGATTATCGACCCATTATGTTAAGAAGGACCATACTATCACCAATCTCCATTATCTGCTTGAAAACCCCTATTGCTTTTTATTTGATGTTTTATATTCTCTTGTTAAATAGATCAAGCTAGTTATAGTCCTGAGAGAACGACACTCGAGTCATTCTACTACTACACTACTGTTTTCGTTGTAGTTGTGGATTGTCTTTGGCTAAATAAACAAATATTATTTGACTGGACCGGAACCGACAAATCCGCGTTCATCACTTTTCGAGTGATTTTTTTGAGGAAAATAATTTTTTGGGGACTAAAAACCGCATTTTTATTTCAAAACGTTCGTCTCCCACCTCAGGAGTGGGGGGCGAACCGCCCCGCACGTCCGGAGCGCGCGCGCGCGCTCTGGACGTGGGGCGATTCGCCCCACATGGGGGGCGGTTCGCCCCGCACGGTGTGGGGCGAACCACCCCACAACTCCAGAATGTTAAAATCGGGGGTTTCTTCCCCAAACACTCATTTTTCTCCATTTTCGTCCTCTTAACTCCAAATTTTCCTCCATATTCAAAATAACTTCAAACCTTCATAACTTCTTCATCCTTCCATCATTTTGTGTGTTCTTTAGCTTCATTCGAAGCCCGTTACGTGCTCTATCTTTCTATCCGAACAAATTTCTTCCTAGCTGATAAACCGCGGATGTCGTGCTCCGGATTCAGTCAAATAAATTTTTATTTAGCCAAAGGCAATCCACAACTACAACGAAAACCGTAGTGTAGCAGTAGAATGACTCGAGTGTCGTTCTCTCAGGACTATAACTAGCTTTATCAAATCTAATTTAGAATATAAAAACAGCAAACAGATAGCAGAAGGGTTTCTAGCAGATAATGGAGATTGGTGATAGTATGGTCCTTTTTAACATAACGGGTCGATAATCATGCATAAATTCCTCGGTCTTGCATAGAGATCTTTGAATCAATCTAGTGTCCTGTTGCAAGTATTAAGCACTACGAAGATAATTTGGTCTGACTAGTCAATCACGATTGTCCTAATGTGTTCCGTAATTATTCAACACTACGAAGATAATTGGTCTGATGGTCGACTAGTGTCCAATTGTGCATAATAATCAATACAACATACGAGAATTTTGGTTACAACTGATCAACGAAATAAAGCAATGACACCGAGTATAATGCGCGATATAGCCATTAGCATGATTATCTTCCCTTCGCTAAGAATTCACATACTACCACCAACGATAAATTTAGCTAATCATAATAAACATGCAATCAACAGAAATCATAGAAGAAGACATTTTGAAAGAATATAAAATAAGTAGAATAAAACTGTAAGATACAAAGTTACCGAAGGTTGTCAATCTCCGGATGATTGCGGTCCTACGAGCTCCAAACTGCTATGAAAAAGTGTCCCCTAAGCTACAGAACTCCCAGGACAGGCCCCAGGAAGTTCCTACCTAAAACTATAGAGAGAGGTGAGAGAGAAGGTCTGGAAATATATGATTTTCGGAGAGAAAACTGAGCACTATATATAGGCCCCGAATAAACTCTGGGGCGGTTCGCCCCATGCTGCGGCGGTTCGCCCCCCGTCTTTTTTGCGGAATTCTGCATTTTTCGACGCGGTTTTGGATTTCTTCACCTTTTCGGACTCGGTTTCTGACTTCTAGTGGCCTTCTAACCTCCAGATTCGACCCCTAGACTCCAAATCCTATCCGGAAACCTTCAGATACTCCAAATAGGCTTATGGAACACCAATTCCTTGTCAACTTCAATATAATTGCCCGGAAATCCCCGAATTTCAACCAAAACCTGTAAAATAAAATCTAAAGGGAAACGTGACACTATTCTAATAAAATGTACTAAAATATAGCTAAATTAACAAAGAGGATAGCTAAAATAGGTGAAAAAGACTCGAATGAAAGTGTAAAATAAACATTCATCAAACTCCCCAAACCGAACCTTTGCTTGTCCTCAAGCAACTAAGCTAGACTCTAATATAAAAATCATGCAAGACACAAAATGGAGTTTCATGCCAAATAAAATGAACTAATCTACTGAATCTACCAAAAAACATATGAACAAAAACCATACGAATCAAAGCATGAATATAGGTTGAAGAATACCTCGATTGACTTATACACATCCACATAAGCACTTATGTTAAGACAAGATAGTCTCTCGTAACATTCTCTACCTGGACCTAGTCAGTGACGATGTAATGATGCATGCTAAGATACGAATGGTTGCCCCGTGACTATGAAGCTGAGGACTTACTGCTGTTCCACCATGTTAAGACTTTCCCTCAAAAGAGGTCGAACCAGTACTGGCTCTCATCAAACGAAGGAGGGTTCCCTATAAAAGACAACACCCCCCTATTCTACCCATCTCTCAAGTAAAGTCTTAAGCTATTCACCACTTCCTGAATGGCAGGACGAGGGTGGTCTAGAACAGATGACACTCAAGACAAAAAAGATAAAAAAATAGAAAATTACAACACGATTACGAACATCACAAAAATGGAAAATAATACTCAATACTTTGCTAAACTGCTATTTGGCTCTCTTTTTTTTTACCCTTCTTTGCTTTTTTGGGGTCTTCTCATTTTTTCTTCTTTTTTTTTTTTTTTCCAGATTCTTTTTCTTTTTCTTTTTTTTTTCTGGAATTTTTCTTTTTTCTTTTTTTTTTCGATTTATTTCTAGCCAGCAGTAGCATAATAAAGAGAGAAACAAAATGACTCACACGACTTCCCAAACCTATTCGAAAGAATAGGTTGTAGTACAAAATTTACGGAAAAGGAAAATAAACTCACGATACGAAAATGAAAAACAGAAACAAGTCTATTGATGGTGTAACCCCCTCCCCAAACCTATTCGGAAGAATAGGTTATAAACAAAGGATCACACAACCTCACACTACCTCCTTCCTAGGCATTTAGCAATCTCAAAGCATGGTGAAGACTTGTTGCCTCTTAGGTACATAATTACTCGAGAAAACAACCATAAGACGTTAACATGCATCATCCTATTAAAAAGGCCTTCGTGAACCGCAATAGAGAAAACACCACTAAGTGATGTCGAGACTACCAAGCTTAACTAAGTGCAATACATAAATGTGACAAGCCAAGCGAGAAAAACCTCAAACAAATTCATAGAGATGAAGCATACGATTAATGGCATAGTTGGTTGATCTACCCAATAAAAAAAATTCAAAAAATTCGGCAATAAACTCCATATAAAACATGCAAAACTATCCTAGGAAAGCAGTAAATGTGCAAATGCAAAAAATTTCACGAGTTTTTCATAAGTAAGATAAGTATAAAGATAACCAGCGATAACCTCCTCCCCAAACCTGAACGTCGTCGCTCGTCCCGAACGCCGAAAGTGGATCCAAGGTGAGAGCTAATGCTTGTATAAGTTACCTGTAATACTCAATCAAACTCGTGAGAAAACAAAACAAAACACACTAACCTTCAGTGGAGGCGGTATGGGTAAGCTCAAGGTGATCAACCTCCCTTTCATCACTAGATATCTCGAAGTACGATTTCACTCGCTGGCCATTTACCTTGAAGGTATTGCCCGTCTTTGGATTGAAGAGTTTAACAGCTCCATGGGGAGAAACTTCGATAATTTTGTACGGTCCATCCCAACGAGTACGAAGCTTTCTAGGAAATAGCCGAATGCGAGAATTAAATACCAAAGCTTTTTGTCCAGGAATCAATTCCTTACGTACTATACCACGATCATGATACTTCTTAGTACGTTCCTTGTAGATCTTGGCATTTTCATAAATACCTAGTCGTAATTCATCAAGCTCATCTAGTTGCAACAATCGTTCTTCGCCAGCTTTTCCCATATCGAGGTTGAGTGCTTTAATGGCCCAGTATGCCTTGTGTTCTAGTTCTACGGGAAGATGACATGCTTTCCCATAAACGAGTCTGTACGGAGTGGTCCCAATCACCGTCTTGTAGCTAGTCCTGTATGCCCACAGTGCATCATTCAATTTTCCTGCCCAGTCCTTCCTACTAGGCTTCACTACTCGCTCCAGGATCTTTTTGATTTGACGGTTGCTGACTTCGACTTGCCCCGATGTCTGTGGGTGATAAGGTGTAGCGACACTATGGTGGACACTGTATCTCTTAAGAAGGGAGGCAAACGTTCTATTGACGAAGTGTGACCCTCCATCGCTGATGATTGTCCTAGGGCACCCAAATCTCGAGAATATGACTTCCTTTAAGAACTTCATAACCACTGCGCCGTCATTTGTTTTTGTAGGAATTGGCTCTACCCATTTAGTCACGTAGTCCACTGCAACAAGAATGTATTCATAGCCTCCACTGTTTGGAAATGGTCCCATAAAATCAATGCCCCACACATCGAAAGGTTCTACCACTAGATTCCCTTGCAAGGGCATTTCATCTTTCTTGCCGATACCACCACCTCGTTGACACGGGTCACAATTCTTCACAAAACTTCGAGCATCTTTGTATATTGTTGACCAGAAAAATCCTGCCTGCAGTACCTTGCGTGCTGTTTTTAATCCACTGTAGTGCCCCCCACAGTTAAGCTCATGGCAATGGCTCAGGACACTTTGCTGCTCTTCTTGTGGCACGTATCTCCTTAGAATCCCATCAGCTCCTTCCTTGAATAGATGCGGATCATCCCATATGTAAGTCCTGCATTGCTTAGCCAGAGCTCTCTTGTCCGAGGCTGAAAAGTTAGTGGGGCAAATATTCATAGCCAAATAGTTTACAATATCCGCATACCAAGGCTCTTCATTAGCCTTCATTAGGTGCTCATCGGGGAGGTCTTCATTGATGGGTATCGGATCAATAGGAATATTAGGTATTCTAGATAAATGATCTGCTACTAAATTCTCCCTACCAGCTCTATCCACTATGGTCAAATCAAAGTCTTGCAACAAAAGGACCCAACGGATTAATCTAGGCTTAGAATCTTGCTTAGCTATCAAATGCCTCAAAGCAGCATGATCAGTATGGACATTCACAGGATGTCCAATTAAGTAAGACCTAAACTTTTGTAAAGCAAATAAAACAGCTAAAAATTCCTTTTCAGTAGTTGTATAATTAACCTGTGCAGAGTCTAGAGTCTTACTAACATAATAAATCACACGATACTGCTTATCAACTTTTTGGCATAAAACAGCACCCATAGCAAAATTCGAAGCATCACACATAATTTCGAAATGAAGATTCCAGTCAGGCGGCACAACAATGGGAGCAGAAACAAGTTTTTCCTTAAGGGTATTAAAAGCAATTAAACATTCATTGGAGAAATAGAAAACCACATCTTTAGCAAGCAAGCTACTTAGAGGTTTAGCAATTTTTGAAAAATCTTTAATAAACCTCCTATGAAAACCTACATGGCCAAGAAAAGATTGCAACTCCTTTACGCAAGTAGGTGGGGGAAGTTTTTCAATGATTTCTATCTTAGCCTTGTCTACCTCAATACCTCTTTCAGAAACTACATGTCCTAGAACAATGCCTTCTCTAACCATATAATGACTCTTCTCCCAGCTTAAGGTCAAATTGCATTCAATGCACCTTTTCAAAACTAGATCTAATCTTTCCAAGCATTCATCAAATGAATCACCAAAAAGGGAAAAATCATCCATGAAAACTTCAACAAATTTAGTTACCATGTCAGAGAAAACAGAAAACATGCACCTTTGAAAAGTGGCGGGAGCATTGCATAGTCCAAATCGCATCCTCCTATAGGCAAATGTTCCGAATGGGCAAGTGAATGTCGTCTTCTCCTGATCCTCCGGTGCAATCGGAATCTGGTAGAAACCTGATAAACCATCAAGAAAACAATAGAACTTACGCCCCGCAAGGCGGTTTAGCATGTCATCTATAAATGGTAAAGGGAAGTGGTCTTTTTCAGTAGCTGCATTTAATCTTCTGTAGTCAATGCACATCCGCCATCCAGTGGTCTTCCTAACCTGTACCAATTCTCCCGTCTCATTTTCTTCCACTGTGACTCCCGATTTCTTAGGAACTACATGTACCGGGCTCACCCATCGACTATCTGGAATGGGATAAATTATATCAGCATCTAACAACTTAATCACTTCCTTTTTCACCACCTCTTGCATTGCTGGATTTATCCTTCGCTGAGGTTGCCTAACAGGTTTGGCATCTTGTTCTAGAGTGATGTTGTGCACGCATCTTGTAGGGCTAATTCCTTTGATATCGCTGAACCCCCATCCTATAGCTGCGGAATTTTCCTTCAATACTTCAATCAGCTTACTTTCTTCATTGTCGGAGAGATGCGAGGAGACAATCACAGGCTTTTTCTGATTTTCTCCTAAATACACATACTTGAGGTGCGCAGGAAGCGGTTTCAATTCTAAGCTAGGTTCTTCAGGAAACCCACTTTGTTCTTCTTCTTCATCCAAAGGTTCAAGTACCTCTTCTCCTGCGGGAATTTCTGGGGTGCTATCCATTATTTCCATTAGTTCCCCTGCTTCTTTGGTCATGTAGCACGTCTCAGCTTGCATTGTTAGTGCTTCCTCAAGTGGTTTGCGGTCGCCATGGCTATGGTGAAATTCTGGAATTTCGGATTCGTACCAATCGACAAATTTTAACTCCTCCGCAACTTCCTTATCTCTGACGCTACATCCTACCAGCTCAATCTTTTCGCCCATTACCTCCATAGTTATATTCTTGCCCTTAAGTTCAAGGCATGTGTTGGTAGTTGCCATGAATGGTCTCCCTAGTAGTACTATGTGCTCACGGATATGGCTCTTTCCCTCGTCCGCGGATTTCATTACTACAAAATCGGCTGGGATTATCAATTTGTCCACTTTCACCAGTATGTCTTCTATTATCCCGACTGGCCTCTTCACACTTTGGTCTGCCATTTGGACCACCATATCAGTTGGTGTCAATTCTCCGAGTTCCAGGGCCTTGTATAACGAATACGGCATTAAGTTAATGCTAGCTCCTAAGTCAAGCATTGCCTGCGTAGTTCGTCCATTCCCTAAGGCTATGTCGATGATGAAGCTGCCAGGATCCTTTTTCTTTATGGGCAATCCGGCAATTGAGTTGACCGTTTCAACCCCATTCACTTCATTTCCTGAAGTAATCCTTTTGTTCTTGATCTCACGAAAGAATTTCGTATAAGCTGGAATATTCTGGATTAACTCTAAGAGTGGCACATTGACCTCCACCTTTGACAGTCTTTTGAATAGGGGTGAATCTTGAATATCCTTCTTGACTGGCTTGATCCGACTCGAGTATGGCACATGTGGCTTCGGAGGCACATATGGATTGGAAGATTTGTGAAGTCCTCCTGGCATACTAGTTCCTATCTCGGCTTCTTCATCATCTATGTCTATCACAGATGGTCTTGGTTCATCATTCTCTTCTGGAACTTTTTGAGGTTCTTCTGAACTTCCGCCAACCTCTTGTTCTGTGCTTGCCCCTCTATCATCGACCTCAGTAGATTCCACCCGCTTAGGACGTACAAAGTTAGGAATTTTGGTCATCTTGTCTCCTCGGAGCAGTAGATTCACCTCTTCGTACTCATTCTCCTCGATAGCAACAGCTGGTTGTTGCTCAGGATCAGCTTCAGTTGTCTCTTCGGCAGGACTAGGATTGTCCTGTTCCTTGGATTCGGGGGGTGATTCGCTCCTTACCTCGGGTGGTTTGCTCACTACTTCCTGTGGGGTATCCTCGACTTCATTACCACACCTTCTACACTTCAGTAGGCTAAGTTCTTTGATGAGTTACTCAGTTACTTCGATCACTTCAAAGGCCTTCTCGATGCGAAGATTGTTCTCAGCCTGCCCTGCGTGTGCTACCTCGAAGACACTCTCAATGGCTTTAATTCCTGCATAAAACGCAAGTTCCTCCTCCTCACTGATGTCTTCGTCCTCATAATAGCTTTCATATAACCCGTCAGTTTCGTCTTGATTTGAGTATATGTTGGCGACTTCATTTGACATTATTTTCTCGGATTGTGCGGATCCATTGGCGTACGTTTGAAAGACCTTCACTGCCTCTTCAACTGTACATTCTTCCAAACCTCCACATATCCCATCTATTTGAAGCCTAACTTCATCTCGTAGTCCTCCAACGAAAAACCAAATCAGCTCCCCATCGTCAAAATGGTGGTGGGGGCACTCACGTTTATACAACTCAAATCGTTCATAAGTGTCACAAAATCGCTCGTATTCTCCTTGCTTGAAGTATTCGATCCGATTCCGTAGTGCAATCGTCTCATGGTAAGGCATGAAACGTGCCGAGAACTCCTCCACTACTTGGCTCCAGGTCTTCAGTGATCCTGGTGCTAACCTTGCTATCCATATCCTCGGTTCATATCCCAAAGCAAAAGGAAATAATTTCCTTCACAATTGATCCTCTGTGAACCCCTTTGCTGGAACTTTTGCTACTTCCTCTTCATAGGTCCTGATGAAGCTTATCGGATTCATATCCTCTCCTTCTTCGAACCTTGGTATCCTTCTCACTATGGTGCTTGTTACCTCGTACCCCGATAACTCTTCTTCCAAGTATATAGCTGACCCCCTCCTGACTTGCGAGAATGTCGGTGTCAAGCGGGCTTTTAAGGTCGTCATACCTGGAAATCTGTGTCAGGAGTAACTCAAAACTAAAAATTAGCCTCGTTAGAAATTTCAAAAAATCGAGAATAAATCTGGATATCGAATACTTACTAAAGCTAGGAAAGGGAAATTAGAAACAGTCTAGGAAAGCAGTATCAGAGAGAGATTAAAAGGAAAACTAAAACTAATAGAATTAGTAATCTAAAGCTGTAAATATAAACAAATTAAATAGAAAAAAGGAGTATACTCCCCGGCAGCGGTGTCAATTTGATGAACCGCGGATGTCGTGCTCCGGATTCAATCAAATAAATTTGTATTTAGCCAAAGGCAATCCACAACTACAACGAAAACCGTAGTGTAGCAGTAGAATGACTCGAGTGTCATTCTCTTAGGACTATAACTAGCTTTATCAAATCTAATTTAGAATATAAAAACAGCAAACAGATAGCAGAAGGGTTTCTAGCAGATAATGGAGATTGGTGATAGTATGGTCCTTCTTAACATAACGGGTCGATAATCATGCATAAATTCCTCGGTCCTGCATAGAGATCTTTGAATCAATCTAGTGTCCTGTTGCAAGTATTAAGCACTACGAAGATAATTTGGTCTGACTAGTCAATCACGATTGTCCTAATGTGTTCCGTAATTATTCAACACTACGAAGATAATTGGTCTGATGGTCGACTAGTGTCCAATTGTGCATAATAATCAATACAACATACGAGAATTTTGGTTACAACTGATCAACGAAATAAAGCAATGACACCGAGTATAATGCGCGATATAGCCATCAGCATGATTATCTTCCCTTCGCTAAGAATTCACATACTACCACCAACGATAAATTTAGCTACTCATAATAAGCATGCAATCAACAGAAATAATAGAAGAAGACATGTTGAAAGAATATAAAATAAGTAGAATAAAACTGTAAGATACAAAGTTACCGAAGGTTGTCAATCTCCGGATGATTGCGGTCCTACGAGCTCCAAACTGCTATGAAAAAGTGTCCCCTAAGCTACAGAACTCCCAGGACAGGCCCCGGGAAGTTCCTACCTAAAACTATAGAGAGAGGTGAGAGAGAAGGTCTGGAAAGATATGATTTTCGGAGAGAAAACTGAGCACTATATATAGGCCCCGAATAAACTCTGGGGCGGTTCGCCCCATGCTGCGGCGGTTCGCCCCCCGTCTTTTTCGCGGAATTCCGTGTTTTTCGACGCGGTTTTGGATTTCTTCACCTTTTCGGAATCGGTTTCTGACTTCTAGTGGCCTTCTAACCTCCAGATTCGACCCCTAGACTCCAAATCCTATCCGGAAACCTTCAGATACTCCAAAGAGGCTTCTGGAATACCAATTCCTTGTCAACTTCAATATAATTGCCCGGAAATCCCCGAATTTCAACCAAAACCTGTAAAATAAAATCTATAGGGAAACGTGACACTATTCTAATAAAATGTACTAAAATATAGCTAAGTTAACATAGAGGATAGCTAAAATAGGTGAAAAACACTCGAATGAAAGTGTAAAATACACATTCATCACTAGCTCATTCAATTTCCGGATTTGAGGTATTATCACATGAACCCTAATTTTTACAATTTGGGGATTTTTTTATTTATGCTTCAATTAAGCTTGTATGATGTATGGGTTGATGTTTTATGTGATTAGATTCGTTATTCATTATCAATTACATGTTCAATTAGGCTTGGTTTGATGATTTGAGATTTTTGCTATTAGATGATATATATCTTGTTAGGAAAATGTATCTCTTACTATCATTCCATGCTTAAACATGTGTTCGTTGATATGATAGTGATGGATGTATTGGTAGAAAGCATGATTGATGGAATTGAGGATTTATGCTAGATTTTTTATTTTTATGGTATGGACTGAACCTTGTGATTCAAGGCATTTGTTGTTTAGCAAGAGCATAATGTGATATGTTATTGTAGTAGTTACATTGATATGTTGCGTAATGAATTAGCTAGACTAGACTTTGGGTTTTTGAGGAGTTGGAATTTTGAAAATATTGCTCGTTTGTTCACTCATATATTTACATATGCATAGGTCTGTTTAGCATCGTTCAAGATACTAATTGCTGTTCGTAGGAATCATGGCACCGAGACCAAGGAGAGCCGGCTCTACCAAAAAGGGGAAGGGAGTAGCATCAAGCTCCCAACCATCCCACCATATGTTCGAGTTGTCTGTAGCTGCGACAGAGGTGCGTCAAAGGCTAGAAGCGGAGATGGCCGACGGAGGAAGGTCGATCATCCGAGATAGGAGGATTGACATTCCCGAGTCCGCAGTAGATAAAGCTGGATATAGGACGATGTCACGATTGGGGTCACAAAGGAATTGGGCATGGTACAGTTCCAACAGGCTCAAAGGTTACGACGAGAGCCTCATCCAAGAGTTCTACACTGGATACACAGATCTCGAGGAGAAGAATGGGGTGCTAGTCCGAGGCCTGATTATACCGTGGACACCAGAGTACATTTCTTCCTTCATCCATTTTGGGAATCAGGAATTCACACGGAGCGACCATGCCTACCTGTATTCAAGGGCCTCTAGGGGGATAGGGAGACACATCACAGACGCGATATGCAACAGGGCGTACCGATATCCAGAACTCAGGGGAGAACCTGGACGGATCAGTTATAGCGACCTTAGCATTGAAGCAAAGATGATGATGAAATTTTGCATCTCCAACTTGATCCCTAGGAAGAATGACTCGTGGATTCAGCCCTATTACGCCGAGCTCATCTACTGCCTGATTGAGAGACATCAAATCGACATAGGGCACATCATGTATGAGGAGTACGAGCGCCACTGGGAAAAGAAGAGGAAGCCATTCATCTTCCCAAGCTTCATCACAGCCTACTGCAAGTATCATGGGGTCAAAGACATTGAGGAGAGGGATTGCGAGGTCGCTGCCCTTTCACCCTCGACCATTGAGGTGCAGCTCAATAGGTATCAGTTGAAGAACCCCACGGCTGCCGCTGCTGATGTAGGAGCACCTTTCCAGCCGAGTGATTCCGGTCATGAGGATGTTATGGAGGCCGATGTTGGCCAAGCCCCTATTCCAGATATCCAGTTTGTCCATCGAGCACCGCTTGCACCACCTCGAGCACCGCAGGGGTCTAGAGGATTTGACTTCTCTGAATTTCGTACCTACCTCGACGGCCGTTTCGAAAAAATTGATGCCAACAACGCGGCCATGCGACAGGACCTCGACAGGCACATTGTCCAGCACAACCGCGATTGGGAGATATTCGAGGAGCATCGCCGAGAGGATAGGCAGCAAATGTGGGAGCAGCAACAGCTCATCCAGCAACAGCATGAGGCTCTATGACAGTCCAATGAGCTCATGAATGACATGTGGAGTGACTTTTATGGGAACTACCATCCCGATGATTAGTCCTTCCACATGTCCACTCTCAGCCAACCGAGGCCAAACCGTTCGGTAACATCTAGTATCACTTCTTATTACTCATTCTCTTTTGCTAGGGGCTAGCTTAAAGAATCGTAAGGGGGATGGGATGTGAACCATGATGTTAAGTTTTGTTTGGCTTTGTGTTGATTAGTATCTTGTTCTCCGTCTGCATTTGCATTTGCACGTTTACTGCTTTCTTAGATTTTTTAGGTTGCATTCACTACATTCGTCCTAGGATAGTCTTGCATGTTTTATATGGAGTTTATTGCCGAATTTTTTGAACTTTTTTATTGGTTAAATCAACTAACTATGCCATTTATCGTATGCTTCATCTCTATGAATTTGTTTGAGGTTTTTCTCGCTTGGCTTGTCACATTAATGTATTGCACTTAGTTAGGCTTGGTAGTCTCGACATCACTTAGTGGTGTTTTCTCTATTGCGGTTCACGAAGGCCTTTATAATAGGATGATGCATGTTAGGGTCTTATGGTTGTTTTCCCGAGTAATTATGTACCTAAGAGGCAACAAGTCTTCACCATACTTTGAGATTGCTAAATGTCTAGGAAGGAGGTAGTGTGAGGTTGTGTGATCCTTTGTTTATAACCTATTCTTCCGAATAGGTTTGGGGAGGGGGTTACACCATCATAGACTTGTTTCTGTTTTTCATTTTCGTATCGTGAGTTTGTTTTTTTTTTTTTTTTTTTTCCGTAAATTTTGTACTCCAACCTATTCTTTCGAATAGCTTTGGGGAAGTCGTGTGAGTCATTTTATTTCTCTTCTTGTTATGCTAGTGCTGGCTAAAAAATCGAAAAAAAGAAAGGAAGAAAGATTCTAGAAAAATAAGAAGAAAAAAAAAAAAGAAAAAAATTCTGGAAAGGAAAAAAAGGAAAAAAAGAAAAGACCCCAAAAAAGCAAGGAAGGGTCCAAAAAAGAAAGCCAAATAGCAGTTTAGCAAAGTGGTGAGTCTCATTTTTTCAATTCTTGTAATGTTCGTAATCGTGTTGTAATTTTTTATCTTTTTTGTCTTGAGTGTCATCTGTTCTAGACCACCCTCGAAGTGGTTAATAGCTTAAGACTTTACTTTAGAGATGGGTAAAATAGGGGAGTGTTATCTTTTATAGGGAACCCTCCTTCGTTTGATGAGAGTCAGTACTGGTTCGACCTCTTTGAGGGAAAGTCTTAACATGGTGGAACAGCAGTAAGTCCTCAGTTTCATAGGCACGGGACAACCATTCGTATCTTAGCATGCTTCATTACGTCGTCACTGACTAGGTCCAGGTAGAGAATGTTTGGAGAGACTATCTTGTCTTGACATAAGTGCTTATGTGGATGTGTATAAGTCAATCGAGGTATTCTTCAACCTATATTCATGCTTTGATTTATATGGTTTTTGTTTATAGGTTTTTTGGTAGATTCAGTAGATTAGTTCATTTTATTTGGCATGAGACTCCATTTTGTGTCTTGCATGTTTTTTGTATTAGAGTCTAGCTTAGTTGCTTGAGAACAAGCAAAGGTTCAGTTTGGGGAGTTTGATGAATGTGTATTTTACACTTTCATTCGAGTCTTTTTCACCTATTTTAGCTATCCTCTATGTTAATTTAGCTATATTTTAGTACATTTTATTAGAATAGTGTCACGTTTCCCTTTAGATTTTATTTTACAGGTTTTGATTGAAATTCGAAGATTTCCGGGCAATTATATTGAAGTTGACAAGGAATTGGTGTTCCAGAAGCCTATTTGGAGTATTTGAAGGTTTACGGATAGGATTTGGAGTCTAGGGGACGAATCTGGAGGTTAGAAGGCTACTAGAAGTCAGAAACCGAGTCCGAAAAGGGGAAGAAATCCAAAAACGCGTCGAAAACGCGGAATTCCGCGAAAAAAACCGTCGGGCGAACCGCCCCACACCGGGTGAACCGCCGGGTGTGTGGGGCGAACCGCCCCACAGTAATTCGAAGCCTATATATAGTTGCTGAGTTTTCTTCGAAAATCATATCTTTCCAACATAATTTCTCATCTCTCTCTGTAGTATTAGGTAGGGACTTCCCAGAGCCTGTTCTGGGGGTCCGTAGCTTAGGGGACTCTTTTTCATAGCAGTTTGGAGCTCGTTGGATCACGATTCTCCGGAGATTGACAACCTTCGGTAACTTTGTATCTTACAGTTTTATTCTACTTATTTTATTATATTCTTTCAACATGTTTTCTTCTATGATTTCTGTTGATTGCATGCCTATTATGAGTAGCTAAACTTATCGTTGGTGGTAGTATGTGAATTCTTAGCGAAGGGAAGGTAATCATGCTAATGGCTATATCGCGCATTATACTCCGTGTCATTGCTTTATTTCGTTGATCAGGCACAACCTAAATTCTCGTATGTTGTATTAATTATTATGCACAATTGGAACCTCGTCGACCTATTCGCGAGTTTATCTTCGTAGTGTTGAATAATTATGGAGCACATTAGGACAATAGTGATTGACTTGTCAGACCAATTATCTTCGTAGTGCTTAATAATTGCAACATGACACTAGATTGATTCAAAGATCTCTATGCAAGACCGAGGAATTTATGCATGATTATCGACCCGTTATGCTAAGAAGGATCATACTATCACCAATCTCCATTATCTGCTAGAAACCCCTTTTGCTATCTGTCTGCTGTTTTAGTTCTCTTGTTAAATAGATAAAGCTAGTTATAGTCCTGAGAGAACGACACTCGAGTCATTCAACTGCTACACTACGGTTTTCGTTGTAGTTGTGGATTGCCTTTGGCTAAATAACAAATTTATTTGACTGAATCCGGACCCGACATCCGCGTTCATCAACCCCTACATCCGAGATGAACCTCGACTAGGGAGAGTTTTGGATAGATGATAACTCACATAACTCCCACTATCTGTGTGATCGGTCATCTATCCGAGGGGACATGTTTAATATTAATACAGACAGTAATAGAGATATGACATGCTGCATGCCCGGTGTAATATAAATATGAAAGCGATACTCAATAGTAAAATGCAACAAACATATATTATATTACGTTGACCTGTGTAATAGTACATATATGCCCTCTTTAAGGGCACCATGCCCTTAGTAAGGACTGTCTCTAGGACATATACACTATCAATCTCCCACTTGGACTAGAGCCAGTCACCTTTATGCCTAATACCTAGATTAGCATAATGTCTTAAGTGGACTTCCACTGATAAGACCTTGGTGAAAGGATCTGGCACGTTGTCTGTGGTAGAGACACGTTCTATACTAACTTCTCCTCTATCTATAATCTCACGTATAACGTGATATTTTCTAAGTACATGTTTGTTCTTGTTTGTAGATCTAGGCTCCCTAGCTTGAGCGACGGCGCCCGTATTATCACAATAAATCGTTATTGGACTGGGAGCAGGAACAACCCTCAATTCCTTCAAGAACTCTGAAATCCAGACAGCTTCTTTCGATGCTTCTGATGCAGCAATGTACTCGGCTTCTGTGGATGAGTCAGCAACCGTGGCTTGCTTAGAACTCTTCCAACAGATAGCTCCTCCGTTCAATTTGAATACGTATCCTGTCTGTGACTTAATGTCATCAGGATCTGATTCAAATCCAGCGTCGACATACCCAGACATCTTTAATTCTGGTTCTCCACCAAACACCAAGAACATCTCTTTAGTCCGTCTAAGGTACTTAAGAATGTTCTTCACAGCAGTCCAGTGAGGTACTCCTGGATTCTGTTGGTGTCGACAAGTGACACTAAGCGCATATGCCACATCGGGCCTTGTACAATTCATTGCATACATTATAGACCCTACTGCCGAAGCATAGGGCACACGACTCATTGCATTTCTTTCTTCATCAGTTTTAGGACCATCCTTAACTGATAAGATAATCCCATGCCTAGATGGGAGAAAGCCTCTCTTTGAGTCGTCCATCTTATAACGCTTCAGTATTTTGTCGATGTAGGTGGACTGTGTCATTCCTAACATCCTCTTGGATCTATCTCTAAAGATCTTGATCCCTAGGATGTAGTTCGCTTCACCCAAGTCCTTCATCGAGAAGGTACTTGATAACCAAACTTTAGTCTCTTCTAGCATAGAGACATTGTGTCCCATGATCAAAATGTCATCTACATAAATGATCACGAAAACAACTCCTTTGTCGCCGTGTCTCGCGTAGACACATGGATCTTCCTTGCTTCTGATGAAGTCAAACGATTTGACAACTTCATCAAAGTGGATATTCCAGCTCCTTGACGCTTGCTTTAGCCCATAGATGGATGTTTGTAATTTGCATACAGCAGTTGGCCTGGTTTTACTAATAAAACCTTCCGGCTGTACCATATAGACCTCTTCCTCAAGGTTGCCATTGAGGAAGGCAGTCTTTACATCCATCTGCCAGATTTCATAATCATAGTAGGCAGCTATCGCAAGTAGAATTCGAATGGACTTCAATTTTTCTACCGGTGAAAAGGTTTCATCATAATCGATGCCATACCTTTGCGTGTAGCCTTTCGCCACAAGCCTAGCTTTGTGCATTTGTACCTTGCCATCGGCATCTGTCTTTGGTTTAAAGACCCATTTGCACCCAATTGTTCTAACCCCTTGGGGCAAGTCTACCAAGTTCCAAACTTGATTCTGGTACATTGAATCCATTTCTAATTCCATGGTCTCTTGCCATTTGTCTGAGTCAATATCAATTATTGCCTCTTTGTAGGTCTCGGGATCTTCCCGATCTGATAAACCGACATCAAGTTCACTGATGTCTTCTATCATAAGGCTTTGCTTCTGAGGTCCTTTTAGGATCCTCTTCGACCTACGGAGCTCGACTTGTTCTGGTGCTTTTCTTTTCTGGCTTCGTGTAACACGAACATTATCAGTGGGTACTGATGCAGCTGGTTGCTGGGCGCGACCCTGTTCCCTTGCGGGAGGCTGCTCTTGTGCAACTTGTTGCACAGGTTGGTTGACAACGGGTTCTATTGGTGTGGTTTCAACTGTTGATCTAATCACAGGATTCCCACTGACTATGACATGCCTAGCAAGTGTCATATCATCACCCTTGTCTGCTTCGAAAGTTCCCACTGAACTTGAGTCCAAATCAGAAGATTTAGAGACCTCATGTTCGCGCGTGTCAAAGTCTTGAATTTCTTCAAGTTCTATCATGTCATCTAACCTCTCTTCTTCGAGGTATTCAGCTTCTAAAAACTTCACGTTTCTAGATACGATCACCTTATGATCTTCAGCATGATAGAATTCATAGCCTCTCGTCTGACGAGGATAGCCTATGAAATATACTTTGACACCCTTGGCATCTAACTTATTAGTGAGCATCAGTTTGACTATCGCAGGACAGCCCCAAGGTCTAAGATAGCCTAGTGAAGGCTTCTTTCCCTTCCATAACTCATAAGGAGTTTTCTCCACTGGTTTAGATGGTACACGGTTCAGAATGTAGATTGCAGTTTGTAGTGCATATCCCCACAGATATTTTGGAAGAGTCGAGAATCCAATCATTGATCTTACCATGTCTAACAGGGTTCGATTCCTCCTCTCAGACACACCATTTAACTGAGGTGTTCCAGGAGGAGTCCATTGCGATTGAATTCCATTTTCCTTCAAGTAATCGATAAATTCTTCACTAAGGTATTCACCTCCTTGATCTGATCGAAGAGTGACTGTCCTTAGGTTCAATTCATTCTCGACTTCATTCCTAAAGTCCTTGAATTTCACAAAAATCTCGGATTTATTCTTCATAAGATAAATATATGCATACCTTGAGAAATCGTCAGTAAAGGTAACGAAGTAAGAATAACCCCCACGCGCATGGACTTTAAACGGTCCACATACATCGGTATGTATGAGCTCTAAGCAGCGAGTGGCACGAACACCTTGTCCAACAAAAGGTTTGTTCGTCATCTTACCCTTAACACAAGATTCACATGTACCATATGATTCAAAATCAAATGGTTCTAAGTAGTCCAACTTCCTTAGTCTTTGAATCCGTGTTTCATTGATATGGCCTAGCCGACAATGCCATAGATAAGATGGATTATTCTTCTTATTTAAAGACGGTTGTTTGTTATGTATTTGAAATAAAGGTAGACTACTTTGCAAAATATATAAACCATTCACCAAGCGAGCCTTTCCATAATACTGATCATTTAATGAAAAATAACAAGTATTATTCGCAAATCGAAAGGAAAAACCCATATTGTCTAACAATGGAATGGAAATAATATTTCTGACAATGGATGGAACAAAATAAACATTATCAAGTTCTAAACATTGCCCCGAAGGTAAATCTATCTTGCTGCGTCCAACGCGTTTGGCTTCAACTGGATTGTCGTTCCCAACATGCAAGTCGATTTCACCTTGCTTGACTAGCCTGTGATTAATTAGCCCCTGCACATTATTACAAATGTGTGAGCCACAGACTGTATCTAATACCCAACCATTGGAGTCAAAAGTAGTCATGTTCATTTCAATAACAAACATACCTGAGCCAGAAGCCGATGACTTCTTAGCTTGATCTGCCCTAAGCTTAGGGCAATCTTTCTTCCAATGTCCTTTCTGCTTACAGAAAAGACATTCATCTGTGCGCACTCTTCCGCTTCTATTGAACTTCCTTTTCTGGTTCGGACGCTTAGGCTTATCACTCCAAGTGTTAGCCTTGGCTCCCGACTTTCCCTTACCCTTAGCACCTTTATTTTTCGGGTTTGGGTTAGACGGTTGTCCAACAAGCATGATCGACTTTTCCTTCTTAGGAAGAGTTTGATCATATGTCTTCAGCAGATTATGAAGTTCAGGCAGTGTTACATCCTTCGCATTCATCGTGTAATTAATGATGAATTGCGAATACAAACTCGACAATGATTGAAGGACAAAGATCACCATGATCTTGTTCTCTAGCTTAACACCGGCATCGGCAAGCTTTTCAAAGAGACCAATCGTTTTGAGAACATGCTCAGACATGTTCCCTCCTTCACTGAGCTTGCATCTGTGTATCTCTTTGATCAAATCAAATTCTACACTTCTAGTTGTCGTCTTAAAGAGCGACTCAAGATGCTTCAGCATCTCATACGGCAACATGCTTTCATGTTGCCTATGCAGCTCATTGCTCATTGCCGTCAGCATAATACACTGCGCGGATCTAGCATCCTCAAGATGCTTATCAGACTTTGCCTTGTTGGCTTGATTCCAACAGCAACCTGATCGGCAGTCTGATTTTCGGGGCACACGGGAATGACCTCGTCCAAGACGTACTAAATCTTTTCGTACCTCAGCACCAAACGTATATTCTTGATCCAATCTAGGAAGTTTGGTCCGGTCAAAATTTGCTTCTCTAAGACAGCACGGAGCGAGATACTCGCCATATCTAATATCCTAAGGAGAAATAATATAGAACGAAAATAATAAATCAACTATTGAACTATTATTTCTAAATACACAGTCAACATAACTAAACAACAAGGTCCTTTAGCTATTTAGCTCCCACTATTTTCACATATGCTTGCCCCCACAACAAACATACGGGTAATGTCCAACAAGTTACCGTAGTGGCCAAGATCCAAATCCATACTATGCTATACTCCAACGGGGGCTGGTCGCATAGCTTAATATGACCGGTAGGACTATCCAATTGCGTCACGCAACTCTTGGGTGTTAAATCTAATTTAACCCAATGCTCTACATATTTTACCTATCGAGGTCGCTAGATACAATATGCAGTAAGTCATAACCATAGGCTTACTCTAATCTGACGATTACTGCGAGTCTGTAAGACGAGGTCGCCAATACAAGAAAAACGCAATGAAAGTTCAGAATTAAAGCACCCTATGGAAAGCATCTCAGAAATACATACATATATATATTTCTGTACTTATATTGGTTGGGGCTTGTAGCTTGAGGGTTGTTATCAGTCATCTACAAACAAATAAGGGCGCTGCCTACCCATCATGCATGAACGGTCTACACGTAATGGATGTCGCCTATCCATTCTAGTTCTAACGCGGTCAAGCACATAATGGGTGCCGCCTACCCATACATAAATATGCGGTCCGACATATAAAAGGGCGCCGCCTACCCTCGCATGCATAGCGGTCGAACGGAAAGTAAAATACTTGGTATTTAAACATGCATTGTCAAACAATAGCATATAGAGCATATGAAACAAGTAGTACACTATGTGGATAACAAATGACTTCATAATTTCATTATGAAAATTATAATCCCATACTTATAATCTCTATGAAATAATTGAAAATTTGGACTAGATTGAATAATCGAAAATTCTATTGACCAAGTAGCAATTTTCGAAAACCCGAAGGACTAATTGTAATTTTTAAAACCTTGGAGGTGTTAAATCTAAAATTCAAAAGTAGGACTAATTTGCAATAAACAATAAATTGATAAATTACAAATAAGCCCTTTAACTTTATACTAATTAAATTTTAACCCCTCTAGTTAAAAACAATTACAATTAAATCATATTTATATTCCAAATAAAAAATTCAATCCTCAAAACTTTCAAAAATTCGATTTTGGGTCCAACCGGAAAATATATATATATATATATATATATATATATATATATATATATATATATATATATATATATATATATATATATATATATATATATATATATATATATATATTTTATTTTATTATTATTTTTTTTTTTTGAAAACATGGGACGGGACCTCGTCCCCACGGTACCCGTGGCCCCGGGAGCCCGGCGCCCGCGGGTACCGGCGCCGCGGTCCCGGGCGACCAGCGCCCGCGGCACGCGGGCACCGGTGCCTCGTGCAGGCGCCGGGCGCCTGCGTCCACAGGCTCCGGGTACCTGTGTCACGCAGGTACCCGTGTGCCCGAGGCACACGGGCGCCTAGTGCCCGTACCGCGGGCACGGCGCCTGCGGCTGCAGGCGCTGGGCGCC
Source organism: Plantago ovata (assembly GCA_028274465.1). Classification (NCBI taxonomy): domain Eukaryota; kingdom Viridiplantae; phylum Streptophyta; class Magnoliopsida; order Lamiales; family Plantaginaceae; genus Plantago; species Plantago ovata. Next base: position 60,911,200 of record CM051455.1, read on the forward strand.
TGCGTCACGCAGGCGGTCCGGTCCAAACAAAATATATATATATTTAAATTTTATTTTATTTTTGAAAAATATAAATTCTAAATTTATATAAAAACAAAACCTTTGAAAATCGAATTAATTATAGAATCAATTTCATCCACATATCTACAAAATCATATAATATATATCGGAGTGTCAATGCTAAC
>CM051455.1:60911484-60927230 GCA_028274465.1 Plantago ovata
GACAACTTCCTCCCGGGATTCCTCTCCAGGACTCAACGACAGATATGAGCAATCATCCCGCTGATATATGCACTCAGTCCTGAAAATCACCAGAAGAATCACTAAGGACCTGATCACAATGATGCCACAAGGGTGCAAGAAAAGTTGTGGATAAGTTCTTGTCTCCAGATGGTGTTGAGACACTCCATGGATTTCTGAGCTCTATATCCACAGGTATGGTCTAGATCAAGGTCCACTACTGGTCTACCTTACCATCCAGTTTACCCTTTCCTTACTACCATAGATCTAAATCCAGATCATTATGGTAAATTTCCGAAAGAAGCGTATTTGGTACTCTGGTATTTAGCAGACATATGTACCATTGGAGTACTGATCGACAAGGCCATCTACTTCAGTACTTGACAAACTGGCCTCATGACTAGGAGAAAGCCTCACTACAAATTATTGTACAAGTGGCTAACTCTGTCCATGATGTGACATGGTGGCAAGAGAATATTCGAGCAGAGGAAGGGACAACAATCTTAGTCACATTCAAAATCATCACAGATCAAGACCATCAAGAAGATGGAGTTGAAATTCAGAAAGGATGCGTGGCTCAGATACAGACAAGCTATAAAGATAATGCTTTTGAAGGAAGCAAATTTCATCAAAGGGCACGTGGAATAGCGGCAATGAATGGAGTAGAAGCATCCATCCTTGATGAGAGACTTTTTTGTCCACATACAACTGATTGGCATAATCGAGACCTATACCCACAAGATTTTGTTGAAGAAATTCGAAAATACTTGTAGGTTTCATGAGCAGTACTCGTGGCCCCGATCAAACCCTGATCATCCGATCTACCGAGTTGAGGGAAAAAGGTAAATCTTTAGGAGATACGTTCCGGGCCATAAATTACGATTCCGGAAATACTTTCAAACAGTGAAGAAGATGATACTGAGCCTGACAGCGAATAATGCGGAAGCCATTTCACTTTTGGAGACAGGGGGAATAAGTTTAAGGTGAAGTTATTATGTTTAAGTATGTTTCTAGAAAAAGTATGTTTCTAGAAAAAGTATGTAATAGTTTACCATGTGTAGGTTACTATTACCATGTGCTATTTAGAGTAAATATCTAAGGAATATTATTTGAAATATTCCTTAGGCTTAGTAGTATAAATAAGGGCTTGGAGGTGTGTTGTTACCAAGCAAAGTGAGTGAGCTAAGTGTAAGTGTGAGAGTCAAGTCGAGCCCTTGTAATATTGAGTGTTTCGTTCAGTATAATAAAAGCTTCCCCCTTCACTCTTAATGTCCTTCCAATACTCTGTCTAATCCTAAAAACATATAAACCTCCTTAGTGGTTGTACCTACTATGTGTCTGTAAATTTGGTATCAGAGCATCACAATTCCTATCATATTGAATGATGCATGTTTCAAGTATCTGGACGTATGATTTTGTATTGACGTAATGATGCATGATTTTGTATTGACGTATATGCAATCATGCAATTAAATAACCCTAGATACCAGTAGAAAGTAAGTCATTAGTAGGGTTGCAGAAAGTAATTATGTTGAATGATGCATGTTTCAAGTATCTGGACGTATGATTTTGTATTGACGTAATGATGCATGATTTTGTATTGACGTATCTGCAATCATGCAATTAAAGAACCCTAGATATTCATTTTGCAGAAAAAGTAAGTCATTAGTAGGGTTGCAGAAAGATTATGGCACAATACCATTGGATGTTTGTTGTTCCACTGCAGCTTGCAATTTCACTCGAGCTAGTACACGTTTCCATAATTGGTCTTGATTCTCGATTAATTGCCTGGTTCTTGATCAAGAAAGGATTTATCAAAGGGGATTTATCTTATATGAATAATCCCATTTTACCGTTGTATTGAAAATGGACGATCGGACCGTTTAGGCTAGGCCTGTCAATGGGTGTGGGACCACCCACCCCACAACCAGCCCAGTGAAAAACGGCGCTTTGGCAGACCGGTTATGGGTCCGGTTTTTGCACCCGTACCGTTACCGGACCGGTTTGATCCGGTTTTTTTTTTTTTTTTTCTTTTTTTTTTAAATTAAAAACTTTTTTCTTAAAAATTCTCTCTTTTTTCTTTTCTTTCATGCCTTGCATGTTCATGTCATATGACTCCTGCATTTGAAGTCTGAACGAGCCACCACAATCATAACAATAAACCAGTCCAACAATTTTATGTACAACTAAAATTGGCAATATAAATATTACATATAACATTAAATGGCAACGTAAAACACTAATTAACTTTAAGTTTATCATTTACAATAATGTAAAACATTGTTGAATTGATTACTAGAAGTTTTTTACATAAATAACTCAGCACAACACTTCTTAGCCAAGGATTACAAAAGTATTTCAACAACGCAACATGATGCTGATAAAGTCTGCAGCTAGATCACATGAAGCGAAAGCGCGAGCGAGAGCAAGAAAGCGAGAGCGAAAGCGTAAATCTGAAATAAAATAGAGAGCGAGAGCGCATTAGAGCGATAATTAATAAATAAATATTTTAATTTATACATATATATAGATGTTAGATAATTTAATGATACATTACATCTATTGACCAATAAGTAATTATTTTATATATTTAATTTAACGTATACTTATAAAGTATGAATAATAATGTATTAGTCCATCAAATATCACCTTAATAACTTGGGTCTTATTTGACAGCCCATTAGCTAAGCCAGGAAAATAAATCCCAACATATAACCCTAGTTGTTGATTGCAGTTAAATTATAAGAATTATCTATTCTAATAGCTAGTGATATAGCCAGAGTTAAAATACTAATCCAAGAACAATTTGTACACTTTTAGAAATAATTAGTGTTTATAAAAGGTAAATTACTTGACATTAGTAATTTTAGTTATGGCTATCACTGCCATTCCAATATCTATCTTCTTGCTTTCTGCTTTACCACCACACACGGCTGCACACTTCCTCTTGTTGTCTTTTTCCTTCCCACATCGCCTCCACTTCCTTCACACATCGCCATTCCCACTGCAACTAATCTCCCTCTCCATCAACCATGGCTCATCATCTTCATATGGATCTAAATTAACTCATTCATACTTGCTACTGAATAAGTTTGACCGTGTCCAATCTTCTCCGACCAGTCCAGATCGCTTCTCGGAATCAGATCGGCCCTGAATATGCTTATGGGAATGGCCAGTTCTCGCCGAAATGGCAAGTCTGTTACAGATCTGGATTTTTTTTCCTATTGCGATTTAGGGAGTATATAATGCGCACTCTAGTGATTCTTAGAGCGCGCTCTTCGCTCATAAAGAGCCAGAGCGCGATTTGAGCTAATACGTTGGGGGTTAGGGACGCTTATGTGATCTAGGTCTGCAGTCTAGAAAGCTCATGGTTACTTATCAGAATCTCAGCAAAAGACGGACAAGTAAGAAAAAGAAAAAGAGAACTCCTGAAAAATAAGAGTCCGGAATGGGATGAAGAGGCTACAACAGAGACATGGTGATCATAATAAAAATAAAAGTGAAAAATTAATGCAGTTATGATCAATGGAAACAAGAGTATCCCTTCAACATCTACACTAACACATTCATGATCAGTACTGCGCTTAATTAGCTAGCATGTTCAGCACATAATTAGATAGCATGTTCAATCCTCAAAACTAGATACTCTGTGGTAGTAGTAGTACTCATAAAGTTTTAAGTTTGCCTATTGACTGTATGATAGTTAACATCAGTACATCATATAGTTCCTCTTGAACACTCATTTCTTGATAATTTTACAAGAAGTAAGCATATGAAGGCTACAGAGAAAAGCAAAAAATAACATAGCAGAAAGAGCAGAATTACAAGCAGTAGTACTACTTACACAGCAAAAATTTGAACAACACCTTAATGATCACCACTAATTACCTTGGATTATGAGTCAGGTAGATTTGCCCATCCATCCCTTTCATTGTTGTGCCCTAGATCACATAAAGCGGGAGCGGGAGCGAATTCTAAAGCCATAGAGGAAGTGACAATTCGCGAAAATGAAAAATATAAGAGAGCAAAGTGCGTTAGAGCGTTTACAAAATATATATTTTGGATGAAAATAATAAGTGAATAACCAAGGTAATGCCTAGAGCACTCCTTATGGTTTGGGGCTTAAATTGTTTTTAAAAAAATGATTTGGGGTTAAATGGAGCTATATAAGCATAGAAGTCTCAAAGAAGCCTCTTCCAAATTGAAGCATCCAATGGTTTGAGGCTTAAAATGAGATTTCTTTGTGGGACCTATGTATCATATTATAGTCTATTAACCAATCCAACACACAATAAATAATAAAATACTAATATTTGGGGCTTAATTGAGGGTTACTACTTAGCCCTTTTTTATGGGCTACTATTTAGTAGCTCAAAAGAAGCCCCATTGGAGTCATTTTTAGGCTTCTTTGACGTTTTAAGCCCCAAAGAAGCCCAAAAAAGCCACAATAAGGAGTGCTCTAATACTCTAAAATTTAGTAGACTATATTGTATTGGGCTATTTCATTGGGCTTTAATTCAGTTATTAAGCCATTGGGCCTTGAAATAAGCATTAAATTTAAATAAACCTTAAATAAATCCTAATACTCCAAGTCTCCAATTCATCCAACTTCCGTCTTCTCCATCCCTTTCTCAATCCAATCTGCAACTTCCGTCTTTGCATATTCTTCATATCTCTAATTTTTTATTCTTCTTCAGATCAAATATTTCCATCTTCTTCTCTATATCTTTTCTAAATTTGATGGGTTGTTATCCTTATTCTCCCTCAAACAATCAAAAATCATTCGATGTACAATGAGGTTCTAAGTTGTTTGAGTCGATTGATCTTTCAGCATGTTTCTGTGTTATTTACAGCAAGGCTTGGAAGGTAAAGCATCCAGTCATTTAGAGTCTGAGACAGATGAACAAGTTTTCACCAAAAAAACAGCATGGAGAATTAGTACATACTTAGTTCGTGAATTAGCAAATGGTAAGTCGTCTTAAAGCGCGAATTCCGCTCCGTGTTCGTGAGAGCGCGAACGAAGCGCAGACTATTATGGACGAATTATGTGAACTAGGTTGTACCATACTGAATTTTGCATTCATGAAAGAAAACTTAAAAATTAAACAATAAGAGAACAACTAAATGCTTGCTTTAACTTCCTTTTGGATTAGGCAATGTTTGTAAATAACTTATATATAAATAAATTTTAACGTGTCTTTATAAAAATCGAATAAAATATATTCCAAAATTCGTTATTGATCGATAGTTTGCTCGAAAATCAACTTAAAGTAATAAAATTAAAAGTGGTAAGTAGTATTTAGTAAAATCAATTGATATAATTATCATTTAATAGAAAAAGTATTAATTGGTGTTTTGCCTAGCTGACATAGAGCGAGAAAGCATGAACGAAGGTAAAAATATTAAAAATAAATGAAGACGAAAGCGTGTTAAAGAATTTTTTATTAATTATATTAGATATTAAATATTTTATATCTTTCATGAAAGACAACATCAATGACGCTAACCATTAGGGGTGTACAGAATCACTCCGATCAGAAATTCGATTCGGACCACTCCAATCTTTAACATTCGGATTAGATTATGGATTGAGATTTTTACTGTTCGAAAATTTCGGTTGTTCGATCCGATAATCCGCGTATAATCTGATCTAATCCGATATATATTTACTTGTACATATATATTTTAGTTTTCATTTTATGTTTTATAATAAAAATATAGAAATTTAATCTAAAAAATTGAAGTAGAAATAGAAGAATATAGCACAAGACTCATAAACGTTTTTAAACTTTGAATGTCTATGCAAATGTCTATTATGTGCTACTATCAATTTTATAATTGTTTTTAATGTTGAAAATTTTTAAAATTATAAAATAAGTGAAAAAGTATATCTTATATGTTAATACTTTCTCGGATTATCGGATATCAGTGGATTTAACTGATCCGATGCCGGATTAATCCGAATCTGGTACGAGGCTTTTGGATTGAATTACGGATTTAGTAATTTTCTATTCGAATCCGACGTAACAAGGTAAAATTTAATTTTTATAACATGCACTACAATTTTTATTCATTTTAGAATATGCACCGCATTATTTCCCGGTATAAAATTTGAAGACTTGACAAAAATTTGAAGTGAGCGTTCCTTTATACTCTCTGGAGTAAATAACAGTAGTTCTATACTTCAAATCAGCCTTTTCATTTGAAGTTTTACTCATACCGATTCTCAAGTAATACAGTTCTCTCCAATATGATAGGTCGAAAGTTGAAATGCTCTCTATGCCAAAACCTCCAGATATTCTTCCTCCCTCACCACCGTTCTTACTAGAACAACATCTGCCAGTTTCGACTCCACCAAGTATTATTCCAATGGATTGTTCAACGTCCAAGCAACAAGCAGAAACAGAGGCTATAGCTAAACGGCATATTTCTCCACCATCTTTTAAAGACAAACTTCAGGCCAATACGCAACACAAGTATTTCCCTCAGTGGTTTAATCATCTGGAGAAAACACCTCGCTTTGAGGAGTATACACAGGCTACACAACAGCAACAGTCAATTCCCTTTGTCTCTTCTTACAAGATGAACTAAGGGAATTTAGTTGCACATGGCAACGGGCTCTGCTTTTACAGACGGTGGGGATTAATAAGGAATCAATAATATTGCAAAGCACTTGTGTGGATTATGGCGCATCAAAGGTACGTTAAATATTACTTCTTTAGGAAAAGGATTCTACATAGCATTTTTCGGCACGATGGATGACTATTTCATATCTCTATACGGGGACCTTGTTACTTATTTAAGAAATATTTAGCAGTTCAAACATGGAAACCATGCTTCGATCCTAATAAAGGTTCATTAGATTACATGCTACTTTGGTGCAACTTCATGACCTCCCATTAGAATTATATCATCAAAAGGCACTTTATAAAATTGCTCAACTAGGCACCCCAATTGAGGTAGATGGTCACACTGCTAATTTGTCACAAACAAGATATGCACGAATATGTGTAGAAGTTGATACTACGGCACCATTACAACCATTAATTCAGGTAGGAAACAGGATGCAGAAAGTTCTATATGAGATTAATGGTGATTTCTGTACTAAGTGTGGAAAGCTAGGACATCTTCCCAATATTTGCGCTTTCACCAAAGAAGTTGAGGCTTTAGTTGCACAACATGTTCCGGAAACAAGAGGTCAGGATTTTCCAAGTCAGATGAATCCAACATCACAGAATTATCAATACACAGAGTATGACTGGAAACAAGTTGTACGGAAACCGTTCATCCAGAATAGGAATTATCAAAATAGACAAGGGAAAAAAATACACCTTCTGGAAGGGGCAATACGGTAAATCCGGGGCAGGCGGCTACAATAGATAAACATCACCAGGGCACATTTTCACAAAATTTGGGTAGGGATAGTGGCAAGCAAGCGGTGGAATTAAACAATAAAAATTCGCCACCGGCCCATTATAGTGGACAGGATCACCACCCCAACCCATTCCAAGCTTTGGCCTCTGATAGCAATAAACAAACCCAAAACCAAATAGTGGATCCAACAAAAACATTAGCCATCCCAATTTAGGAACTAATAACACTACTACTAACCTAATTTAATTCTGATAAGGAGCAAGCACGTGGATCCAAGCATGCAGACACATTAACACCAAATAACACAAACGAAGAATGTAATAATGAGATTACAGCAAAAGAGCCTCAGCCTTTACAGACTAATAAAGTTATTAAGCTTTTTAATCAAGAGCACAACACTCAAAGCCTTATATTTAATAGCAACGGTTCATCTTCTAGCCTAAACCCTACTGCCATCTCACCAAACAAGAAAAATGAATCCGAGAAACACATCCCAGCCGATGATCTCACCGCCGACCACAGTAACAATTCCGACGGTACCAATCACAATGACATCTCCATTAACAATTCCGGCTCTCCCAGCACTACCTTACCCCCTCCACCACTCAATGCTATGGCAGACCCATACTTTCCGGCGCCGACAGTATCAGCCATGGCTCCACTCTAAGGGCTCATACAAATAGAAACACCAATCGACTTCATGGGCCAACTAAACGCTCAAAGCAGCTACATGCAAATAGGTATGGTCCGTATACCGATAAACCCTCCGCAGATAGCTCCACCTCACTTGATGCGAGCGGCAGTCGCCAGTGCATACACTCAGCAGGAGGAAAGAAGCCGGAGAATTCGACATGCAGCGAGGTCACAGGCCAGACGCCGGCTGGAGCAGGGAAGCAGTTCAAGGACGGCACAGCACAACAGAGTCCCTCATCTCCCTTAGCACCTCCAGCCAATCCGGAACACAATCAACCAAATTGGGACCTCCCAGCAATTGCTAACACCGATATATGCACCATAGAGTTCTCATGTGCAGCCACAGGTACCCTCTCAATCACATCCGCCGACGGATGCACAGTTCATTTCGATGGCTACGGTGGCGATCCAGGAGCACAAGCAACAGGAGGAGGACATTCACACTCCAGCCATCAATCAGGAGGAAATGGAAGTGCTCACCAAGTTCAAGTTGATACAAGGGAACCTATTGAAATTTGCCCCGTTTTGCCAGATTCCAATGCTGGTACAGTTTCCGAACACGGCTCAACAATTAGCGGTCCGATACACGGGATGGGAGCAGGTCTTGCCAACGGGATGGACACCAGACATTTGCTGTTTGTACTACCATGGGAAAACATTCATCGTCACGTGGTAACGCCAGTCCCACTTGGAAGCGGGGCAGACGGTCTGGGGCCTCCGCAACAGATTGATCATTACCACACCAACATTAACCCCCAAGAAATGAGGATGTTAGTCTGGAACGCTCGGGGTGCAGCAAGGCCTGAATTTCAGGATGCTCTTAGGCGGCACATTTTAGAGCATAGGCCAGTGGTGACTTTTGTAATGGATACTCGTCTATCATCTAGGGCTTCTGAGAGTTTGCTTGATGGTCTGCCGTATACGAACAAGGTTGCTATGTCTCCACCACCAAAGACCCCTCAGACTGGTGGAATGTGGGTGTTGTGGAATGGGGCAGAATGTGACATGAGAGTTCATGACATCGAGGATCGAATTGTGCACATAAGGCTTGTTGATCCAGCGGTACCTAATTATAGTCCAGCGGAAGTCACCAATCTCTATCAGCATGCTAACCCGGGAGCATATGATCTGGTATGGAATAAATTACGCTCTTTACATTCGACTATTTCTGATAATTCTCCATGGATAGTTTTTGGTGATTTTAATTCTATATTACATCCATCTGAAAATTGGGAGGGAATAGGGAGTCTTGGTCTCGCATAAATAATTTTAAGTCTTGTCTTATGGATTGTGGTTTAAGTGATTTAGGGTATAAGGGTTGCAAATACACTTGGTCAAATATGTCTTTTGATGGTAATTATATTTGCAAACGACTTGATCGTGCATGTGGAAATCTAAAATGGATTCAACTCTACCCACACACCACAGTTACACATTTAGCAAGATATCCTTCAGACCATTCTCCCCTTTTAATAGATACAGGCACAATTAAGCAGCATAAGAAGAAGTTCTTTTACTTTGAAAATATTTGGGCAGAAAATAAAATCTTTTTGTCAATAAATGCAGGCAGCTCTTCACCCTCTGTAAAATGCCACGTTGTTTCCTCTTCGGTGGTACTTGTGATGCCGAAGGCAATGAGGTAAAGGTTTTCATCTTCAAAAATCAATTCTATTCTAGTCTCTGAATGTACTTTATCATCTGTGTTCTGGATTTCCACTATAGAATATGTTGTTTTCTGATGATCGTCTTCTTGATAAGCGACCGTCGTAACAGGTATATCAAAAATTTGTTCCTATTAAACTACACCTCTCTTGCCTCTTCTTCATAACTTCAGCATAGTTATACACTATTTCCTCGATAGCAACATTTAATTTGTATTTGGGAACATCCTTCAAGCTTGCCTGTTTTTTTAAAATTACTATCTTGTCGTCAGGCCTGTAAGGAAACAAACACAAAATAGTAAATTTTAATAGATTTTTCACATTCTAGCATCAGTACTTTACTGTTTAACATAGTTTAACATCAAAACTTCAGTATTCGACGCCTTTCTACAAATCTCTTATTTCTAATCTTTCCTATCCTCATAGCATCACAATTCCTATCATATTGAATGATGCATGTTTTTTGTATTGACTTAGTGATGCATGATTTTGTATTGACGTATTGATGCCTGTTTTTTTTTTAAAAGTACTATCTTGTCGTCAGTAAGGAAACAAACACAAAATAGTAAATTTTAGAGAAAATTATACAAATAATACTAAACTATTCTAATTTTTGCAACTAAAGAGCTATACTATTTCTTTGCACAAACAATACTAAACTTAAAAAATAATTTCACTCATCATCTTCGAGCCTCGTTCAGAATCACTTATTTCTGGTCTTTAAGTTGTACATGTACTAGTGATTAAACACTAAATTGCAATGTGATCATCATGTGTGTTTTATCAATGTGTGTCTTATGAATTTCCGTCCTGTTTACTGTGACCTTGCATACTTTCAGTACTTATTACTTACATCTCTAGCTAATTAATAATGAAACCTCAGAAACACTCTTGTGCAAGGGTTAAAAAAACTGTGTGTGAATCTGATTTCACTCGGATAAGATTTGGCTCGATGGCATATATCATTGCAAAGATATAGTAGTCTAATTTCATAGGAAAAAGGAATTTTAAGTTTTGGAATTTTCTGGGTTATGATCGATTTACTAAAAGTTGGCAGACTACTCAATACTATGTTCCTGCAGACTACTCATGATGCATGCTCCTGCTTTCATAGTTTAATTGTAGAGATTAATTGTATTTAAACTTCCGTTTTCATGGACTCGGTCAACGTAATTTAGTTAATCAGGGTTGACGATAGTGAGTGAAGTTGTTTTTGAGGTTTAGTATTTTTTGTGTAAAAAAATTAGTATATCACTTTAAATAGTTTAGTATTATTTGTGCAATTTTCTCTAAATTTTAATAGATTTTTCACATTCTAGCACAGTACTTTACTATTTAACATAGTTTAACATCAAAACTTAAATATTCGACGCCTTTCTACAAATCTCTTATTAATGTTGTGGAACTCCTTCAAGAACGTGGTATGTGAGTCTATGTCGGGAGAGAACAACAGGATGTCATCAATGTACACCAATGCATTTGGAAGAATGGGCTCGAAGATCTTGATCATAGCTTTCTGGAATAATGATGGAGCCGTCTTTAATCCAAAAGGCATGACCTTCCAATGGTAGTGACGATCTGGTATGCAGAAGCCTGTTTTGGGCCGATCTTCAGGTTTAATTCAAAGTTGCCAAAATCCTTCTTTCAGGTAGAACTTAGAAAAAACTTGTGCTTGTGGTTGATAATTGATGACCAGTCTCAGTTTTCCACGAACTTGTTCAGCTCTCTTGTTGACATAAAATGCTTCACATGCCCATGGTGAAGTGGTTCTTTCGATGAGGTTTTCCTTTTGAAGTTGGTCCACCTCTGCGAGTGCAAGATTATAATGATCTGGGTTCATTCCTGGATGACTTGCTTTAGTGGGGTTGATGTCTTCATTTTTCTTCAAAGGTAAAGAAATGAAGAAATCTGGGTTTTGCCAAAGTGGTGAGGAACATTTTGTGAGGAATTCTGTGTGGGATATGGCGCATGAGGTTTTGGCAATTTCCTCTCTGATGGGGTTTAGGATTCCATGGAGTACAAATGTGAGACTGTGGTCCAGGGTAATAGCTGGTTTTTGTGTTTAAGACCTTTTGGGTGCCATGACACTCTTTTGAGGTTGTGTAGTACATCAAATCCAAGTATAAAGTCTTTTCCAGGGAGGCTAGACCCGTATACTTTAGATTTGATCATGTATCCTGGAAAAGCTGAATATAGATGGGCTTACTAATAAGGGAAATGTAGAAGATTTGGCCATTGGCTGCTTTGAAAGCGACTGAGCATGAATCCCAGTGTGAAGATGGAAGTATATCTGGTTTAATGATGAAAGAGGCAGCACCTGTATCAAAGTAGGCTATGACGGGAATAGGCTTATCGTACTTGGTTGGGAAGATATAGATTTTTGCATTTGGAGATGGCTGGGCTGGATAAGCTAATTCCACTGCTTTGGACTGTTCAGCTTTGCAGGCGTCAAGTGTGTAGAGATCAAATAGCATGAATTGATCGTCTGCACTTTCTTCTTCTTCAGTGCCAGATTCTTCTGAAGAATATCCTTCTTGCTCGATTCCCATTGCAAGAACCGTATCATCTGTTGGTTCATCATCAAGGGAGAAGATTGATTCTATATCTGAATCATCTATGTCTTCAATCTCGGCTAGGTATCCAAGAAGATTTTCTCTCTTCTTCTGTTTGGGAATTGTTTAGCATAGTGGCCCTTTTTTCTGCATATGTAGCATTGTCTGACTTCTTGATGCCTTTCGCTTCTTCTTCCTGAAGAACGTCCATTTCTTTCCTCCAGACAATTGTGGATACTTCTTTTGCCACTTGTTTCTGGACTTCCCTTTCACTCCATAACTTGAGGAACAGCTGCAATGAGTACTCCTAGTATAGACGCCTTGATTGCACACATCCACAATGAGTTTCTTGGAACATGGGATCACTACACAATCCAAGCAAGAGAAGAGTATCTCAGCATGAAATGCTACTCTTTCAAGAGAAAGGATCTGAAAAACACTACAAGAGGATGTCAAAGATTTTATGCTTTGAATGGCATAGATGATGTCAATCTCAAGCAGGCATACTTGAACTCTAAACCCTAAACCCTAAAGTTATGTAAAGGAAGGAAGGGATGTCCAGAAACAAATGGCAAAAGAAGTCCATAAGTTTGCATCATGTTTTCGAACTTAAGTCTATGTTCGTGGGGCAAGTTACCCCGGCATATTTGGGCAAACTTTTGGGGATCCTTCTCTCAGCCGGGATCGGATGGCGCATCAAATTAGTGGATAGAGGGTTAGGTGCGAAACCGGTTTTTCGAATGGGTCGCCCCTTCGAAAACTATACATTCGAGCTTCCCGCTCGTCTACTCTCCTCCAATGATCTATGTCATGGGTGGGCCTATGGTCCCTCGAATCTGCCTTTTTTCGGCCGTGTTCATTGAGGAGGCTTTCGTACTTTTTTAACTTCCTTTCGAGGGCTTCTCTTTCTAGATCTGATGTTTCTTCCTCCGAGGGACATTCGTCGTGCTCGGGAATGGTGTTCATGGGTTCTAGACGGGGCCTTTTCCTTGCCCGAGTGTGTTCTTTCCCCGGGTCTCGATGTGGGTTTCAGACAATCACAACCGAACTGTCGGTATGTGTTCTCTCACTGCTTTGGGAAGTGTGGTCCTGAAGATGTTCTGGGTTCGGGTCAACCGGTCGATTCGAGGGTCTACTTTGATTGGAAGTACTTTTTTGGGGCTCTGCTACTGGTGGTATACGGGATTCTTCGTATACCGACCGCATTAAGTCCTTGAGTCGACTCTCTGTGATTAGAATTGGGGCTCTACTCGGGGTTCTGAAAGTTCGTGGCTTTCTCCCGAGTCTTCTCCCGAGTGGGGAGAGACGAGATTCAATCTTCGGGAGCAATTTCTTCCTCTTCCAATCCATCCGTGTCGGTGGGTCTCTCTACTTCCTTGGTTATAGGTTCCGTTTCTTTGGTATTGGCTCCTTGTGGTTTCCGTTTCACCATGGTTTTTCGTCTCGGTTTCCCACAGACGGCGCCAAGATGATGAGGATAATTCCGGTCTAAGAATCACGACGTCATCTCTCAATCAATAGGAGTGATGGCTTGAGTTTCGTTTGAAGGGATGAGACCGAGGTGTACCTGTCGAGGGGAGTTAGAGAGAGGGGTAAGGTGATCGGCCTACCTAAGTTAGACCGATCAAAAGTTAATGTTGAGAGAGTAAATGGACAACATAATGTTCTATGTGTGTGTAAAAGTGTTCATGCAAGTGAAATAAGGAAGATATTATAGATGATACGTTTGTGGGGTCCGTCTTCACTTGTCCCCTTTATCCAGACAAAGGAGGGAGACTGTCAGGTCAAGTGGGTGTTGGCCCGTTCCCTTCGAGGCATGCTGGACCGTGGTAGGTTTCGACTCTGATGGACCCATTCGATAGTAGAGTTAAGCGGTCGACTCACTCCTTTTGGGTTTCGAAGGCATGGGCCTCAGGGGAGATGGTTCGAGGGTAGTGACCCTTATTCCCATAACAGATATTATCAAAATATATATGACCAGTCTCGTCTTAATTTGTCACCATGCAATTAGTGCGACCCGGACTCTCTAGAGACTTAAGAATATGCGTGAGTGCCTTTCGATGCAAGTATCAGTATACCGGTGGTCGCTTCCTCGAGTAAATTGGTACATCCGGAACAATTAATGCACCTCCGGATTCCTTATGTACTCCGAAACCACGAGCCTAAGGAAAATAGCCTGCGAAGGTTCTAAGAGCCAGGGCCATAACAACTTATGTCGGGGACCACGGGATCACGTGCTCCCGGTATACTATATTCGAGTCCAATACTCATAAAAGGAGGACCACGGTATATGTAATCGGATATGTCACCCACAACTAAGCGCATAATACAAGTGGATAAGAGCAAATGCAGATATTTTATCTTTACACGATCATTGGGCCACGTCCATGTCTGTTAAGGTTAAGCCTACCAACCACAAATGTGTGTGGACATTTGACAACCTGTTGTGGTGGCAACGAACATGTGCTCCTCCAAGGTCTATAAAATGAGTGATTCTCAAGAGAGAGTTAAGGTGAAAACACATTAGGGCAACACTATTGAAAACCTCACTCTCCAGGTAAAGCCTTAAGTCTTATTGGTGGGAATAACTCTAGACAACAATTGTGGGCTCATTTTGAAATTCAATTTTTGTAGGGGTTTGTTTTAAAATAATTTGTGGGTTATTTTGAAGTGTAGTAAATTATGTGTGTAAATTTCTAAATATTTTGTTTAATTTTATAAAAATTAAAACATTTGGGATAAATTTATAAATAAAACTTCATGTTGTTGAAAATTTCCGAATTGAAATTCAAGTGAGGGAAAAAAGGTAACTTCCAGCTCTTAGAGAGCGGTGAAATTCAAACTCGTGGGTCAATATGTAAGTAGATTTATACAACAGGTAGGTCTGTAAAAAAACTTAATCGTCCGCACGACCCGCCCAACTGTGTCATTTTAACCATAGTTGACAATTATCATTTTTGTCAAAACCATCCGCAGTTAAATTTTTGTCATCGCGAAGACGCGAGCGGTTGCGGTTGAGCGATTGGTCACCCGCCACCGCGCACACACATATATAATTATTTTAGTTTTTCTTTTATATAAATTATATATATGTAATTTTTATTTTTATATTAATTAGTACTAACTAGTCTCCTATATGAATGAGTCAGCAACATTTACAATTAACTCAATTGTACGTATCCATTGTGCTCCTCTGTCTATCCCGGAAGACATACAAAGTTTTAAAGTTTAAGGACTTCCTCAGTTTGTCAATTTTGATTTCAGATGGCATTTTCCATCATAGGATCATAGGGCGGAGGCACTTGTTTTGCTTTTTGGCGTTACTTTACGATTTTAGTTTTGGCAACTATTGTAATTTAAGTGCTTAATTGAATTGTATTTGGATTTATGCACTTAAAATACTTGTATTAAGTTTCTCTACACACTTGACGCCTGCAAAGCTGAACAG
>CM051455.1:60927330-60986859 GCA_028274465.1 Plantago ovata
GCATTAGCCAATATATATACGTATATACGTAATCAATTAACCTCGCTCTGATACCACTGTAAGAAAATATGGTCAGAGTTACCCCTAGGGTACGCAGCGGAATTTCAAAAATTTTCTTAACATACAGGTTAATTGATTATGCATATGTCGTATATATATAAACACGTCAATTAGAAGACTAACCTTACTTCCAAAGCAGCTTCCAAGTCTTCGTAATATTCATGTGTATCTTCTCCTTCGTCGAAGTCGAAGATATCTACAATACTCTGTATATCTGCAACACAATAAGAGTTAATTTCCAGCTCCTAGAACCTCAACCTTGGTATCCACGTATGAACAGCCTATCGGAAGAATGCTAGGATATTCTTTGTGTGACCAAGAAGACGGGGCAGCGATTAGACTTCGTAAAGGAATAAGAATCTAATTCTTATCGCACAAGGAAACCAATATCAAGTCTAGATTCATTCCCAATCAAATCAAAACTCAATCAGAAAAATCTAACTTATCCCTTGGACTTCTAATAGAGGAAGGAGTCGAACTCCTTCCCCTTAACCAGCCACGCGCGCGCGCGCCCTGTCCTACGGGAGGTGGGTCCCAATTTTGGGACCCACTTATATTTCTAAGGCAATTCAAACTCTAAGTAGATTTTGCCCAAGTGCATATGTTAATTCTAAATTAACATATCCTTTCTAATCAAACCTCTATTATATTTCGAAAATATAATCTTTAATTGTATTTACATAAAATACAATTAATTAGTCAATTCAATTAATAATTCCAAATCATTAATTGAGCCACCAAATATTATAATTAATTCCAAATCAATTATAATCCATCAATCACAATTAATTCCAAATTAATTGCGATTCCATCTTCAAGGATATTCTGATAGGCCGAATCACCACATAGTGTGACCCATAGGGCCTCATCGTATTAAGCAAGTCCTAGACTAGGCAATGATGATGTCGTTTTTTCACCAATTAAATTTGTTTAAAAGCCAAAGAACACTTATCACTACACAAACTAGAGTGCAATGGCAAGTTTTCCCCGAGTGTCGGCTTTGTTTGTGGTTTTTGCTAGTTATTTCAGACAACGAGTTCAAGTGTTTATGGAATTGTTTTCTTAGAGCAAAGCAACGAGAAATCAGATTGTTGTAATCAAGTTTGGAAAACGGTTGGTGGTAGAAATCAAATACACATGCATGGGTTACGAATATGCTCACAAGTTCAGTGCGTAAAACCTTCGATCAAGTCTGCTAAGCAACTCGTCTCGGTAACTTTCAAGACACACATCATAAAAGACCACTATCAATACTTTAGAGGTGCTTGTCACTAACACCATTTATCTAGCATGCTGCAAATCTCTAACATACAATCCTATAGCTTTCATTGACCAAGAGTTTGTCACTATACTCAATTCGAATATATTTTATAGGCAACTAAGAATCATATGAAGGAATTTGCAGCAAGATTGAATCACAATCTCATGTAAGCATAAACATAACCCATAGCATGCATATTCAACATTCTACCATCAACACAAAGGATTTAGCTACTCATATTCATCAACATAGACATCAAATCATATGAATTGTAAATAGAATACATCAAATCAAACTACTAGACAAGAGATAATGATACAATGTTACCACCAAGCTGTCACTAATCGGTGGGTATTGATGAAAACCTCTCCGTAGATGAAACAATGGATGCAATCCTATGCCAAAACCTTTAATCCAATCTAAAATACAATGTAATCTGAGTTTTCTCTGAGTTGTGGGGCTTAAGAGCTCTCCAAAACGAAGCTAGTGTTCAAAAAGTATGGAAAAAGAAACTGAAGATCAGATCTAAGAAGGAAAATCCGAAAACGTAACCGCTGCCAAGCGGACCGCTTGGAGAGGCCAAGCGGAGCGCTTGGCAAGCGAAGCTCTTGGCCCTCCAAGCGCTTCGCTTGGCTGCTGTGTCAAAGCTCTTGGAAAATGAAGCGGAGCGCATCACTATTCCAAGCGCTTAGCTTGGCTCCTGGGCAGATTTTTGTCTTCAAACTCAATCTTTTTGCCCTCGTACGGCCCTCGGGTGCCTTGGACTCATCCTTCTCAATGCTTATTGATGCTCAAACACTCACGAACAAGCCGTGGAGATCAAGGAACTTCAACGGGGCCATTTTCTATCAAAAAACCTCGTTTTTAGCTCCAAAAACGCCATTTCGTACCTAAGTGCCTGAAAATGCAGAAAACAATAAACGTGACACTATTCTACAAAACTAACCAAAAAATAAGGCTAAAAGATAGCAAAAGAAGGTAAAAAAGACAAGATGAACGCGTCAAAAATACGTTCATCAAACTCCCCAAACCAAACCTTTGCTTGTCCTCAAGCAACAAACTATCCTAAATGCAACACAAAAGGAGTCTCACGTAACATCTTCTACCTGGACCTGGTCAGTGACGACACGATGATGCATGTTATCATACTACAATTGCCCCGTGCCTATGAAACCGAGGGCTTACTACTGTTCACCAAGCGAGACTTTTCCTCAAGAGAGGGCGAACCAATACTGGCTCTCATCAAACGAAGGAGGGTTCCCTAGAAAGAGAAGACACTCCCCTATTCTACCCAAACTCTCAACGAATGAGTCTCCTTCAACCACTTCTTGAATAGCAAGACGAGGGTGGTCAAGAACAGGCCTTGGACAAAGGCGACACGAAACGAAAGATAGAATTTACAACTCGATAACTTCACAATAACAAAATATTTACATGACACTTGACACTACGAGACTGCTTTTGGCTTGCTACGACCCTTCTTTTTCTTTTGGGTCTTATTCTTTATTTTCTTTCTTCTTCTTTTTTTTTTTTTTATTTTCTCTTTTCCTTTTCTCTTTTTTTTTTCTTCTTTTCTTTTTCTCTTTCTTTTTTTTTTATATATAGGGGCAAGCAGCAGTACTAAGTGTCAAAAACACCTCCCCAAACCTATTCGAAAGAATAGGTTGGGACACAAAGAAAAAGAAAAAGAAATCTTTACAACGACTCAAAGACGAAGACAAGATCAATAAGGAAACCCCCTCCCCAAACCTATTCGATAGAATAGGTTTAATACAAGGAATCGCACACCTCACACTACCTCCTTCCTAGGCATTTGGCAATCTCTAATCGAGGTGAAGAACTTGTCGCCTCTTACGTACATAATTACAAGGGTTACAACCATAGACTCTAACATGCATCATTTTATAAGGCCATCGTGAACCGCAGCAGAAGAAACACCACTCAAGGTGATGTCGAGACTACTAAGCTTAACTAGTGCACATGCGAATGTGACAAACCAAGCGAGACAAGCCTCAAACTACTTGCAAAGTGATGCAACATATGATCAATGGTCTTAAACACTTAGTCTACTCAATAAAAAAGTTCAAAAGACTTGGCAATAAACTCCACACACAACAACGTGCAACAACTAATCTAGGGATGATATGCATGCAAAAATTTGAAAAAACACGACAAATCACATGAACTTGAGTAAAATCAGGCATGCACGAACCACACAAGCATATAGTACCAATACCCCCTCCCCAAACCTAAACTTTTGCTCGTCCTCGAGCAAAGAAAAGTTGAATGAAAAGGAAAAATTGGATTGAAATTACACTTCCCTGAGATAAAGGTTCGTGTCCAATCTCCTATATATGAGTAGTACCTGAAAGGACTCAATAAACATGTGAAAACGGGTGCACAAAGGTGAGAAGAATGGAAAAAACGAGGAAAATCTGGGAGGCTCCAGGCGCTCCGCTTGAAATTCCAGTAAATTTTTTTGATTTACTGAAGATTCAAGCGGACCGCTTGGCCCTTCCAAGCGCTTTGCTTGGATCTGTTTCCAGGTTTTCGATGTTTTTTCCTATCTTAATCACCTAAGGCACCAAGACAAACACTAGACTAAACGAATCACGACAAAAGGCACACATGCCACAACTACAAAAGCAAACTAAGAGTACAAGA
The DNA here is from genome assembly GCA_028274465.1 of Plantago ovata. Taxonomy (NCBI): domain Eukaryota; kingdom Viridiplantae; phylum Streptophyta; class Magnoliopsida; order Lamiales; family Plantaginaceae; genus Plantago; species Plantago ovata. The sequence goes on from CM051455.1 coordinate 60,931,316, forward strand.
GTCATAAGTCACAACATCATACAACCAAATCGAAATGAAAAGAGTTTCAACCAACAATAGTAAACAAGCAAAAATAACGATAATATAAAAATACTACCGATAAATGTGGCCTCTGTCGGCTGGTGTCTCTAGGAGAAGGGGTCGTAGGGGGTGTTAGGAAAGGCACTCCCACTACTACCGGTCTGATCATAGAAAGTATACCCCGGAATTCAGCGAGCTAAGGCATCATGGCGGTTCATCATCTCCTCCTGGTGGGCTCTCCAACTCCTAGTGTCCTCTACTCGAGCGGCTTCCCAACGCTGATCTACACGCCCTTGGAAATGATCCCAACGCTGCTCCTCCATCACATGGAAGTCCTCCCACCTCTTGACTTCGCGCTCCTCAAATCCCCGGAATTGCTCGGTAAGCTGGGTCGACTGAGCCTCCAACATGGTGGTTTGGAAGTTCCCAAACTGATTGACCAAGATCTGGTTGAACTCCGAGAAGTCGAAGCTTCCTTGTCCGGCCGTAGGTGGAGGTGGAGGAGGTGTCACATGGCGCGTAACTCTTGGTTGCATGGGTTCTCCTTGCTGAGTGCACCAAGTCCCGAACATCTCATTGTACGTATCAATGTTGATGGATTTCTTTGGCTTCTTGTCCAGTACGAGGTCGGGAACTTCGGCCTCCTTGCACATGCCCGTGATCAAGTTACCAAAGGCAAGCTTCCGGTTTGCATTACGGCTGCGCTTGAATTCCTCGAAGATGACGATGCCAGGAGTGAGAGGCAAATCATGCAAGAGAGCATGGACTAAGACTCCGTAATAGGACTGAACCTCGGAATCATGTGTGCTAGGAATCAGATTGGCTTGAACGAACTTCAACATCATTCTTGCCTCGAAGGAGAGATCGTTGTAGCGCAAAATCCGGGGTGGTTCATCAGGCAATTCAAAATCTTCCACGGTAATGCCATTCAGTATCTCCATGGGATAATGATCAGACTCCCGGTCGTAGACATAGAGCTCCGCGGGATCAAATCTCTCGTTGGATGTAGGCTGGCGATTTGGATCCCGGGCCAGTGGCCTATCCAATCGCATAATGAAGCTAGTGATGCTCAAAGGAGTAAACTCGACCCCAACACCGCGGACGGGAACCTCACCGGTCCGTTCATTGTAGTCCGTGAAGGCAATGTAGAAGTCCTCCACTACTGCTTGGTCCCAATTTGGCATGACCTCGCCATAGTACTTCCACCCTCGCTCAGTAATGTGCTTGTTGAGCTCTCTGGCACCATCCAACTCGCTCTCACCAGCCGTGAAGCGAATGCTCTTCTCAGAAATGTACGTGTGCTTGTGGGCATGGAAACTCGCTTCGAATTGTCGTGCCCTCCCCGATTGGCGATACTCGCCGGGTGTGGCCGTTTGTTGGGCCCTCGAGGTCCGTTCTCCCCTTGATCTCTTGGTTCTTCTCGATGCCATTGTACCTAGAATAATCTTATTAGATAACTTCAAGAGACAATGAGAATTAGACTTGACTCCTAGACTCCAATACTCACTCAAGTAATCTCATGGTGAGTTTGAGGGCTTGCTAAAGTTCATATGAACAAATCGAGAAGCTTTAACACTTCGTTACGATAAATCCATACGAATCTAAACCAAGCAAACAAACTCTCCAATTGAATTACCCAACCAATCCAACACATTCTCATGCAATCACAACATCACCATAATAATAACATAACTCAAATTCAAGGCTAACAATCATCAAACAATTATATAGCAAAAATTCGACCAATAGAATTCAAGAGGAGCAAAATTCGAATTTAGACATCACATCTAGTAAGAAACATGCTCAACAATCATCATCAAACTCTAATTCCCCAATGCATAACACAATTGAAGCTAATTAAGATAAAATCTCAAATTCAAGAAAGTTAGGGTTCATGAGAGGTACCTTTGATTCCTTGTTATGGATGCTTCAAACGTGAAATTTGATCGGTTTAGATGATAGAGGGGGTGATGGGCTTTGTAAACTGCACAAGATTGTAAGAATTGGTGGAGAATTGAAAGAGATTGAGATTTTTTGGGTGTTAAATCGGCTATGGAGGAAAAAAAAACAAAGTGGGGAGCTTTGATGCACAAGTGCTCCGCTTGGCTTTCCTTGGCTTTCTTAAGGAAAGCCAAGCGAAGCGCTTGGGTCGTCCCAAGCGAAGCGCTTGGCAAGCGGTCCGCTTGGGACCTGCCAAGCGCTCCACTTGGATTTCCAGTAAGAATGAAATTCTTACTGGAAATCCAAGCGGACCGCTTGGGCTTGGCAAGCGGTTCGCTTGGGACGTGGAGCTCCCAAATCCAATTTTTTTCGACTTTTGCTAAATTTTCACCCCAAAAACCTTGTCTAATCAACGAAACAAAATTTTAAACGTGCTCCTAATCTATATGCAAGTACCTACAACCTCGGGTTGCCTCCCGAGAAGCGCCTTCGTTTAAAAGTCGTTGGCTCGACTCTTCACAACTCATGCGGAATTGATTTCGCCTCGGGTACTAGACTTCCCCCTCCAATTGCCTCTCAAAGCATCAATTCCCTACACATCTTGACGAACATAAAGTGGACCAAAAAATCCTACAAGTTCGTTAGTATCAACATAAGCACATGAATCAACAATGGCTCGCAACGTGTGTTGCTTGCCATTTACCTCAAAGTGACATGTTCGGCGATACATGTCTATGACCATATGCACTTTGTTGATGAAGGCTCTACCCAAGAGAACCACATCCTTGAGCTTAGCAGAAGATGTAGGCATAAGGATGAAATTAGTCTTCACCTCTACACCGGCAACCCTCACCGCCAAGTTCTCAATCACACCCAACGGCTTTTTCATGGACCCATCCGCTAATTGCACCATGCATTTCATAGGTCTCAAGCCAGACAAACCCGACTCTTCATACACGTTCAAGGGTATAACATTCACACCCGCTCCCGTGTCTAGAGTTGCCACTATTCCGTCCTTCTTCCCCAAGCCGATTTCAACATCGAAGCTCTCTTGGATGGGCACTTCCACCATATCACCATCTCATCCTCAGACGATGAGTTTTCTTTCACCTCTTCAACTATCACATCAGATTGTGCGACAACTTCCTCTTCCATAACCACCTTAGGAGTCTCGACCTCCTCACTCACCTTGCAAGTTTCAGTTATATTGCAACTTGGCACCTCATCTCGTGCATTGTCTCTCACAACCGTGATCTCCACGGGCAAATCAGTCACCAAGGTTATGGCCATAGCCTTCTCCGTGTTCCCGGGAAACTTCCCTTGCTCTCTACTAGCCCCCGATCTATCAACTCTTGCAACTTCTTATGGAGGTTGCTACTACTAGCCTCAAGCTTCTCAGACCGCTGATTGTTAGTAGCTTCATTACGATAGTAATGCTCCATAAACTTATTCATCTTCAACACAAGATCGTTGAGAGAAGAGACAAGAGGTGAAGGAAGCACCCCTCCACCTTGTGGTCCCGAACTAGCAACCTGAGGTGGAGGTGTAGGATTAGAAGGCAGTGCTACTTCATACCAATTGTTCCCATAGCTGAGACGACTTATATCTTGATTAGGCCCATAGGCATATTGATCCGGGTTATGAAGATAACCACGGTTGCCTTGATTCTGGTGCCCACCTCGGGGCCCACGGTTTTGTGGCCTCATATTGCCATATCCTTGCCCGTAGTTCACATCTCCAACTACTTGCTCTCCCTCAGCAGCATACACTTCTTGACAGACATCGTTCGTGATATATTGCTCTCTAGCAAATTCAGAACGGCATAAATAGGCCGGGTGCCCATAGTTCTTGCACACACCACAAACTTCCGTAGAAGGAGAAGGAACGCTTTTCCTCAAAGCTTGCTTCACTTCATGGGTGAACCCATCGAAGGCATCTTGTTCTACCACTACCTTGGCCTCACCTCTTTGCTCCTTTTGGAGCACACGAGCCCTCACATTCCGGTTTTGGGAATTCCGGTACGTCATGTCCAGCTTCACTTGAGCTTGAGAAGGAAGCAACTCCCCCATACTACCTCCACAAATACTATCCACTTGAGATTGAATCTCGGGATGTAAACCATTGTAAAAGAATTGGAGAAGCTGACCTTTATCATACCCGTGATGTGGGCATCGATGATGCAACCCCATGAATCGATCATAGGCCTCGTGGAAAGGCTCATCATACCTCTGCTCGAAGGAGCTAATTTGGCTCTTCATAGCCATCGTCTTGGAAGCGGGGTAGTAACGCTCCATGAACTTATCAAAACAAAGATCCCATGTTGTCAAAGACCCGACCTCCAAAGTATTAAGTCAAGCCTTTGCACGATCACCTAGCCCCATAGAAAAGACCTTCAAACGGAGATCATCATCCATAACACCAGCTCCTGGTCACCCAAGATGGAGAACAAAATTCTCGAGCTCATTCAAGAACCCAATCACGTCCTCATTAGCCATCCCATAGAATTTGGGAAGTTGTTGGAACATGTGATTCTTGATCTCCAAGTTCCTTGTGGCATCATTGAGGACAATTGTTGGTCCTCTAGCCCCAACCTAGGCTTAGTAAGTGAACGTATAGGCCGCTCCGCCATTTCACCTTCCAAGAAAACAGATTCAAGAATTGGCTCCAAAAGATAAGAAGAAGACTCTTCCCGAATACCAGAAGTGGAAGCTCTAGATGCTACTCCTTCAAACTCGAGATTCAAATTCCTCCTTCTCCTTTGAAACAAACGATCGATCTCGTCTACAAAAGGTTCAATAATAGGTCCACCCGTTCGGGTTCTAGGCATGCACTCACCTGAAATGAAGAGTAGTGAGTTTCCAAGTCAAAAAGAAACAAAAGACAGAAATAAGGCAAAGAAGAGATGTTGGCTGAAAAAACCAAAACAAAACACCAACCAAAGGAGTTAAGTCCCCGGCAACGGCGCCAAATTGATGATGTCGTTTTTTCACCAATAAAATTTGTTTAAAAGCCAAAGAACACTTATCACTACACAAACTAGAGTGCAATGGCAAGTTTTCCCCGAGTGTCGTTCTCTCGGGACCTAACGTGGCTTTGTTTGTGGTTTTTGCTAGTTATTTCAGACAACGAGTTCAAGTGTTTATGGAATTGTTTTCTTAGAACAAAGCAACGAGAAATCAGATTGTTGTAATCAAGTTTGGAAAACGGTTGGTGGTAGAAATCAAATACACATGCATGGGTTACGAATATGCTCACAAGTTCAGTGCGTAAAACCTTCGATCAAGTCTGCTAAGCAACTCGTCTAGGTAACTTTCAAGACACACATCATAAAAGACCACTATCAATACTTTAGAGGTGCATGTCACTAACACCATTTATCTAGCATGCTGCAAATCTCTAACATACAATCCTATAGCTTTCATTGACCAAGAGTTTGTCACTATACTCAATTCGAATATATTTTATAGGCAACTAAGAATCATATGAAGGAATTTGCAGCAAGATTGAATCACAATCTCATGTAAGCATAAACATAACTCATAGCATGCATATTCTACATTCTACCACCAACACAAAGGATTTAGCTACTCATATTCATCAACATATACATCAAATCATATGAATTGTAAATAGAATACATCAAATCAAACTACTAGACAAGAGATAATGATACAATGTTACCACCAAGCTGTCACTAATCGGTGAGTATTGATGAAAACCTCTCCGTAGATGAAACAATGGATGCAATCCTATGCCAAAACCTTTAATCCAATCTAAAATACAATGTAATCTGAGTTTTCTCTGAGTTTTGGGGCTTAGGAGCTCTCCAAAACGAAGCTAGTGTTCAAAAGTATGGAAAAAGAAACTGAAGATCAGATCTAAGAAGGAAAATCCGAAAACGTAACCGCTGCCAAGCGGAGCGCTTGGCAAGCGAAGCGCTTGGGCCCTCCAAGCGCTTCGCTTGGCTGCTGTGCCAAAGCTCCCGGAAAATGAAGCGGAGCGCTTCACTATTCCAGGCGCTTAGCTTGGCTCCTGGGCAGATTTTTGTCTTCAAACTCAATCTTTTTGCCCTCGTACGGCCCTCGGGTGCCTTGGACTCATCCTTCTCAATGCTTATTGATGCTCAAACACTGAAGAACAAGCCGTGGAGATCAAGGAACTTCAACGGGGCCATTTTCTATCAAAAAAGCTCGTTTTTAGCTCCAAAAACGCCATTTCGTACCTAAGTGCCTGAAAATGCAGAAAACAATAAACGTGACACTATTCTACAAAACTAACCAAAAAACAAGGCTAAAAGATAGCAAAAGAAGGTAAAAAAGACAAGATGAACGCGTCAAAAATACGTTCATCAGGCAACATGGAATCCCTAGACGGTTCCATTTGCAATATTAATACGTGAGGACGTTTGAGAGGTTTCTCAAAGCTAAACCTTTCGTTGCGAAGCCTGTTGCGCTCGGCGCGGCGATGGTAACGTCCCTTCATCTGACTTGCTCGAATTTATCTAGGATCGATGAAGTGTCTATCCCAATAATACATCCATGGGCGTCTCAGAGAGTTGCTTGGTTAAGATATACTTATGACCATCATAATATATCATTTGCACTGGCCAGTGACTTTACCAACACAACTACGCAGACTATGAGCAGTGCTCTCCTGTGCTACACTTGAGAGATGAATCCTTCACAGAATCACTTATCATCCCCATTTGTATGTAGCCATAATCCTGGATCGTGTCTTAGGTCAGCTGCTTATTCAGAGCTGACATCGACGGGTCCACCAAGGATATGGGGCAACAAATGTGATGATAAAGTCCTGTAAGTACAAAGGACGAATGACATCACTTCGACAACTTACCGGTTCCCATAGACACTTCGGTGTAGAGTATACATCGATGGGAGTGTCCGGTGGGTACTTCCATTGTTCAATAAAGCTTCTTCGAACAACTATGCGCAGTTATGGGAACGTTTCTCAATTGTCCAACAATCCGTTCTGTGACCGTGGGATCGGCTCACACTTGCTCCAACAAGTATAACCTCCACGCATACTAGTCTTGTCTGGTTCATTCAGACCCCTACATCCGAGATGAACCTCGACTAGGGAGAGTTTGGGATAGATGATAACTCACATAGCTCCCACTATCTGTGTGATCGGTCATCTATCCGAGGGGACATGTGTAATATCAATACAGACAGTAATAGAGATATGACATGCTGCATGTCCGGTGTAATATAAATATGAAACTGATACTCAATAGTAAAATGCAACAAACATATATTATATTACGTTGATCTGTGTAATAGTACATATATGCCCTCTTTAAGGGCACCATGCCCTTAGTAAGGACTGTCTCTAGGACATATACACTATCACATCCGACGGTTAAGATCACAGCCGCCGCTTGAAAAGACGATTCTGCCCCTCACGCTCACAAATCGGCCCAGGGTGTCGGTGGCCCGCGAATTACCTGTTCTCCTAGGTAATTCGTGTAACGGGAAGAGTTACAGTGATAAAAAAAATAAGAAGTGCTCGATCATTCTTCCTAGAGCGACCAACCAGAAAGAAAAATAATCACAGAAGAAATTCAAGCCCATTAAATGATCGAGCGACGAGCCAAGAGAAGAAATCGAGGAGAACGAAAAAATCGAGGACCGTATTTTTACCTTACAACGCTTACCCGGATTCGATCTCTACCCAGAAAACATACCTCTTTTTATTAAGGTCCGAGCACCGTCTTTTCGGACCCTATAAAAGGGGGGGAGGGAGGGATAGGAGGAGGGAAAACTAATAAGGCATAAATACGGAATTATTTTCTCACCAACCACTAGTTGAGACATTTTTACAAAGTGCTCGACCAGACTTTTAAATAGTTCCACAACTATCTTCTACAAAGATACTTGGAAACTAGGGGGACATATGCTAGCATTGAAATATGTCCAGCCCGCATTTATGAACTTGAGCGTCCTAAGAGCACGATAGAGCCCTAAAAGACTGTCCCTCAAAGGGCTCGACCACCCTTCCAAGTACGTCACTGGAAGATGGCTCGACCACCCTTACAAAAGATAAGCTGAGAAGGCGACTGAGAACCATCTCTAGGGAGCGACCACCCTTGGTGGTCTACCGAGGACCTTACGTCAAGGAAATACCCTCAAAGGACAACTAGGCAAGGTCCTGGTCGAGCTATAGATCGTGAGGAAGGCTCGAGCACCTAGGTCGACCACAATTGGTCGGTCACTAGGCGGGCCCGCCTTCCGGAAGGATCCATCATGTCTCGAAAGGCCTAAAGTGCCCTCCAAACCCTAGGTCATATCTTTGGGTCAAAGCCCATGGACCTCCTTAATGAGCTTGGGCCAAAGAAGGCTTTAATCTCAGCCGGACACTTGTCACGATCCTACACAAAGTGACAATAAAATACTCGGAGAACATAAGGAGGCCTCATTCATTACCCAGCGGGTAAGCAATCAATACTCACCTACACTCAATATTTCTCTCAGTAGGGAATCCTACAACTCCCTACTCGTAAAGTCGACACTCCGGTCTGATATACGACAGACCAGGTAATAGACACTAACCCCCCCCCCCTAGTGGATTTCAGGTACTAAAGGGCTTTATACTTATACTCAAAGGAACACCCTTTGAGCGGCGATTGAAGTGTTACCCTTTGAAGAAGACTTGTAACAAATTAGGACAGTGAACGAATCACCATTCAACACATAATACCTGGATTATCCATCTTATGCCGAACAATATATAATATATCATCTGATAGTTCCTGCCACGTGCTCTTCCATACGTGGTCTGGCCTGGACATACTGTTGGAAATGAGAAGCGTACAAAACATGTACATCTGTCGTGATATTTACCGGAACCCCACAACTTAGCCTCTTTTATGACATGAATGTACTTCCTGTCATCATCCAAAAGTCCCATCGCATAGCATGTATCACGGTAACGGTAAGTTTCATAAACCACACCATTAATTGTCCTAAGATTCTCGTAGCATGTTGCACCCCTGACATGATTCAACATTATCCTCAAATGATATAGAGGGCTCGAACTTGGTGGAACGTGATATATTCTTCCAATCTTGTTGCTCGATCTAGCCCTCTCTTTCCACTCACGTATATCACCTTGCCATACATAGTAGCGAGGGAACTCTGCATAGAGATACTTGCGAGCTTCCAGTTGCTTCTTATTAAAGTCCATCCACTTGATGAACTTCGACTGTGCAACTGTTTTCTTGTCCACCAATTCCTCAATACCGTCCTTGAAAACCATAGAGTGTTCTCCTTCCAAGTGGAATGGTAACCGCTCAACCGGAAGATCCCGATAATGAATATCATATCCCAAAATACGCCAAACAGCTTCGCATGCAGAGATGTATCGACAATCCACGTAATCCTTTACTTCATTATCAATCCAGAAAGAGGCAGCGGATCGATCGACACCCTTGTTGATATATTTGAAAAGATACTTTATGGAATTAGTCGAATTGCACCACTCCACATTGATGTGTGCTTGATATTTCATCAGTAGATAGGCATTATAAGGGACTATAAACCTGCGTTTATAACCAAGTAAAAATATCAAAGAAAAAGTACAGTAATTATTTGCGTTTGAAATTAGAAAAAAAAAGTGGTAATCAAATATAACATAATGCATTTCTTAAATAAGAAATTTACCTATTATCAATCTCAACTCCATTCTTAATAATAGTAGCACCTGGTCACGCCTTTTATATATTGGGTACCCATTCGCATCAAATCTTGTACTGTCATATAAGATGAAAATATAAACTAATTGTAGTAAACTAATATGAAAAGTGTGCACGACGTATATACGCGAATGGAGAAGTTTCTTTTTTTAGCCATGCAAATTAATTTATATATATTTATTTATTTTTCTTCTTTCAAGTTTCTCAAAAATTCTAATAAAAACACTGTAAAATAATACAGGGACATACTGAAAGCTGAAACCTCAAACCAAAACTTAGTGTTGCTTTCTTTTACTTCTCGCATATTGATCAGGCCTAATAATGATGGTCGAAATACCGATTCTTGACATACTGAAACACCTCAAAATGAGCCATGCAATTATCACAAAGTGAAGAAATGTGGTTGCCATACGGTGATTGGTGCTCCATGCAGTACGGGTTCACACTATCGAACTTAAGCCATAAAAGTCCATTGTTATAATCGGTCAGTTTATTTATAAGATTAATTTTCCAAGCCTCTAATTTCGCACGACCACGTTGAGTACTTCGAACTTAGCCAGAGTTGTCACTCCTTCATCACGTAGTGTATCATCAGGACTCGAGAGTTTATAAATGATGGTACAGTAAGTTGCATCTGGGTGACGAAATATAACGAGCTTGGTCAATAGCTCTTCAAGTTTCAAAAAACCTTCTATGTCGACCATTAACTGTCGGTAAAATTCTGGATTATTAGCCTTTCAACACCTAAACAAAAATTCCTGCTCATAAGACGTAGGTGTTTTCCATCTTGTGTTAGGTACATCATCAATGTTCACCGATTTGTAATACTCCACCATTTTGAAAATAGGCTAGAATGTCTTGCTACTGTAATTAGTAAAATAGATAACACACGTTCGCACACATATTATATGAATGCGAGAGAATGAACATTTAGAATGTAGTTAATAAGTGGACTCTACAATTGTATTACTGTTTTGCTATCAGCAACACTGTTTATTGCAACCAAGAACATTATCTTTAATTGCAATTTGATGCCAAGATCAAACCACTCGGTTGGACGCTTGCGTTTGATACCACCAACGGATTGAACTGTGGAAATTGAGTTGTCCATTGCGGTACGTAATTGAATGTTTTGTTTAGGTGAAAGGGGTGAGTGTAGTATATTTCTAGTACGTATATTTATGGACTCGTTAGAAATAATTAAAATAGGAAACAATTAGTGCATGCCCCTAATCATTGCTAACTAATTCCATTGGTTAGTTAATTCATTAATAATAAGTACTTCGTTTATTTCATTAATAACTTTCTAGGTTTCTATTTTGACCATTATCTTACGAACTTCCTAACCCAAATATGGAAAAAATTTAATTTTCAACCCACTTACCAATTTTTTTATATTTTCTCTCTTCTTCTTTATAACAACTTTTTCACTCTCTATCATACTTTATCAGCCTTTCACAATTAAATACTCATACAAATTAATTCTTTAATATTATTCTTTAAAATTGATAATTTTACCACTTAAGAAGTAATTAAAAAAATAAAGGAAGTACTACTAATGATCATTTTGCGGCCAAGGATTTAGTCATTAAAATAGGAAACAATAAACATTAAATAAAAGTAATACTCGGTTGACAATAATTATGAGCATGCAATAATTGGAGTTGACATAGGTACGTAGTTAAATAGGAAAAATAATTATTGTTACTAATTTCAATAGTAAATAATTATTTAGCAATAATCTGGTGACATGCACCCAATGTTGATTTAATTATATGACCAGATGATGAATCCTACTATAGTTGGTGTAATAAATTTGTTAACAACAATTTAATTGTCCGGGTGGTAGAGAATGCATTCTATTACACACACAAACCTAGGTTCAAATTCCATTAGAATCACTTACTTTTTGTTTTTTATTTTTTTTAGTGGCATGGCCGAAGTCAGCCATCCTGATTAGTATAATAGTATGTAGGTATGTTTGTGAAACATAGGGTGTTGATCGATCAATCTAAAAATAACAGCTATAACTTAATATAGCCATTAAGTTAAAAAGTATAAATCAATTTTTTTTATAGTGGCATGGCCACACTTAGCCATCCTGGTTACTATAATAGTATGTAGCTATTTTTTTTTAAACATAGGGTGTTGATCGATCAATTTAAAAATAACAGCTATAATTTAATGTAGCTATTAAGTTAAACTATAAATCTTAACTACAAATATACTAAAAATCACCAAAACAGAATTTGTTTTTTCTTATGCTCATATTGAACAACTGGACATATGCTCACATTGCTTAAGTCATAAAATTCGAGATTTATAAGCAAAATAGCATAAAATTTATAAAAACCAACAAAACAGAATATTGATGTTCATATAAATTTTTTCAAACTATATATATAATACAAAACAACTTAGATGTAAGACAAATATAAAAAAAAGAATCAGTCTTAACGGAACCCATAAAAAAAAAACTTCGTTTTGAAGCATTCTTCTAGTCATGAAAATCGTACATACAGTCTTGGCAACATATGTTTAAGCATTCGTCGGGGATTGAAACCTTATGAATCTTGAAAAAGCCCACGATTTTCATAAACATCCACTAAACATCCATAGTTGATATCAAACAGTATACAACAAAGATGAATCATCCATCATATGCCTCGGCGTTCAGTACAAAACGTGTTCAAAATCATTGGGAGTCGTAGAACATGTTCTTCTCTAAAAGTTGAATCGGAAATCATGATGATGAGAGTGAAAGTAGAGACGGAGACAGTGCCACAGTGGAGAAATAGCCTTCGATCTGATCTCATTTTATACACGTAATAGCAGGGCATTTTAAAAACTTTAATGCAACTGTTTCTTTTCTTCCGCCCTGCATTTATGTTTGAGTCAACAAACATAATTACAATCATAAATGTAATAAAACCGGTGCATTAAAAATGGGTCAAATAAAATTCGTACGTTTCATTGGTGTCAATTAATGCTCATTAATTAACATTGTTGACCGCGTAACATATGCGGTTTACTCGGTATGTAACTTTATATTGACACTATTATTTGGTTTAACACATTTGCTTACAAAAATTCATTTGTCCCAGTGGTAGGGAAATCATTCCACCACAAACATGACTCGGGTTCGAATCTCACCATTGGTGAATTTTTTTTTTATTGAATGGCTATTCCAGCATGCTGACATGAACAAACTTACCTTGTATAAGTCAATCTTTGGAAGACTACGTCGCTACGTAGGAAAGAGGGCATTGAGCATCAATGTGGTGGAGAATAGCCATCCCGTTTTATATAATAGTAGGATGCCGCAAACGAACCTTGCGTTAGTGAGGAAAGATTGCTCAAAGTTGGAAGCTTGAGTGGGTTTGTCCCACATTGAAAAAATGCAAAAGGTTTCACTAGGATATAAGACAAGAGCTTACACTTGATGTTCAAGTTGAATAGCTAGATGTCTCGAGAACTCTCTACGCGGGCACGCAGGGTGGGCGGTGCAAATCCTGGCCAGATTTGTACACGATCTAGTGAACTTGTGTGCGTGCACGACGTGAGGCGCAGATATCAGACTAGTTTGAACTTAAACCGGGTGGCTCGCGCGAGCCACCTTTTGCAACCGGTCCGGTAGACCTTTCCAGAAACTTTTGAGCTCAAAGTTTTGTAACTGACACGGAGTTATAGAGAATTTTGTAACATTTGTTGCTGCTTATTGCAGATTTGATTTTGTAATCAAATCTAGCATTAGTAGCTAATAGTTACAGATTTTTAATTCTCTGAGCTGTTACACATAATTCCTCAACTATAAATAGGTCTCTGAATCAGCGAGAAAAAAATACACAGAAAATGCATTCTTCTACTGTTCTTCTTCCATCCCTTATCTGCATAAGCCGAGCACTAGTTTCAATTTGCCGGAAACTGCTAGCTTATGCGGCTAGTAGTTTTAGTTAATCGTTCTTTCCTGGGAGGAAGCGCTCGATGTCTCTAAGCACCATAGGTGAGAGGGTGTAATTGCTTTAAGGAAACAGTGCAAGCACATGCCTCAATTATTGTTACCAAAAAAGGCGGTTTGATTAAATATGTTTCTGTATTGTTGTTATTAGTTATATCTTCGAATTAATATTATTCTGTCTAACAATCTTAAAACAATAATCCTTTCTCATGTTGATTCGAAGATATTAACTTACTCTGTTTTCTTTATAGAGAAAAATGGCTACTGAATCTGGCACTGGTTCGGGTACTGTTGCTGCCAAGAACTCTAGCTCGATGTCTCAGTCTGGAACAGGTTCCACTATTGTGACTCAGATGGTTGGATCGACCTTTTCGATTCCTGCAAGCCATGGTGAGAAACCTGAGAAGTTCAATGGGTTGCACTTCAAACGTTGGCAACAAAAGATGTTGTTTTACTTGACCACGTTGGGTCTTGCTACCTATCTGACTAGCGATGCTCCCAAAGCTACGTTGGATGGGACTAGTCAGGAGAGAAATGTTGACGTGCTGACGGCCATTGATGAGTGGAATCACGCTGATTTCCTTTGCAGGAATTATGTGTTGAACGGTCTTTCTGATGCTCTGCACAATGTGTATAGGAAAATGAAAACCGCCAAAGAACTGTGGGAGTCTTTGGATAAGAAATATAAGACTGAAGATGTTGGAGCCAAGAAGTTCATTGTTGGACGATTCTTGGACTTTGCAATAGTTGATTCTAAATCTGTAATAATTCAGGTTCAAGAGTTGCAAGTGATCTGTCATGAGATTGATGCTGAGGGCATGAAGCTGCCAGAAGCGTTTAAGGTGGTTGTTGTGATTGAAAATTTCCCACTAGCTTGGAAAGACTTCAAGAATTATCTGAAGCACAAGAGAAAGGAGATGAACTTGGAAGAGTTGATTGTTCAACTCAGAAGTGAAGAAGATAACCGCACTTCTGCTAAGGAATCTGGTTATATTCATAACTCTCCTCGTCCGGATGCTAGATATAATCTAGTTGAGCATGGAAGAGCCAAGAAGAAAGCTTCTTCAAGTGGGTTCAAGCTGAAACCTACTGGTGGAATTTAGAAGAAGAAGTTTACTGGGAAGTGCTTCAATTGTGGCACTGTTGGTCACAGATCTGCTGATTATCGCAAACCCAAGAAGAAGAATCATGCTAACATGATTGAGGATGTCTCTAAAGATGTTGTTGATCTGAACCTTTGTGTTGTGGTTTCTGAGGTTAATCTGGTTGGTACCAATACCAAAGAATGGTTTGTTGATACCGGTGCTACAAGACATGTTTGCTTAAACAAAGACATGTTTGCTCAGCTTGATGAGACTGGGACTGGTGAAAAGCTGTATATGGGGAATTCTGCTACCTGCGATGTGAAGGGTTGTGGGACTGTGATTTTGAAGATGACTTCTGGGCTCAAATTGACCTCGAAGAATGTGATGTGTGCTCCTGAAATAAGGAAAATTTTGGTTTCTGGCTCTCTTTTGGTTCAACATGGTTTTCGTGTTGTGCTTGAGTCTGATAAGATTACTTTTTCCAAGGGTAGTAACTATGTTGGCCAAGGTTATGTTACCGATGGCATGTTCAAAATCAATGTAATGGTTGTCAATGCCAATGTTAATGGCAATACTAATGGAAATGCTATGAATTTTGCTTATATGCTTGAGTCTTTTAATTTGTGGCATGGTAGACTAGGACATGTTAATTATGATACATTGCGTAAATTAATTAACTTAAAATGTTTACCGACGTTTCATATTGATGCCTCACACAAATGTGAATCGTGTGTTGAAGCAAAGTTAACACGATCCTCTTTTAAATCAATTGAAAGAGAAACATAACCACTCGATTTAATTCATACAAATGTGTGTGATTTGAAATCAACTCCAACACGTGGAGGTAACAAATTCTTTGTGACTTTTATAGATGGTTGCACTAAGTTTTGCTATGTGTATCTTCTTAAAAGTAAAGATGAAGTAATAGAGAAACTTGTTCTCTATAAAAATGAGGTTGAGAATCAGCTTAACAAAAAGATTAAAGTTATAAGGAGTGATCATGGTGGAGAATATGTCTCACCACTTGAACTATTGTGTGCCTCAAGTGGTATAAAACATGAAACCACTGCTCCTTATTCACCACAACAGAATGGCATAGCTGAAAGGAAAAATCGTACTTTGAAAGAAATGATGAATGCCATGTTGATCACTTCTGGAATGAACCAAGGAATGTGGGGGGAAGCTGTTTTGACAGCGAACTACATTTTAAATAAAGTTCCCAAAAAGAAATCGGACAGGAGCCCTTATGAGTTGTAGCATGGAAGAATACATTCCTATAAACACTTGCGAGTGTGGGGTTGTCTTACAAAAGTGATGGTTCCTTTGCCTAAGAAGGTAAAAATAGGACCTAAGATTGTTGATTGCATTTTTATCGGCTATGCACACAACAGTAGTGCCTATCGATTCTTAGTGGTGAAATCTGAAATTTCTGATATACACAAGAATACGATAATGGAGTCTCGTAATGCTTCATTCTTTGAGGATGTGTTCCCGTGTAAACAATTAGAAGATGTTGCTAGCAGCTCTTCTAAACGGACACACGAGGAAACACAAGAAAAGGATGAAGACACTGAAGAACAAGAGGTGGAACCAAGATGAGGCAAACGTATGAAAACTGCCAAAAATTGGGGTGCTGATTATGTAACTACTTTCATGCTTGAAAGTGAACCTCAAACTTACCAAGTGGATGTAACCTCAACGGAAAGACCTTTGTGGAAAGAAGTTAGTGAGATTCAATCTATTTTGCAAAATCATACTTGGGAGCTAGTGGATTTTCCGCAAGAAAGCAAACAACTAGGTTACAAGTGGATTTTCAAAAGGAAATTGAAACCTGATGGAACTATCGATAAGTATAAATCCAGGTTGGTGATTAAGGGTTATCGCAAAACATATGGTCAAGACTATTTTGACACATACTCTTCCGTGTCTAGAATAACGTCCATTCGGATAATCATTGCATTTGCTTCTTTGCACAATCTTGATGTTCATCAAATGGATGTAAAGACTGGTTTTCTAAATGGTAATTTAGAAGAAGAGATCTATATGGAACAACCTGGAGGATTTTCTGCACCTGGTCAGGAAAATAAGGTTTGTAAGTTGGTGAAGTCTTTGTATGGCTTGAAACAAGCACCAAAACAGTGGCATGAGAAATTCGATAATGTCATGATGTCAAATGGATTTGTTATTAATGAAAGTGATAAGTGTATCTATATCAAAGAGTTTGAAAATGGCTATGTCATCTTATGTCTCTATGTAGACGATATACTTATCATTAGAAGTAATGACAAGACGGTCAAATCTACAAAGGACATGTTGAGATCCCGATTTGATATGAAAGACATGGGTCTAGCTGATGTAATCCTTGGGATTAAAATTCTCAGAACACCCGATGGGTTGATGGTGAGCCAAGCTCACTATGTAGACAAGATTATAGAGAAATTTAACAAGGATGATCCTGAATTGGCTAGAACACCATTTGATTCAAGTGTTCATCTTGCAAAGAACAATGGCGAGGGAGTATCTCAAGTTGAATACTCTAGAATAATTGGAAGCCTAATGTACTTGATGAACTGCACAAGGCCTGATTTAGCCTTTGTTGTAAGTAAACTGAGCCGGTACACGAAGAATCCAGGACCGAGTCACTGGAAAGCTATAATGAGAGTACTGAAGTACTTGAAATTTTCTCGTGATTGTGGGCTACAGTATACTAGATACCCGGTTGTGCTAGAAGGATATGTTGATGCAAACTGGATCACCGGTTTCAAGAATACAAAGGCCACTAGTGGGTATGTCTTTACCTTAGGAGGTGTTGCTGTTTCTTGGAAATCTTCTAAACAAACTGTGATAACGAGATCCACGATGGAAGCAGAGTTTGTTGCGTTAGACTCATGCGCAGAGGAAGCCGAATGGCTACGCATATTTTTAGAAAGTCTTCCAAGTTGGCCTAAGCCTGTGCCAGCTATATGTTTGCATTGTGATAGACAATCTGCTATTGGCAGAGCAAAAAGTAACTTGTATAATGGTAAGTCTAGACACATTCATCGAGGACATAAGTCCATTAGACAACTTCTCACGACTAGTGTTATCTCGATAGACTACGTAAAGTCTAAAGATAATTTAGAGGATCCGTTAACCAAAGGGTTATGTCGTGAGATGGTAGCAAAGTATTTTGCTGGAATGGGATTGAAGACTTTGACTAATGGTTGATTCGAAGGGAAACCCAACCTAGTTGACTGGAGATCCCAAGATATAGGTTCAATGGGACAACCTAACTGTATTAACGAGGAGTTCATTGTGGGCGCATACCTATACAATGACAACGTGTAAAGAGGGTAACCATCTCGGTTTTAATGATTCTTACTAGTAATTTGATTAACACGTGTTAAAGAATCACCTATGTGAGAGTGAAGTGTGGGTCGCTTCAACAAGAGTTAGATCCCAAATTCTTGAATACTCTTGCAGAACCAGGGAAGGTATTTCATGGCCAAAATGAACACAACCATGAGAACGGGACGATGCTAGAGAGAACATGTGTGGAATGCACTATCATTTACAAAAATGGCAGATCAGTTCAAGGATATCGCGTCTACTGTTAGCTAGTAAAGAAGGTGTATTCTTACAACGGAGGGTTCAAAGGTGGTAACACCTACCCATCCTATGCTGGTATCGATCGTTGGATTATGCAACATGGAGTTTTCTTCATGTGGGGGATTGTTGGAAATATTGAAGAAAACAATGGAGTAAATAATGCCTAGATGGGCATATTTACATGGAGACCATTTCTTAATTATTTGTTAATTGAGGAAAGTGAATATATAGCCGAAAGCTATGAAATGAGAGCTTCGAATTGATATATTGTATGCCCAAAATGAACCTTGGGTTAGTGAGGAAAGATCGCTCAAAGTTGGAAGCTTGAGTGGGTTTGTCCCACATTGGAAAAATGCAAAAGGTTTCACTAGGATATAAGACAAGAGCTTACACTTGATGTTCAAGTTGAATAGCTAGATGTCTCGAGAACTCTCTACGCGGGCGCGCAGGGTGGGGGGGTGCAAATCCTGGCCAGATTTGTACACGATCTAGTGAACTTGTGTGCGTGCACGACGTGAGGCGCGAATGTCGGACTGGTTTGAACTAAAACCGAGTGGCTCGTGCGAGCCACCTTTTGCAACCGGTCTGGTAGACCTTTCCAGAAACTTTTGAGTTCAAAGTTTTGTAACTGACAAGGAGTTACAGAGAATTTCGTAACATTTGTTGCTGCATTATTGCATATTTGATTTTGTAATCAAATCTAGCATTAATAGCTAACAGTTACAGATTTTTAATTCTCTGAGCTATTACACATAATTCCTCAACTATAAATAGGTCTCTGAATCAGTGAGAAAAAACACACAGAAAATGCATTCTTCTACTGTTCTTCTTCCATCCCTTATCTGCATAAACCGAGCACTAATTTCAGTTCGCCGGAAACTGCTAGCTTGTGCGGCTAGTAGTTTTAGTTAATCGTTGTATCCTGGGAGGCAAGCGCTCGACGTCTCTAAGCACCATTGGTGAGAGGGCGTAATTGCTTTAAGGAAACTGTGCAAGCACAAGCCTCGATTATTGTTACCAAAAAAGGCGGTTTGATTAAATATGTTTCTGTTTCTGTATTGTTGTTATTAGTTATATCTTTGAATTAATATTATTCTGTCTAACAGTATTATGAAGTTTTCACATGCATGTGTCCAACTAGTTATTATTTTATTTTTGATATTTCTTGGTCATTAAGAGTCCAATGTAGAGAAAATCTCTCAAAGATTGGTGATTATCTCAATGTTAATTAGTTATATAGTATTTTTAGTATTTATCCTTCCATGTTTATCTTTTCCTTTCCTAATTTATTTGTACTTTCTAGGCAATTTAAATTTAAAGCCATCATTCTCTTTAATAATATTTATGCTTGATTAGTAAATTGATATGCCTAGAGACGTGTTCTAACCAAAGACATGTCCAAGGAAATTCCTCTGTCATGGATCTACCTAGGTCATTAGTTGTCGTTCGGACCGACTTAGTCTGCCCAAGTTCTCATCAAGAGGCATCAGAGCACGAGTTATGGGAAGAAGATTTGAACTACGATCCTGCTGAAGAATTTGAAGAACGAATGATACATAAATTGGAGAAGATTGAGTGGGAGGTGAAGGAGATGGCGGTATTCGTGAGAAAACGAGGGTAGCGGCGGATGGAGGACATGTGCGTGTCGGAAGTACGCGGTGGGAAACACAACAGAGGGAGGGGGGGGGGGGGCAGTCGCTCGATCAACTAGTTCACCTCCCCGCAAGTAGTTCGGGGCCTGTTAAGGCCAGACGGGCCGAACAACAGCGAGAGAAGGCGGTCCCGGGCTTGAAAAGCCCATGTGGGCTGAACAAAAATGGGGGACATATTGGGGGAGGGGGTTGGCCTGAGCGCATCACAGTAGTAGTACGCCAGGCGCTGTAGCAGCGTGCAGGGCGCGGCAACGGGTTGCTGCTGCGGACCGACCATCGCTCGCTAAGCCGTGGGAATATGAGAAAAAAGGGAATGAGGCTTTATTGGAGAATTGAACGAAAAAGAATGGGTGGAGTTGCAAAAACATGACTGAGCACAAATTTTGTCGCCATTAGTCCACCAATTAATGAACATTGAACTATGGTCGGATGTTTTACTAGCATGGACAAGGCAAAATGTAACACCCGTACTTTTTAACCCTCTTAAAAAGAAATTAATTAGTAATAATAAAAATTAAATTTAATTATAATATTTTATTCATGGGAAAGATATGAGGTTATAGGTCACTAGAATAATTTACGAAAAGTGATTTTTTTATGTTTTTTTATATTTAAGTATACATCCCCGTCGCTAAGTACGTATGAATTGAACGTTTTAGATTGAAACGAAGACCTATGAAAACACGGACAATAAAATATGAACCGCACAATTTTCTAACTTTTTAATATATATTTATCTTTATATTTGGAACGTATTCGTAACAAGTAAAAGTCTAAATTAGCAGGTTGGTGCAACTAATTTAACAATTAAAAAATTAAAAGAATATAATGTTGATCCGTCCATCTTCACCGCCTTAGCCCAAAGTTCTAGGCACGACCACCTGTCACCATATTATTGTTTGATTAAGTTATTCTTACTTAACAATGAAGTAACAGGAAGGAAATATGTATATATACTGTATCAAACTCCATTCCGTTCCATTTATCTTCAACACCATTTCAAGTTTCACTCCAAACAGACACTAATACTTCATTTTCGTAAGCTTCAGGAGCCAAGAAATTAGTGAAGTAAAATCATGGAAAATAGCAGTAGCGATCGTATGATGTATTGGAGCTTGTATGTATTTCGTATTATTAGTTAAAGACTTTGTTCTCTTCATATGAAAATTGATTATATTAAGTTCAGATCAGTTCAGTTCAGATGCATTAAGTTCAGTTCAGTTCAGATTTGCCTAATAGTATTTTGTACTACAAATAATTTCACTTCAGTTCAGATGAAGAGAACAGAGCCTAACTCGGATTCTGATAAATTATTATATTTTATTGAGGGTTTAAATATGCCCTTTGACAGGTTAGTTAGCACGGGTAACATTCATAGAGTTTGAACAGTTAATTGTAAGTATAATTTTATAACTTATTATTTGATATGTTTGTACGTGAGATTTGATAACTTGTTATTTGAGTAATATATGTACTATTAGTGATGTTTAACAATCCGAGCCGAGTATTGCTAGGCTCGACTCGAGCTCGTTAACGAAACGAACAACGAAGCGAACCTGATTTCATGCTTGAGCTCGAGCTGGTTAACAAACGAGCTTAATTTCAGACTCAAGTTCAGTTCATTGAACTCGCTCTTTGCTTGGTCAAAATAAACCACGCTTGCAAAAAACAATTGTGGGAGTTGGACTACTTACACAAGTTGTGGTATGGTGAAACACATGGGTGGGGTGTTATGTGCAACAAACATTGGCGCACTGAAGGCTCATCAAAAGTGGGTCATTTGAGAAACCAAACTCTGAGCCATGGGAAAGCCGAAGTGAGGATTCAGATCGATGTTGAGGGAGAGGTTCATTTTAGGGGGGACAGTATTGATGAAGACTTCGAAATTTCGGGTTCATAAAAAAAAATGAAGTCTTCACATGCAAATCTCCTAGTTAATTATTGTCTTATTTATCTATATAATATATAAAAGCAGAGTTCACATTCTAAAAATATCAACCAATCAGAATGCTCAATTCAAGTTCATGCTGACGTGTCAATTTCTCATTTAATTGGAATAAATTTATTTTAAAATTCACTTGGAAAACATTGACTAAAAATAGAATAAAATCTATATAATATATAAAAGCAGAGTTCACATTCTAAAAATATCAACCAATCAGAATGCTCAATTCAAGTTCATGCTGACGTGTCAATTTCTCATTTAATTGGAATAAATTTATTTTAAAATTCACTTGGAAAACATTGACTAAAAATAGAATAAAATTAAAATTCAACTAAGCATATGGCAAAATATAATTAATCTAACTCAAAATATAATCTCCTAAGCGTATTTCTGAAAATAAAAGTGTTGAAAATATAATCTCCCCAAATTCAATTAACACTAGAATTTCTATCTTATAATCAAAATTTTGATTCCTCTGTCGAAAATTTCATGTATACATTAAAAAATAAAAAAAATGACAGAAAAAGAAGGTATAATATTTTAATTACTTTGTATTTATGTCACTACTCATGAATTTATTCAACAATAATTTAGAATAATAGATATATTTGCCATGTGTATTACACAAAAAATTATAATAACACTCATATTTGGTGATACTATTTTGAATATGTCTATCAATGAAAATGAAAGAAAATATCATTATGTATTTTATTTGATATTTACTTAGCGTTTAGGTAATTTAGAACGAAAGATATGTTTGATATGTATATTCCGCAATAAATAAGAACTACAATAACATTCGAATCAATGATGGTACTATCATATAAACTTTTTATCCATAAAAATTATTTTAGAAAATAGTTATTTATTTATTATTTAATACTACCACCGTCCCTATATAAGTTTATCATTTGCTTTGTATAGGGTAAAACTCATTTCGGTTATTCCGGAGTGCCCTTGCCCAAATTAGGTAGTCTAGAGTGCGCCATGTTCAATTTAACACACTGACCAATTTAGATACTTCATTGCAAGTTTTTAACACACTGACCAATTTTGGTACTTTTCCAATTTAACGTAAAAAATGTGAACAATACAAGCGTGTGATAGCCACTCACTTGAGGGACCAAAATTCTCAAGACAATAGGAAAATTGGCATGTCTTATACAATGCATTAAAATCCCAGTTTGGTACTCCAAAGTACCAAAAGTGTATATAGCACCCGTCCATTTTTCATTTTTTTTTTTTGCAATTTTTTAATTCTTATTTTATTCGCTATTTTCGATATGTCGGATGTGTTACCATGCTTGAATTATTCAAATTGAAAAAGTATCAAAATTGGCAACGTGTTACAATAAAGTAAATAAATTGGACACGGGCGCTCTCTGGATTACCAAAAATAGATTTATTCGAATATTACGAGTGGAAGCATGAGATGTTGATTATTGATTGGAAGATAGAAAGTTGAAAATAAAGAGAGAAAGATGAAACTAGAGAGAGGGAAATGAGAGGAAAAAAGCGAGAGGTCTCTCAAAATGTGAACAGTACCTGGTGCCTCTTTAATTGAAACCCAAATGTGAGGTCAATTATAGACGTCGAGATGCCTCTATAGTCCAAATCCAAATATGTTGTAGGAGTTTTGTTGAAAGACTATTAACTCCAATATATGAACGCATTTGAGAAAAATAGAGTGAAGGTGATATAGAATCTATGGCAAGTTCATGGTCACGGGGCAAATGAAATACATTCATGTGGATGACAATATACCCAGTCTTAATTATGCCGATATAATTTATAATAGTGGATGGGTTTGATTGTGTTCCATAATAATTAAACTAATAATTGCATTTGATGGGACTACCATGTAGCCTATCTATTCATATAAGTGTATACTGGCTTTATCCTATTTTGAATTCAAGAGACTAAGGGGTTTTGATGAATGAAAATTGAAATCCAATATTGGAACACATTTGATGAAAATAGGGTGAACGTGATATGGGATCTATGGCAAGTTCATGATCACGGGGGAAATGAAAGACATTCATGTGGATGACATTACACTCAGTCTTAATTATGCTGAAACACCGGATGTGTTCGAATGGTGTACTCATGTGATAATTTACAATAACAATCACAATAGATGGGACTACCATGTAGGCTTCTATCTATAATAAGTGTATTCTTACCTATCCTATTTTGAAGTTCAACATAATAATAGAGGTTTTGTTGAATGACTATTGAACTCCAATATTGGAACCCATTTAATTTGAGGAAAAAACAAAGCGAAGGTGATATAGGATCCATGACAAATTCATGGTCACGGGGAAAATGAAAGACATTCATGTGGATGACATTATACTTAGTCTTAATTATGCTGAAATAATTTATAATAGTGGATGGGTTTCATTGTGTTCCATAACAATTAAAATAATAATTGCATTTGATAGGACTACCATGTAGGCTATCTATCCATAATAAGTGTATACTGGTTTTATCCTATTTTGAAATTCAAAAGATTAAGGGTGTTCCTGAATGAGAACTGAAATCCAATATTGGAACGCATTTGAGGAAAATAGGGTGAACGTGATATGAGATCTATGGCAAGTTCATGATCACGGGGCAAATGAGAAAAATCATGTTGATGACATTATACTCCGTCTGAATTATGTTGAGCCAGTGGATGTGTTCGATTGGTGTACTCATTTGATAATTTACAATAACAATCACAATAGATGGTACTACCATGTAGGCTTCTATCTATAATAAGTGTATTCTTACTTATCCTATTTTGAAGTTCAACATGATATTAGATGTTTTGTTGAATGACTATTGAACTCCAATATTGGAACCCATTTAATTTGAGGAAAAAACAGAGCGAAGGTGATATAGGATCCATGACAAATTCATGGTCACGGGGAAAATGAAAGACATTCATGTGGATGACATTATACTCAGTCTTAATTATGCCGAAATAATTTATAATAGTGGATGGGTTTCATTGTGTTCCATAACAATTAAAGTAATAATTGCATTTGATGGGACTACCATGTAGGCTATCTATCCATAATAAGTGTATACTGGCTTTATCCTATTTTGAAATTCAAAAGATTAAGGGCTTTGCTGAATCTGAATGAGAATTGAAATCCAATATTGGAACGCATTTAAGGAAAATAGGGTGAACGTGATATGGGATCTATGGCAAGTTCATGATCACGGGGCAAATGAAAGACATTCATGTGGATGACTTTATACTCGGTCTTAATTATGCTGAAACAGTAGATGTGTTCGATTGGTGTACTCATATGATAATTAACAATAACAATCACAATAGATGAGACTACTCTATAGGCTCTCTATCTATAATAAGTGTATTCTTGCTTATTCTATTTTGAAGTTCAACATATTAGGGGTTTTGTTGAATGACTATTGAACTCCAATATTGGAACCCATTTAATTTGAGGAAAATAGAGCGAAGGTGATACATGATCCATGATAAGTTCATGGTCACGGGGAAAATAAAAGACATTCATGTGGATGACATTACACTCAGTCTTAATTATGACACATATAAATATTATGCATGTACGTGTTAAGTTTGAAGATGAAAAATACATCATGTTAAGTATTTTGTAAATTCAACATTTTTCCTTTGGTAAAAGTGGAGTATTATATGACCATGTTCATAGGGCAAAGGAAAGACATTCATATCGAAAATAGCATTGTACCGATGGTTGTTGGAGGTCGATAATAGTACCAATGCCAATGAAAATGATAATGGGGAGATATTAAATTGACATATGACATTCTAATTCAATGAAAAAATACATCCTATTAAGTTTTTGGATACTATAAGATGTTCCAATTAAGAGTTGATGAGTGGTAATGCTTATGATAAACATAGACCGAGATGGAGAGATAAACAATTGTGTAACAATACACATATGAGCAATATCTTTCTTTATTTGTTATTCCACATAATCAAATTTATATAGTAACAAGTGTGCGCACAACTTTTTTATGCCCCGTTGAGTACTCGACGGGTTAATTAACTAGTGGTATTTTATGGCGCAAAGTCTCATAAGATACCGTCTCTATTTAAGTTAAGAAGAGATCGTACCATTGTGCAATTAACAACAAAACTAATGAAAATTTCGGTGGTCAAAATGTAATAAATTATAGATATGAGGCTTTTGTGCAAATTTAACATTATATAATTATCTAAACCTAAAATATAGATCCCATCTCATTCTTATTTCTTCTTTCTCTCTTCTCGCTCCAGATCTGGTTCAGGGCTGAGTCTCACCGGAAAAGATGGAGGCCGAGGTTATTGAATCGGAGCTATACCGACGCGAAGCTCTACTGCAAATTCGCCGCCTTCACATCCTACGATTCGGTGGTTTGTTGATCTCCGATTTCGATTTGGAAGCTTTGGCTTCGGATCTCGATCGAATTGAGTGCCAGGTGAGATGATGAATCGTTGTTGTTTGTGCTTCCTCCTCCTTGCTGTTGTTGTTGGTGATAGCCTGCCATTAATTTTACTAGATTACATGTAGTGTTTTCAGTTTTGTTTGTACTAATTGGATGAACGAAACTCTGTTTTGTACAAGATTGAAATGAAATTTATATAATACTGTACTTTAGAACTGGTAGAATTAATTGATTTGAGCTGGACAAGGTGAGAATGGAAGAAGGTAGAAGAAGAGGGAAGGTGTGAGGATTAGGCTATGGGGAATAGATGATTATTCTCCATTTGCTCGAGTCTAAAGATTACTTGCCTAAAATTGAGGAGTTTCAGGTTGCATGATTGTGTATTTTTATTTTCCTGAACTAATTTTCTATAATTGATGGGATTGGTTTTGCATCTAGATGTAGATTTATGTTCATCTCATGAATTTTTTACGTTCAACGATATTCGCCATGTTCTGTATAATATTGCTCATGTTCTAGCCAATAGTGTCCATGTTCTGACCGATATGCTCACTGTTTTTAATGCTTTGCTTTTTTAGCTGTTTTATGAAAAATTGACCTCTGCGATATACATTATGTTCTCAGTAATATAACCCATGTTCTAAACAATACTACCTTTGTTGTTTCTCCCTTTGGTTTTCGTGGTGTCGTTATCATTGTTTTTTTGTCGTTTCGATGTTTCTATAAGGACGCAGCTTTACATAATCTACCAATTATTACTCATGTTTCTAAGCATATGTCCCATGTTTTGAACATTATTACCCATGTTTCTTATATTATGTCATATCATTTTGTTTGATATGTCCCATGTTCTTATCTTGATTTTTAGTCTATGTTGATATTTATTCTGATTATGGTCCATATTTTTAAGATTATTACCTATGTTCCTCACAATATTGTCTATGTTTGTGTTTTGGTTTTTGTAGATGATGAGCAACAGAAGAAAAGGAGGACCAATGCCGGAAGCAAGCAAAAATGCAATTTGATTCACGTTGATACAAAGGATTGTATCTATTTAAGAAATGGAGTATATATCCTTGTCATTAGAAGTTAGATAGTTATTATTGTAGTCATAATATTAGTATGTCCAATGTACTTGGAGTTATGTACAAGGATTTTTTTTATGTTTGAAATAGTATCCATGTTGTTGAGAATATCTTCCATGTTTATGTAAATATTATTCATGTTTATCATAATATATCCCATGTACTTACAATTTATTGATAATGTTCATGTTCCATGTTAGTTTAAATATTACCCATGTTTCTAAATATATCGTCCATGTTCATGGGAATACTACCAATGTTTGTCATAATATCTTCCATGAACTCGTTTTTATATATAACTGTCATATCTGTGTTTCTCCAAAAGAACCCATGTTTCTGGGAATATCTCCTATGTTTTTGAGAATATCTCCCATGTTTCATGGGAATACTAGCCATGTTTCTCATAATATCTTTCATGAACTTGTTTTTATATATAAGTGTCATGTTATGTGTTTCTCCAAATAGAACCCATGTTTCTGAGAATATCTCACATGTTCTCAAACAAAGTCATAAATATATAGTAGATTACTTTTTAAAATTGTCAAACAAAGCATACTGGTGAGGACATAGACAATATTGTTGAGAACATGGGTTATATTGTTGAGAACATAGTGCATATCGCATAGGTCAATTTCTCACAAAACCAGTTAAAAAAAAAACAGAGCATGAGAAACAATGAGCACATTGGTTAGAACATGGACAATATTGGCTAGAACATGGACAACATTGTATAGAACATGACAAATATCGTTGAACGTAAAAAATTCATGAGATGAACATAAATCTACATCTAGATGCAAAAGCTAACATCTATCACCAACAAACTTCGATTCAAACACATATCTACATAAATCTAGATGCAAATAACAACAACAATGTGGATTCAACATAAATCTATCACCAACAAACATCAATTCAAACAACTAAAAAAAACTTTGACCTATGTCAAATCGGTTGATTGATGATGATGAGCAGGCGATGGTGATGATCCCATGTGATTTTGGATGGGTTGTGGGGTGTTTTAGAAGCTAGTAGTTGTTTTAGGGTTGTTTTAGAAGCTAGTAGTTGTTTAGGGATTGTTTTGTAATTAATATAAATTGGTCTCTATGGTCTATTTCTAAGGGTGGTCTCTCATGAGACTTACTCATTTTATGGTCATTAAAGAATCCATCTAGAGAAGATATCTCAACTATTGGTAATTATTTCTTAATTAATTATAGAGTATCTTTACTATTTATCCTTGCATGTTTATCTTTTCCTTTCCTCATTTCTTTGTACTTTATAAGCTATTTAAAGACACCATTCTCTTTAATATTCATGCTTGATTAGTAAATTGATAAGTCTAGAGATATACTCTCTAACCAAATACATGTGCAAGACAAATCCTCTTCGCCATGAGCTACCTAGGCTGCTAGGTGCTGTCCGGACCGGTTTAGTCCGTCCATATTCTCATCATTCTCCCTAATCACCCGATAGTCTTCATGAGTTGAGTAAGTACCCTCTTTACTCTTATCACATTTCCAAAGGTTCCCCACTCCTTCCAGAGTGGATATATCTCAATTAACTCTCTCAAGCTCTCCACCCCCTTTTTCCCACTCAAATAGCTCCCTTCTCCACCCCCATAAAGAAACCCACCATTTTCACCTCTATTTAGTCTCTCCTCCACCTTACAATGTTTTCTTTGTTCTAATGGAAACCAAAATGTTATCCCTTCACTTCCTTTGAAGCTGTAATTGATGCCCATATCCCTTACAAATTTCTACAAATTTTCTTCCTCCACTTGTTATCATCCTGGTGACCTTTATAGCCGTGGATTATGAGGAAGCATGAATAAATCACGCACATCATCCCCCATGAGTGGAAATTTATCGTAACCAACTGTCAGTATGTACGGCTTATACTCAAACCTCTCAACTAACCACATAGTAATAATCCTGGGCACGTAAGATAGCTACATTAGAGCAAGGAGCAAGCCCACCAAATTCTATATCTCCTACAGAATTCCATTGCGCTTGATTAAATTCCTCCAAAAAAATCTATTATCTTCTTCGGCTGACAAGTAGCTCCATATGCATCACACCATCATTGTTGACTTGGTCTCGAATAGTGTATCTAGTACATGAGGTTCAACTATTTCCCAGGCTCGTTTTCTTCTTTGGGAATGTATCTACAAGAAGAGAAAAAAAGGAAAAAAAAAAAAAAAAAGAAAGATTAACAACATACTCCCTCCGTCTCATAACAATTTTGCCATTTTGTCTGTCTCCTTAGAGTTGCAGCCATTTAAAGGTGATTAAAAAAAAAAAAGTTAAAAAAAATCTAAAAAGAACTTATGGGTTTGGATACATATGCAGCAAAGGGCTAAATCGCAATTTACCATCTCAGGGCAGCAGTCTGGTAGTATTACACTCTTGCGACTCTAGTCTCCTTATTTCACACCGCTAGCGAGCGTTACACAAACTTAACTTTCGCTGCAAGCCATGGCCGAAGAATTCTCCATCGATCCTTTTCTGTTACTCGAAGCTGCTTCCGATTTCGCTCGTCAACCAGGTAACTCACTAAACCTGTTATTGTGTATGTATTCCTCAATTTCCTATCGAGTTTATACACTTTTTGTAAGCCTGTATCTATATAGCTTGACGAATCATTTCAGGTGCTACCTCGAATGCTTCGGCTCAGGAGTTCCTTACTCGTTTCCCTCTGCCTGCTATTATCAAGTAATTTCTAAACCCTTCGTGATTGTGCTCGAGCAGAAAAATGATTCTAAATGCTGGTTTTCACCGATTAAGTGCTAATTTAGAGTGATTGATTGAATAAGCTTATGGCGTATTGTTTGTTTGATGTGTTTTTTTATTTTTTATTTTATTTTATTGGTGCAGTGCCTTGCAAACTGATGCTGATTACCCTGGTCTTGTGAATGCATTGGTTGATTGCCTGGAGAGGATATTCAGAACTAAGTATGGAGCATCACTTATTCCTCATTATATGGTAGGTTCATAGTTTTTGATCCACTGATGGTTTCCTCGTATGCGATTGATCGTTGTTATCAAGTAAGAAAGCATTGTGAAAATTATGAAATAGAGTACTAGCATACAAGTACGAACGGAGTCATGTCGTGTAAAAACAGTTGATATGGAGTAGATGAGATGATATTTGAACTGAATCACATGTGCTGAAAATATTCTACTCTATAACTTGCGTTTCATGAACTAAATTCATTTCCTTCCCGAAGTTGAGTCCTGGCTCTAAAAGCCTATTGTAATCTTAGCACATCAATATTCATGCTGATGTGCCTTAATATACTTTATCGTGACACTGTCACACATGTCTTCTCCTTTGCATAAGTGGTTAGGATTTAGAACTGTTGTTCAGTCTTAGCCGTGAGAGGTACACATGAGATATATTGATTTGTAGGACATTGTTCTTGGTGACTGTTTATTTTTCATGGACGCTTTTCACATGGATTTCTTTTGTTGCACGAGAGGAGCCTCAGATTTGTTTGTTAATTCTGTAAATATTTCCGATTGTTGCTTCGTTGGAGTTGGTTCACTTAACACTTAAGCTGCAATTCTGGTCTGGTATTATCTAATCACTGAACATTTTGAACGAATGAGGTTATAGCTTTGGTCGACTGAGCTCTTTCTCTACTCTGGGAAATAATGTAACTAGTTTTTGATGGATTGGGTAATTTTTTGGTAGAAATTTTATATATGGATGTTAAAGTTCATCATCCAAATATTGTATTACTTGAGACCATAGTACTAGTAACTCCATCCTGATTGAGTATCTTGGTAGTTGATCCTGATGCCAGTTTTCTTTTTTCTTTTTATAATGATTTTTTCCCTGCAAATATCTGTCAGTTGAGTGATTCTTTCTGGAAGGCTGATATCTATGCATTCTCTTTGCTCTTGAATCTTAAATTATGCTTATATTGGTAGGACGATCTATGCGAGTAAATTTCCAGCATCTGCCTGCTTTTCCAATTAAATTTCCAGCATCTGCCTGCTTATATTGAATGGAAGAAGTTAATCTTGACGTGCTAGTCAGTTACATCGGTCCTCTTGTTTCAGTATGCATACAGTGTTCCATGTTTCTTTTTCTCTGAAAATTTGTCTAGTTCTGATAAACCAATAGCACATTCTAAGATTGAATAGCATATCATCACTGAGGTAACATATTATTATCTGTGTCTTTGGCAACATAAGCTTGCTTTGTGAACGTAATAGGTTGTTCACCAAACATGCTAAAAGCATGAAACTATATCTTTTGTTGTATCTATTCTAATTAATTTTGTCAATGTTTCAGCCTTTCCTTGTAGTTGGTCTTGAGACGGATTCTCAGAAAGTGAAACGTCTGGCATGTATCGCTGTAAGTTTATCACTGCTTTTTCTCAAGTTCCTGACCTAAGATACACTTTATGCAAATACTTGATATTTTAGTTCTGTTTTATTTTAGATATAGCTTTTCATTGTTTAAAATATTGATGTTCTAATTGCTATTTCAGATATCTTGCCTGTTAGAGAATGCAGATAAGAAGATTTCTGTACAACTAGTTCTTCAAAATGGCGTTTATCCACTTCTTCTCAGTTGTTTGGTTGATGGGTAATCTACTGTCTTTTACAGCTTTTACAGCTTTTACGCATTCTCAATTAATATAATCTAATTAATGTCTTTGATGTTTGTTTGAAGTGAATGGCATTGTAATTTTGTGGTGCAGTGATATCGGATTTACAATAGAGTAAAAATTTCATGACGTCATATCTGCTTTACGATCAATTTATTTCCTGTCATTAGCCATGCTTGAACAACAAACTGTATATGCACATATAAACAAATAATGTAGTAGTCTATTAAGTTGTGTACAATTGTTAAAAGTGGTAGCAGTGTATCCGTCATTGTTTAGGTTTTAAGCGTCTTATTTAAGAAAGCATGTTGAAGAGCATATTTTTTGTAGTGATGAACAAGTGGCTGCTGCATCAACGGAGACAATAAAAAATTTGGCTGGCTGTCCAGGAGGCATGGTATTTAGTATTTACCCAATCGATAACTTTCTCAGATCATTTCACTTATTCATCTGTCATTGTATTACTAATTATTCTATGTTATTTTGTAGAGCATTGTTTTCCCAAAAAATACAAACGGAACTACCCACCTAGGGAACTTGGCAGCAAGGTGTTCACCTTTGGTATGTTCTTTTTGCATGTTTTAATTATAACTCATGCAATATTGGCTCGTAATAGTGATATAAAACTCCCATAATGGTTCTTTTTTCCATGTGTGTGTGCATGGTGCAAAATTTGCAGAAGTTCACCTAGAATTGTTCAACTCACTCGGCAAGGTTGCCTGAATACTTTTCTTTTTGTAACTGGTGCCCTCATGGGAACCTTTTGTAGGGAAGAATTCGAGTTCTTGCCTTGATAGTGAAGCTTTTCTCTGTTTCAAGCTCCATGGCATCAAAAATCTCACAATCTGGTCTTCTCAGTTTATTGGAAGCAGAGGCCAGGACAACAAGTGATACTCTGGTGACTTTGAGCGCCCTGGAACTCTTATACGAGGTGCTTGGATCTTGTTAAAAATATATCCATCAATTGAATGTTCCTGTTTCTATCAATAGCTATCTGATTAGATTGCTGATTGTACTCCCCTCTCCCCCCAATTATAGTTCCTTGAACTAGGCAATTTATAGTGATGCCTGGTTTAGGAAATTATTTACAAGTACTTATATGTTCATTATATAAGTTATGCTATTTAAAAATAAAATAAAATTAGTACCCCAGCAATCCCAAGATCCTGGTTTTTCGGGCCTACCGCGACGCACCGTGATTGCAACACTAATTTTATAGAGGTGCAATTTGAGCTGAATGGGTTGGTTGGCTAATTTGGAATTTTCTTATTCAAGTTGAACCATATACTAACTTAGCGTCAGAGGTCAGACACAATAAAGAGTTAATAGAAGAAATCTTGTACTGAAATTTGTTGCCACCTTACTCTTTAGTGGTATTTGATATCATGGTATAACTCATGCCATGAGTCATACCCACTCAGTCATTCAAAGAGATAATATTTCAGGAATGTCTTAATGTTCTTTCTCTTGTTATCATTTTCATTCAGTTTGAATCTGTGGGAATCCTATATGATTGCATTGATACAGGATATTAATGTTTCGTTTCGGCATTTTTGGCGTTGTTACTGATCTACTCTGTTATAACTTCTACTTTTTTGTGCAGTTATAGCATATATTACGGTGTATTTTTTCCATTGTTTTTTAACTGTTCCTTCTATTCTTTGTTTTATTGTGAAGTTAGCAGAAGTTCATCACAGTACAGAGTTTTTGTCAGCAACCACCATCCTTGAACTTCTTTGCTCTATAATCAGGTTCATTACAAAAGACTCTGATATCCTTGTTTTATCTCTCAATTTCATTTGTACTCTGTTCGTTGACAATCTCTTATTTTCATAGTGATGGAGTTGCAGAAACAATACTAAGATCAAGGGCATTGATGATAACTGGAAGGTTTCTGTCCAGGGAAAAGGCTTTTGATGACATTAGCGTATTTGGTAAGCTACTTTTTTTTTCCTGGCATACAAGATAAATTCTACTTGCAGTACATGATAAAAGAGGTCCTTTTTTATATATTTTTGTATATCTCCACCATATGGCTTGCATCTTCCTTGAGACAACTGAAAATACTTTTGATGTTGAGGAAATAATACTTATCTAAATGCCTATCCTTCTGCAACATAAAGGAACGAAGTTCTGAGAACTTCTCCATTCAGTTTTCTTAGGCTGTTAAATTGAAATATTAAAGAAATCTTCCATCACTTGGTAAATTCAAAAAAAAGTCGTGCACATTTACCTAGTGAGAGGAAGCTTTCTTTTCCTTGGTTAGTCAATCCGGAGAATGCTATCAACCCTCAACCCAAAGAAAAGAAGTCGTACATATTTACCTAGTGAGAGGACACGCTTTCTTTTCCTTGGTCAGTCAATCTGGCCTTTATTCGTGAGACTGGGGCCGCCTGGATTCGATTTGCTCCTAATCAAGTATCAGGAAAGAAGGATAAGCGATACAGAATTGCGAGAAATTTGGTAAATTCTCTAATCACATCATCGTCTCTGACAGATGTAAACCTAGCTAAGAACAAATCCACAAATCTGTCTCAGCGTATTTTCCTCATACTCATGTCACAAAACTCCTCAAAATGCTTTTTTCTTTTCCACCTCAAACTCCTCCGCCTCAACCATATCCCTTGCTCTGACTGAGCTCCATTCTGCTCATTGCTTTATCCAATGATACGTTCCATGAGGTGTTGTTCAGAGTCACTGTTACTGCAGGAACCTGGCTCTCAATATAGACGCTCTACAAATAACTGTGTAACCATCTACTTCTACAAGCTGTAGATGACGAATAATATTGCAGTTCTGATGACTAACTACTCTGATTTATGAGTCTTATATAGGCTGATAAGAAGCAGAGCGGTCAACAGAAATAACCTTGTCTTTGACACTCCCCTCACATAGTTGAATGACACAAAACATGTCAGCACATCATCGGTGAATGATTTGTTTGTGTAGATTTTTTGAGATTCTTAGCATTTTATTCGTGATGCGTATGAGCCTAAAGTGATTTCTCTTCCTCATGTCTCCACGAGCCTTCAAATTGCTGACATCTTTACCAAATTGATGTTGATTTCCAACCCTCATCAATTTGAGGGGGGATGTCAATCAGAGATTACGTAAATCACGTTTTGATATTAGGTATCTTTACCTTAATTGGGCTGACCTCACCTATATAAGTCTTCACCCTCTCATTTCTGAGCACATCATCGTATAGTCATTCATAGGTAATTCTTTGCATCTTTCTTAGTATAATTGACAATTTGTAGATGCCAAAACATTTTGGTTCAAATTTAATACTTTGAACTTGTCTTATTCTTGTACGGAATAGGACAGAGAGCACCTTGTTTGTCTTTGTAAAATCTCTCATGTAATGCTTGCGGAGAGTGCTGTAGAGGCCAATTTGATTTAGGATTCACTGTCCCTTCTGAATAATTGTATGATTTTGTAAAGTTATTGACTTCAAAACATTGTATGATGCACACATTACTATATCTCTGTTTACTGTCCAAGTTAAATTTTGATATCCCATCAACTCATTTATCTTAAGACATTTAGCTTTTCATTGAGCAAAACAATTGGTTAAATTTTTGAATGGAACAGAGTGGAAAGATGCAACTTGCAGGAACAGTTTACTGACACGAGTGTAAATCATCCACTATTCTGAAACATATAAGCACTATTTCATCATAAAGTTCTAAAAGGAGAGTTCTTCGTGGTGTTTCTTCATCAGTCCTAAATGATTTGTCTGACAAGTTTGTCTACGTAAAATTAAATTTAAACAGCAAGGATCATAACTTTTCATATAAAATCATTATTTTTTCTTTTTTTTTAAATTATTACTCAATATAAGGACCTCTTATTTCATCTTAAACAATTGCACAAAAAACAAAAATGTTTATTTGTAGGTGAACAAAGAAAGTTTCTAACATCTAATGTTCATTCTTGTACAGGTGTTGTAAGTGTGCTTTCAGCTATTAATGGGAGGCTCGAGTTCTTTGAAAATCAAGAGGGAGATGAATGCGAATGTGCACTGGAAGCATTAGGTCAAATTGGATCATGTGAGTGTGCATCTAAAATTTTGTTCCAAAACTGGTCAATTTATTTTCTGTTCTGTGCTAAACTTGTCTTGCTTGTGGCTTTGACTTTGACTTTGACCATTGTTGGATTATAAACTATGAGTTCATGATATTTCCCTTGTTTCTGAATTGCAAATTATACCCATAACTTGGTTTCTCACTATTTTTGCATATAGCAATAATCTTTTCTCCCCGTTTATTTTTTCTTCTTTTCTGCCCGTTTATTTTTTCTTTGTTATGTGCGGAATTAAATTTGGCAGATTAGGGGTATGAGTAATAATAGATAGGGGTATAGTAGTAACTCAAACCACTAAATAATGATAACTTGATTGGTATGAATGGATACAACAGATACACTTTATTGATCCAGCTATGCCCCACTCAAATTTGGTAAATTAGTTGGAGTAGGAATGGCTGAATAAGGCTATAGTAGTAATTATCCATTAGTTAATTTGAAATTGGTTTGTGTGATTAGAGAGAACATCCAAACTATTCCAAACGGAGGGAGGGTTTGATATAAATATTTCTCCGGTTATGTTCAATCTTAGAACTCCTGGTCTATTAAAGTTCGTATTTCTCTCCATCTCTAAATCCAATAATTTGTAGGACCATAGGTATCTTGATGAAAATATGCCCTTAACAAAAGTGCCAAATCAAATTAGTATTTTAATAAGACATAATATCATACAGTACCCCTCCTATTGCACCTCTTTGCATATAAAGCCTCCTTACTCCCAGAATTACATCCAACCCCAATAGTCGGATTTTATTTGACCGGCAAAAAATTCGAAATTCTGTTTGGGCAAAACAAACACGCCCTTAGCTCTTTTTTTGTTTCTTTTTATTTCTTTTTATTGTCTTTTAATAATATAGATTTCCTTAGTTACTTCCAAGTTAGTTTATTTCTTCCTATTTCTTAATTACTTCTGTTACTTCTTCCTAGTTGAATTCAATATCCTAGTTCAGGTTTCGTTGCTAGCCGCCTATAAACAATGGTCAAGCTCCATTTGTTTGATAAATTGGCCTGACATTGCTTTGAGTTTTGTAATTTGAGTATGGGTACACCACTCATAAGTAGGGAAATGGCCAATGTACGCATAGTAGCTAAAATGGTCTAAAATCACCAAAAAAAACTCCCAAGTTAGAAATCCAAAATTCCAGCAAGCTATAAAAATGAATTATGGCCGATATTCTTTATTTGTTAGTTGTAACTATAGGAATTTCTTATTTATAATTGGCTCGGAATATTTGGTGATTTTGGGTCTCTTTGGCTCTTTATTACTTGGTGTATATTTGGCTACTTCCCCACATATTTGTGGTGTATTTTTCTTTTTGAAACTTGAGTTGTATGCTCTCTAATCTCTATATTCTCTTGCTTTATTCTACTGTTCTTCTTGTTCAACCTCATATTTCTTCAATTATACTTTCCCATTCTATATTTACCTCCCTTTTATCCACATCTCCCTTATTTTCTCTAATTACCTTTTCATTTCTAAATTTTGCCATGATTACTTGTGTTTCTTATGTTATTTATAATGATGTTGCAGCATATCAGGGAGCAGTAACCCTACTATTAACTTCACCTTTCACAGCCAGACATGTTGTTAATGCTGCTTTTGAGCGACAGCATCATGGAAAACAACTGGTGAGCACAAGAGACCTCTATTGTGCATTTTGTAAAATATTGTTCTCTGAACTTTCCTGGTCTGGATTGGGGGGGGGGGGGGGGGGGGAAATTTCACTATGTGATGATATGGTGAGGTACAGATATTATATCAGACACTGATGGGATGGGGAATGGGTGGTGGATGGAGATGGAGTTGGTATTGCCCCATGTCTTGCTCTTTTTTTGTTTTTCTTATTAAGAACAATGGTAGCCAGTATGACCCTGTATCTAGTAATACCTCCTATTCATATAATTGATGTTTTAGGTTTTGCACACATGCTAAGGAAATTTTTTTCCTTTGCATATATGCCCCTAATCATTGTTAATTAACTCTCCTATTCAATAAAATAATTGCAGAGAAAAATGAAAATGTAGGAGTATTATTGGAAAGACATGACTAAAATCAACTAAAACATCAAATATTTTGCACAATCTCTCATTGTTAAAATATCAATTATTTTGAATAGGTGGTACTTAGTACTTATGCTGTTTTGGGGAGCGGAGAGTCTGGGATACATTATGTTCTATGCTGAAACTTGAAGTTGTCTGGATTCTGGAAGCATACTGTTGATCTATTAATTTTACCAAATTATTATCATCATTATTATTTATTTATTTATATTTATTTTCTTATGATGATGATCATAATCACCAGCATCTTATTTATATTTATTTATTTCTCTTGATCGCTCTGCTTTTGAACTGTGTAAGTCCTACAAAATGTTTTCTACTTAAGTGTAACTGAAACTGTCCATCGTCTTACAGGCCGCGTTGCATTCGCTTGCAAACATTGTTGGTGAAACACGGCAGGAGAAATCTTTTGTGCCAGACAGTAATGCAGAAGAAACCCTCAGGGGGTTAATATATGAAAAAGCAGCCAACACATCTAAGCTGACCCCATCGGTAAAGCAATTCCTTTAGCTCTTTAGTACTTAAGTTTATCAGATATATACTTCTATTTCGGTGAGGAACAAATACAGATATTTTTCTCAATGGTCCCGCTGTATTTTGCAGTCCACCATCAAGTTGGAATTCATGATGATCTATTAGGAGGATATTTGCACTTAACTTATAGTTTGCTTAATGCCTCTTGATGGGCTCCTTCACTTTTCGAAATGTCTGCCAAATAATATTCTTATTTCTTACTAGAATCTATAATTGTTGCAGGGTCTTCTTCTCTCTATACTTCAGCAGGATTCTGAGATTCGCGTGGCGGTATGTGCTTGATTCAGTATAAACTTCAAACCACTCTGGCTTCTTTTATTTTTATTTGTCAAGTCCAGATCTGACAGGTTTTTGTTGTATCTATTACTTTTTGACGATGCATCGTACATTAAAACTCTCTAAATGAATATTGTTCTACTAAAAGAATAAACTCTTTATAGTGACCATTTAAAAATAGGACTAAACTCCACACCATAATGTTCCATGTCTTTTCAGGTCACGTCTCAAGTAAGACCTGAACATAGTAATAAATGATGTGACACTGCAGAAAAAAATATGTATGCGTGTCGTTATATGAAATTTAAAATGTAAAATACTTATCCGAAGTTGTGAGTGTTATAAATGTTTTTGAATTGCAATCACATCTTTTAACCATCTAGTTCATCTGTATGTCGACTATCTTCTTGAACCCAAAACATTTCTACTTGTCAAGAATGCTTAATGTTTATGGGCATGAAAAAAAAAAAAAAATTTTTTTGTACTTCTGCTCAACCATCCTCCGGATTAAATCTTTCTGCTAGTCTTATTGCTGAATGATTTTTTCTTCAATGGGTTTAAATTAATTTTTGTATATATCTTCACTTTCCTATTAATACTACCAAAATTTTGGTTTGTTTTTCCTATATACAATCTATGTACTAATATGTCAAAAACCTATTTATGTGTATAAGTTTATTTTACACATTTGTGGTAAAGTAATAAACAAAATCTAACCTTTGAATTTCTTATACTTTTGAGAAACAGTTATTCACGCAAAACTCCCTTTAGGAATGTCTTTTGCCGGTCCCGTCCTAGCGATATTGTTCTACAGAGTTTTAACTCTATTAGCAGTCACGACTGCTTCTTACCCTGGAATTTGTGGATCTCAGTCAGTTTGAACAGTATCTGCTTTCGCCTCTTGGCTCAGTTTTTAATTGTTCAAATGCTATTACTAGTTAGTAGTACCCTTTTTTTTCCTTCTGTCTATGATTCAGGCTTCTTTATAGATTCTAATTATTGTTACTAACATGGGGTTTATTGATTCTGAAGCTAGCAGAGATTAAGTTAACCAGTTGGCGTATAGGAGTATTTTTCTAAATATCAGCTCGAAAATGCTTTAAATAACAGATTTTTGTAGAGTTCTTCGAGAGAACTTTATGCTGTACTTGTTTTACTGACCAACCCATTTGGGGTCGCATGACCCTTTTACCATTTGATTGTTTCTCATGAGTCTGGAAATGCATCCTTATCTTTAAAGAGTGAAAAATTTACGGGACCTATGACAATTTTCTTTTATTGTTGTGGTTGTCGGGTTCATGAAAGGACAAATGCATAACATCTTGTGCAGAAAATTAATCCAGATTAGTTGATTGTGTACCACATGAGCTGAAGCAAGTGCATATGATCGTTAATTGATATGTTCTTTTGTATAATTGTTATCTAGGGGTATAGATTGATCAGTGGATTGGTGTCTCGGCCTTGGTGCCTGATGGAAATTATATCAAGACCTGAGATAATTAATATTGTGACAAATACGACTGCAGAAAGCATAAAGATAGGTTGGTTTGTTCTATTTCAATTTAGTACTGCCAGAATCCTATGTGGTTATGGTGGCCTTTTTCTGCATATCTGAGTGTGTGCCTCCTTAATGCGCAATTTACCTTGCAGGAATGGAAGCTCGACATAGATGTTGCGAAGCAATCTGCAAGGCCTTCACATCATCTAGTAAACTTACCAGTGACCCTGCCTTTGCTGACATTGCATCAAAGGTATTTATCTGAGCTTTGTTGGTTACATAGTAGTATGCTGCATTAGCAGAAACCTGTGAAGTAACATTGCATCTTTATAATTCTCGCATATACTATATATCTATATGCAAGAATGATTTGATGTAAATCTTTTATTCTGAAACCATGGTTTATTAATTTATTTTGTGTTTATATCCTTGCATTTTTTTTATGAAGAGAACTATCATCGCATAATTGCATAAAAGCAATCATTATGGTGGTTCCTTATGACCACACCAAGTTTCAGAATCAAGCTTCGTGTACATTTATAAAGCAGAAATTATTTCTAATGTTGGAGTACTATCCGGCTGACATGTGTATCCTTGAGTACACTCGATTATTCTATAGCTTTTTATATGTCAATAGCCTGGTTTTTAGCTGAATGTAAGAATACACCTCTTTCTGATTCCTCAACATTTTTTTAATTTTCAAACCATTAGTAGTTTAATGCATCTCAACAGTACCTTAAAAAAAAGTACCTTCATGTGTGTGTCAAGTAAATATAAGAGCCGCTCCTTGTGAATGTTGACATGTAAATGTGATGAGTGACATGACAGTTCATGCAGTATATTGTGGATTTTTAATTTTAGTTCGAACTCCCGACCTCTCCTGCTCCACCCTTATCACTCAGGCCACCCTTATAACTGGTATTGTGGATTTTAAATATTCCCAATATGTAGTTTGCTTGTAATTGTATTCATCTCCATTTTCCTTGTAGATAACTGTTGTACATTGATTTATATTTACAGCTACAAGAAGCAATCCGAAGGGGCCCTTACCTTGCGAGAAAACACACTGAAGCTCAACCAGTAGTTATGACAGCTGACCGTTTCTGATAGTGGTTTTATGCAACGCATTTAGGACAAACGTGCATAGTTTCTGTTGTGATGTATGGAGTTACCGGCAGAATATCAGTTCTGAACTGGAGAGTGTGTGATCTTTGTCGACTTTTGGAACAAACACACAGACGTTAACATGTATTATGTTTTGTGTTACTGTGCGCATGAATGTATTCCACATCACAATTTGAGATTTGATTTTGAGCCTCGTTTTATCCGAGAAGAGTGGTGAAGAGTTTCCCTGTATATGCCCCATTAAGAGGTGTATGAATGCAATAAAAGAGCTATATATATAGGTAAAGATCAAGAAATCAAATTTAATTACCACAACTAAAGATCCAAAAAGGTTCAACACCAATATTATCATCACTTTTAGAGCACAAAAGCCACTTCAAAACAAATTCAATTACCATTATTAACCAGTACCAGAATCCTCCTGTTCCAAATATCTTCACTATCATATACTAGCATACATGACATCATGACGATAAGGCACAACATTAACTGTAGCCTTGCTTTCACCCACTAGTCTAGCATCGAATGGAAACCGTCGAATCACCTTACCGTTGTCTATAGAAACTATGAGACCCCCAAACGATTCAACACAGACAACAGAGCGTGCGAGCTCAACCATGCCGTTGACAGAATCAACACAAGGCACCACCTTCCCTTCTCTGCAGTCAAGGAGCACAACCCGCATGTCAGTCAAACTGTAGGTACAGGCAGTAAAACAGAAGCCTCTCAGCAAATCATCCCCTGCCTCGCTGGCAACCCGCACGGAGATACTGACCAGAATGGTGTAGATAACAATACCACGTTCCATCTCCAGCAAGTAGTGATTGCCGGTATCCAGTGTCCGTTTGTCTGGCTCACGACAAATGGATAGATGGCTCAGATGTTTGTCCACGGATTCAGAAGTGCCCTCCACATTCAGCACGGGTTCAAAGCCCAAATCACCCTCTAGCAAGTTATGTCTGCTGGTCGGTTCTCCCGGGCCACAGGAAAAGGACAGATGGCTCAGATATTTGTCCTCAGTCACAGTAGGGCCCTTCACTTTCAGGGAAGTTACTATTCGCGAACGTTTGAGAGGAGTACAAAGAGGAACGGTATGACCTATGAGAAGTAAATATGGATCCTGCATGCATGCAGTGCGATTGATTAATAAGTACACACACAAATTGAGTATGGTCAACACGCATGCTTAAACCTTTCACAAGCCTTGGAACCAAGTAAAATGGAATCAAAGAGGAGGTACACAACATAGAGAGCTAGAGCCTAGAATAGAAGCACAATCAAAACAGAGCATTACAAAACTATGTTTTTAATGCGGCGTACGAGCATAGCATAAATGAATTATGCCAGGTGCATAACTCACAATGATGGCAGAAAAAAAGGAGAAAAAAAAAAAAGAAAAGCCGTGTACGTAAGTATAACCCAAAAGACTCAGCATGCACATGATTAAGGCAGTGTAGCATATCTAAAGTAGTTGGTTGAGACAGAGTGATGGGTTTATTATTATATGGCCGGTAATTAACGAATAAGGTCAGATGAGAGAAACCAATGTACATAACAAGATTACAAAACCAAACCAATTAACAACACCACCTAACAGAAGAGCCATAGAGTAGTTGAATAAAAAACTCACCTCTTCGGTGAGAGTTTGGCAGTGATTCCTATCTCGTTTGAAGATAGGACAGCAAGAGTTTCCGGATGGGTGATTGTCATACAAGGAGACGGAACCATACACATCCAGTGAACCCCAACCCCCACCAACTCTAGTAAGTTTGAGCGAATATACCTGCAATGCGTTAGGTTTATTGTGACGATAGCAAGGCAAAAAATTTCATTAATTCAGTGAGCTAACACATTCATGATCAGTACTGCGCTTAATTAGCTAGCATGTTCAGCACATAATTAGATATAATTAGATAGCATGTTCAATCCTCAAAACTAGATACTCTGTGGTAGTAGTAGTACTCATAAAGTTTTAAGTTTTCCTATTGACTGTATGATAGTTAACATCAGTACATCATATAGTTCCTCTTGAACACTCATTTTCTTGATAATCTTACAAGAAGTAAGCATATGAAGGCTACAGAGAAAAGCAAAAAATAACATAGCAGAAAGAGCAGAAATTACAAGCAGTAGTACTACTTACACAGCAAAATTTGAACAACACCTTAATGATCACCACTAATTACCTTGGATTATGAGTCAGGTAGATTTGCCCATCCATCCCTTTCATTGTTGTGCCCTAGATCACATAAAGCGGGAGCGGGAGCGAATTCTAAAGCCATAGAGGAAGTGAGAATTCGCGAAAATGAAAAATATAAGAGAGCAAAGTGCGTTAGAGCGTTTACAAAATATATATATTGGATGAAAATAATAATTGAATAACCAAGGTAATGCCTAAGAGCACTCCTTATGGTTTGGGGCTGAAATTGTTTTTAAAAAAATGGTTTGGGGTTAAATGGGCTATATAAGCATAGAATCTCAAAAGAAGCCTCTTCCAAATTGAAGCATCCAATGGTTTGGGGGTTAAAATGAGGCTTCTTTGTGGGACCTATGTATCATATTATAGTCCATTAATCAATCAAACACACAATAAATAATAAAATACTAATATTTGGGGCTTAATTGAGGGTTACTACTTAGCCCTTTTTTATGGGCTACTATTTACTAGCCCAAAAGAAGCCCCATTGGAGTCATTGTTAGACTTCTTTGACGTTTTAAGCCCCAAAGAAGCCCAAAAAAGCCACAATAAGGAGTGATCTAATACTCTAAAATTTAATAAACTATATTGTATTGGCCTATTTCATTGGGCTTTAATTCAGTTATTAAGCCATTGGGCCTTGAAATAAGCATTAAATTTAAATAAAACCTTAAATAAATCCTAATACTCCAAGTCTCCAATTCCATCCAACTTCCGTCTTCTCCATCCCTTTCTCAATCCAATCTGCAACTTCCGTCTTTGCATATTCTTCATATCTCTAATTTTTTATTCTTCTTCAGATCAAATATTTCCATCTTCTTCTCTATATCTTTTCTAAATTTGATGGGTTGTTATCCTTATTCTCCCTCAAACAATCAAAAATCATTCGATGTACAATGAGGTTCTAAGTTGTTTGAGTCGATTG
Organism: Plantago ovata; assembly: GCA_028274465.1. NCBI lineage: Eukaryota > Viridiplantae > Streptophyta > Magnoliopsida > Lamiales > Plantaginaceae > Plantago > Plantago ovata. The sequence continues at coordinate 60,976,053 of CM051455.1, forward strand.
ATCTTTCAGCATGTTTCTGTGTTATTTACAGCAAGGCTTGGAAGGTAAAGCATCCAGTCATTTAGAGTCTGAGACACATGAACAAGTTTTCACCAAAAAAACAGCATGGAGAATTAGTACATACTTAGTTCGTGAATTAGCAAATGGTAAGTCGTCTTAGAGCGCGAATTCCGCTCCGTGTTCGTGAAAGCGCGAACGAAGCGCAGACTATTATGGACGAATTATGTGAACTAGGTTGTACCATACTGAATTTTGCATTCATGAAAGAAAACTTAAAAATTAAACAATAAGAGAACAACTAAATGCTTGCTTTAACTTCCTTTTGGATTAGGCAATGTTTGTAAATAACTTATATATAATAAATTTTAACATGTATTTATAAAAATCGAATAAAATATATTCCAAAATTCATTATTGATCGATAGTTTGCTCGAAAATCAACTTAAAGTAATAAAATTAAAAGTGGTAAGTAGTATTTAGTAAATCAATTGATATAATTATCATTTAATAGAAAAAGTATTAATTGGTGTTTTGCCTAGCTGACATAGAGCGAGAAAGCACGAACGAAGGCAAAAATATTAAAATAAATGAAGACGAAAGCGTGTTAAAGAATTTTTTATTAATTATATTAGATATTAAATATTTTATATCTTTCATGAAAGACAACATCAATGACGCTAACCATTAGGGGTGTACAGAATCACTCCGATCAGAAAATTCAATTCGGACCACTCCAATCTTTAACATTCGGATTAGATTATGGATTGAGGTTTTTACAGTTCAAAATTTTCGGTTGTTCGATCCGATAATCCGCGTATAATCTGATCTAATCCGATATATATTTACTTGTACATATATATTTTAGTTCTTATTTTTATTTTTTATAATAAAAATATAAAAATTTAATCTAAAAAATTGAAGTATAATTAAAAGAATATAGCCACAAGACTAATAAACGTTTTTAAACTTTGAATGTCTATGCAAATGTCTATTATGTGCTACTATCAATTTTATAATTGTTTTTAATGTTGAAAATTTTTAAAATTATAAAAATAAGTGAAAAAGTATATCTTATATGTTAATACTTTCTCGGATTATCGGATATCAGTGGATTTAACTGATCCGATGCCGGATTAATCCGAATCTGATACGAGGCTTTTGGATTGAATTACGGATTTAGTAATTTTCTATTCGAATCCGACGTAACAAGGTAAAATTTAATTTTTATAACATGCACTACAATTTTTATTCATTTATTCATTTTAGAATATGCACCGCATTATTTCCCGGTATAAAATTTGAAGACTTGACAAAAATTTGAAGTGAGCGTTCCTTTATGCTCTCTGGAGTAAATAACATTAGTTCTATTACTTCAAATCAGCCTTTTCATTTGAAGTTTTACTCATACCGATTCTCAAGTAATACAGTTCTCTCCAATATGATAGGTCGAAAGTTGAAATGCTCTCTATGCCAAAACCTCCAGATATTCTTCCTCCCTCACCACCGTTCTTACCAGAACAACATCTGCCAGTTTCGACTCCACCAAGTATTATTCCAATGGATTGTTCAACGTCCAAGCAACAAGCGGAAACAGAGGCTATAGCTAAACGGCATATTTCTCCACCATCTTTTAAAGACAAACTTCAGGCCAATACGCAACACAAGTATTTCCCTCAGTGGTTTAATTATCTGGAGAAAACACCTCGCTTTGAGGAGTATACACAGGCTACACAACAGCAACAGTCAATTCTCTTTGTCTCTTTCTCACAAGATGAACTAAGGGAATTTAGTTGCACATGGCAACGGGCTCTGCTTTTACAGACGGTGGGGATTAATAAGGAATCAATAATATTGCAAAGCACTTGTGTGGATTATGGCGCATCAAAGGTACGTTAAATATTACTTCTTTAGGAAAAGGATTCTACATAGCATTTTTCGGCACGATGGACGACTATTTCATTGCTCTATCCGGGGGGGGGGGGGGACCTTGGTACTTATTTTAGAAATATTTAGCAGTTCAAACATGGAAACCATGCTTCGATCCTAATAAAGGTTCATTAGATTACATGCTACATTGGGTGCAACTTCATGACCTCCCATTAGAATTATATCATCAAAAGGCACTTTACAAAATTGCTCAACTATTAGGCACCCCAATTAAGGTAGATGGTCACACTGCTAATTTGTCACGAACAAGATATGCACGAATATGTGTAGAAGTTGATACTACGGCACCATTACAACCATTAATTCAGGTAGGAAACAGGATGCAGAAAGTTCTATATGAGATTAATGGTGATGCATGTTTCAAGTATCTGGACGTATGATTTTGTATTCCTATCATATTGAATGATGCATGTTTCAAGTATCTGGATGTATGATTTTGTATTGACGGAATGATGCATGATTTTGTATTGACGTATTGATGCCTGTTTTTTTTTAAAAGTACTATCTTGTCGTCAGTAAGGAAACAAACACAAAATAGTAAATGTTGGTCCCTTTAAACAATAAGAAAAGACTAGAGGGGGGGGGTGAATAGTCTTTTTAAACTTTCGTCGTTTAAAACTTTATCAGCAAGTACTTATTACTTTTCAGTAATGAGTTTGCTGGTACTTAAATTTCTCAGCAAGCGTAAGTTACTTTTCAGTAGCTTGGTTTGCTGATACTTAAAATCAGAGAGCGGAAGCCTTTGATACAATAAGTGCTCTTTCAGTAAGTAAAGGTTTCAGCAAGTGATGTGAGTGACTGTGTACAGACAGATATGATATGCTGAAAACTAAATACAGTAAGTAAATCACACAAACACTTTTATAGTGGTATCTGAGAGTGGCGTAATCTCTCAACTAATCCACTTTGTCCTTTCTAGGACTGAATCCACTAAGATATGATTGAGGTTCCTTACAATCTCCTATCTAGAGCGATTCAACAGAAACAAAAGCACACTTGCTTTGTCTCCAACCTAATCTAGAGAACGTAACCTTGTTCTCCACCAAACTTGGTACTTTTAATCAGCAAAACTATGCTCGATTAAGTTCCCTCTGAATATCACGCCTGAAAGGGTGTATTTCCAGTTAGAGAGTTTTGGGGTGAGATGACTTAATTATAACTTATTCAGTTACAACAAGTAATCTAAGAAACACAACTTTGAATACTTTACAGTAAACAAGTTTGATTGTTTCTGGTGTCAAGACTTGTTCTTGTTCGAAAGAAAGAACACTTAACTAATTTCTTAGCCGAGTTTGTTCTACTTCTTCACAAGTAGCGTTTTCAAGCTTTAAGTCTTGGAACGGATCAATGGCAGTATAGATAGTTTGAAGGTATGTGAGTTTCAGCACAAGTGAGAGTTTGATCACGTTGTTGACACACTTCAACTCTTCGCCAGATGACCTCTATTTATAGTGCAAGAAAGGAGCCGTTTGAATTTTAAATTCCAAGGCTTTTGATCCTTAACATGTCACTATCTTGCTTTTGTACTTTCAGCAGCGTCCTTATTTGTCTTCTAGTCTTCATGTCCTTTGCGTGCAAGCTTTGCATTTAATGCATATTTGAATAGAATTCAAACAGTAACATTGGAGCGCAAAATCAATTACTTTCAGCAAGAGGTCACATATGTTCCATCAGCAAGTGGTTAGTCTCAGTTTCAGTAAGCACAACCTACTCTATCTTTCAGATTTCACTTATGCAATGCTGTTGCTGAAGTTTCCACTTTCTGAGCAACACGTGCCTTTGTAGATACCAGTCTTTCAGCAATCTTCAAGTCTTCAGATCTTCAAAAATCTTCAAGTCTTCAGATCTTCAATAATCTTCAAGATTCTGAGTGGTTTCTAAATGCTTCAATAGTTTGTTTGTAAAAACAAAGTACATCGTCAGCAAATGCTTCAATAGGTTATTTTCTTTTCAGAAAATAAGATACATCATAAGCTAAAGCATCAATAAGTTATTTTCTTTTCAGAAAATAAAATACATCGTACGCTAAAGAAATAACTTATCTAGCACCTAATCTAAGTCTTCAGCAAACGTTCCTGTTTTACAATGTCCTTAAAATTCTAAATTCCTATGGACCTTAAGAGTACTAGTTACTGGACTGTCCTTAATTTAGCATGGTTAATTGCTCATCAAAATTACAAGTTTCCTATCAAATTTCCCCCTTTTTGATGTTAGCAATCCATGGCTAAATTAATTGTTACCCTTTTAGAGGTTTCTGATGTTGAATAAATCAGTTGATTAATGCAAGCATACTTGAATAATTAAACAGTAAGCATAAGTAAATTGCATAATCAAAAACCAATAAGAGTCAAAAGCTTCATTGCTGATAGTTATCATTCAGAAGTTTACATGAAATAGCATAGATAACTTAAACAGAGTCAGCAAACAAAAACTTTAACAAAAACTATTACATGGACTTAAGCTCTTTCAGAGGATTTTCTCAAAATCTCTCTTACACTCTTCTCAGCAAGTGTAGTAAATTCAACACAGTCCTTTTCGTAGTTTTCCAGAAGCCTACGGACTTGTAGTTGAATAATTCTTGCATTTTTGCAGGCAGTGTGATGATGCTTTTCAGCATTCATTTCCATGTAGCGAGTTACCCACAAATGCATGCCCCAATTGCTGGCATGGAGAAGCTGTGTATCTGAAATGCTTTTCGGATGAATCTTTCTTAGCCAGAGAAGATCTTCTTCTTGATCCTTAGCAGTGAGATAGAAGTACTCATAAGGAATCAATCCAAGTCTCTTCTTTGTTTTCTTTGTTACTGGGTCAGAGTAGTAAGCGATGCCAGGTGGTTTGATCAGATTTGGTTCTTGTTTATATGTCTTACCAATGGCAATTCTTCTTACTTGGACCTCAAGATTCAACCATTTCCCAGCAATATTTCTTGGGAGGGATTCTTCCCTTTGCTTCCTTTGGACCTTGAGTTCAATCCATTTGAACATTTGATTCAATATGGTTGTAGGAAAGAACTCATTCATCAACAAGTCTTCCAGCTTTAAAATCCAGCAACCATGAATGTTTCTTATTACATTCTGAGTGGTTTCCTCATTGCTGGTCTTTGTATATTCAATGTCGGAGCCAATAGCAATGCTGACCAACCTTTTTTCTTCCTGTCTTTGCCTTCTTCTTCTTGTCTTAGCATTGTCTTGATCTCTTGCTGAAGAGTCAGACGAAAAATGCTTTGAGTGGCCAGACGGAGTCAAGGCTGTTAAGGGTCTAGCTCTTATGGCTTGAGCTATTGTTTGATTGTCATCATCTTCATCATCTTCATTCAGATTGTGATGACTTTCAGTATGGCAAAAATCTTGAGTTTCAGCAGCGGTTTTTCTCTTTTTGGTGCTTGCTGAATTCAACTCAGATTCTGCTTGCCTTTTTGAACTTTGCTCTTTTTCAGCAAGCGGTTCAATGGGCAGTGGCACATCAACAGCAGGAGGGGTTTGGTTTCTTTTTCTGGTATTCTTCTTTTCCCCCTTAGACATGGATTGAAACATCAGAGTGATGTGCAGAGAATAAAACTCATTGCAATTTTCAGCAAGAGTGCTTAAACTGTTATACTTCATGATGATTTGTTGTTGGTTAGAAGTCAGTTTTGACAACTCTTGTTGAATGCTCATCATGTTCTCTTCATGTCTTTTCTCTGTTGCGGCCTTCTCATCCATAAAAGTCTGTGCCTTTACGAGAGCGGTCTTTGCTAGCTTTAGAGCTTGACTTACATCTTCTTCATAGCTTTTGTGATAAAGACTGATGTCTTTCTGAGCTATGGTCAAAGTAGTAGTGCGTCTCAGCACCGTAGCTAATATCTTTCCAAAGTCAAGTGGGCTCTCAGCAAGCAATGCCTCATCTTCAGCTTTGCAGGCATTATGGACTTCCTTTAGTGCTAAAATTCTGGGAGTAAACTCCTCAACTCTTGGGAAGGGCACTAAATGAGGTGTCAAGGAATGAACCTTAAGTTCGGAAGCAAACTGATCATCACGTGTCAGCAATTCTGCTCTTCGCCCATCGTCTAAATCATTGATGTAATCAGGAGGAAGAATCTGAACAAATTTTGGGTCTCGCTTGGATTGTTCATCTTCATTTTCTGACAAGTCGTCATCATCCTCAGATTCATCAAGTTGAGCAACTTTTGAGCCTTTATGAGTAGCTTCACTTCCTTTTTGTTGAGTGGTTGCTGATGGCAACGCTTCAGACTCAACGACTGGAGTTTCACCAGTAGTTAGTTTTAATTGAGTAGTTGCTGAAGGCAACGTTTGAGACTCAATAACTGGAGTTTCGCCAGTAGTTAGTTTTAATTGAGTTTGAGACTCAATTACTGGAGTTTCGCCAGTAGTAAATGGAAGGGAGGGGACTTCCGTTGGTCTTACTCCTGAAGATTGACCAATTTCTAGATCCTGCGTGTGCCTTGCATGGATCAAGAGACTGTTCTAGAGAGCGCGTTGGTAATCTTCATCTTGTTCATCATCATCATCAAGGTTTTCTTCAGTAACCTTGGCATCAGAAACTGGACTTTTGCCATTTTTCAAGGCAGCCCTTTGTCTGGCATATTCTTCTTCAGTATCAGCACCTTGCACATGTGCTTGATTTTCAGCAGCAGCGGGAGGAGGTTGAGATTCTTGCTGAGGTTGTTGTTGTTTAGCTTGCTGATTTTCTGGTTGATCACTTTCAGCAGCTGTCAACTTTAATCCTCCAGCATCAGGACTTGGACCTTGATTGTCATCATCATCGTCTTTCTTGTCCTTGGAATCTTTCCCTTCATCACCACTGGGATCAGTGGGAATGTTCTCATCTTCTTCTTCTTCTTCATCATCGTCTGTCAGAATGACTAGCTCAACGTGCTTATACAAAGCAACACTTGTCACTTCCTCTTCCTCATTGATTTTGTGGGGATCAGCCACCACAGGTACAAATAAACCTTTGAGCATCACAACTTGTTCAGCTGGAGAGGCATTCTTGAATTTTGCCTTCATATTCTCTCTGATTTGAGCAATCAGATTGGAGCTCATTTGCTGAGAATATGTCATTTCTTCAGGAAGGATGGAGTGGACAAATGTTTCGAGCTTCAGCAGAGAAGATCTCTTTTTCTCGTTTGAGAGATGAAGGTGAAGATCAGAGAAATCCATTCGCCTGTACCTTTGCCAGTTGCTGACGGACTTAGCAACTCTTGACAAAGTTGTCCTTTTGAAGTTCAAGTACAGTTCTTCAGAACTTACTTGAGGATCTTCAATGATGAGTACCACTTCAGTGGTCTCCTTTTGAGCCTGAAAAAGAACGTTATTTAGATCAGGAATGGTTTGGAGAATTGTTTTAGAGTTTATATTTGAAACATGATTTACCTGCTGAGAGTCAGCAAGCTCATGTAGTACAATTTCCATTCCATGAGGAGCTTGAGTAGCATCCTCCATTTGTTCATCCTGAAATAAATTAGAGTTAGACACAAGTACTAAGCTGTCAAACTTAGTTTTTATACCAAAATTATTAACTACCTGCTGAGCAGGGAATGTTGGTTCTGGTGCAGAGGCTTCAGCAACCATCTGACTTGCATCTTGAGAAGTCTATAGAGATAATATAATATTAGAAAAAGAACAATTTTCAGAAATTGAAGTTTTACTGATGGTTGAATTAACTACCTGCTGAAGAAGGACAGGTTGTGGCTCAGTCCTTTCAGCATTAACAGTTTCTTCAGCTTCTTGGACTGTTTCTTCAGCAGACTTCTGGTTTTGCTCTAGTTGAGAAAGCTGTGCGGTTTCAGCAATCTCCCTTGTCTCTGAAATGACAAGTTGAGCAGAAGCATCTTGACCCTTGAGATCACTGCTTGTCATGAAGATATCAATTGATTTGTTGGATGATTCTTCAATCTCCAACTCCATTTGTTTGCTTATTTCTTCCAGTACAAGCTGGACTTTGTCAATTGATGTCTTGGGTGAACTTGGGCCAGTATTCTCAGCATCACGAGATGCGTCGTTGAATAATGCTTCTTGTGTTTCAGCAACTTCTTGGACCGGAACCATTGCTGTCTCAACAACTGGTTCTTCAGCAAGCGGTGTTTCAGCAACTTGATGAGTTGCTTGTTCAGCAACCATCTTTTCAGCAGCATCATCAAGTGCTGCTCTTTGCAGATCAGTAGCAATATCACTTGCTGGTCTCAAAGTTGGATCATCTAGATTATCTACAATGTAGATATCTGGGACTTGGGCAGGAATTTCATTTCCACTGCCTTGTGGTCTATTCTCAGTAGAATTATCAACGTTAAGTTGATTGTTGAAGGCTTCCGCAAACACTTCAACATTGCTGACATAGGCTTCAGTAATCACCTCAGCAACATCTACTGGCAAATGCGTTTCAGCATTTGTCTGGGAATTGTCTGAGAGGTCTTGGACAGCAGGGACTGACTTGCGAGCCAGTATTTTCTTCCTTTTGTTGCTCGTCCGTTTCCTCTTACGTACGGGGTTTGCTGATGACGCTGCAGTCTGAGTGTCATCATTAGCTTTCCGCTTTTCTTGTTAGATTTTTCCAGTTTCCTAGAGTCATCTATAGTTGCATTTCCAGCAACGGCTCTTGTACACGTACCTTGTTGATTTTCTACAGCAGTTTCATTTGTGTTACCACCACCAACAGCAGTTTCATCTCTAAGTTGCTGAGTGGTAACATCTGCAGCTGTTGTATACCTTTCTTGCTGGCTTGTGCTGACAACATTTGCAGTTGTTGTCTTCTTAGTTTTCTTTCCAGCAATCTTAGGTACATTCTGCTTGTAGAAAGATCTTCCCACATTGCACACAGATTTCTTGATCGGCAATGGGTTTCTTAGCTGAATCCTGAAATGTTCAAGGATATAGCATATCTTGATTCCATACATAACTGGAAAGGAAGTTGAGACCTTGTTGTCTTCTACCTTTACCTTAAACTTAGTAACACAATCAACAAGCCTGTTGAAAATGTACTTAGCCCAGTTAAGTTCCGTTTTATTTTCATGGATATGCATCAGCAATGGCCATCTTCTCAGGCCTACTTGGTCAATTCCTCCAACTTGGGAGTCAAGAACTTTATAGTAGCAGAGCTACTAGACCAAGTGAATGGCAGAGATGCTTTCTCTTAACGTGCTTTGTCCAAGTCACGGGAGCAATCTCGCCTTTCTTCATTTTCTCATTTCTGACGTCACTGTAGAAAGCTTCAATTTCTTCGTCAGTGGCAGTGACGTCATCTTCAGTTCCAGTGGTTGGAATCTGAAAAATCTCCGCTAAATCAGTCCATTTCAGGACGATTTGCGTGTTCTGAACATAGTAAGGATCACTTTTTCAGTGACTCCTTTACTATCTGTAAGGGACTGGATTTCTGCATTGTTGTAGAATTCCATTGTATCAATCATGCTCACTTGCTTAGTGCGAGCAGAGATAAAGTTCATGAGGCCTTGCTGCTTGATAACTCAAGCGCCTCTTCATTTTCGTCATCGAGTTCTTGTTCATAAAAGTACCTAATGTACTTTTCTTTTGCAAAACCTCCCATTGCATCAACATCTCACACTTTGCAGTGTCAAGATATGACGGAGGCATAGGTTTTTCAGTGATTCGGTCGTTTTTCAACACAACTTTCGTGTGTTTGGGCCGAGTAGTCACACCGGAGCAGTGCGTGTTTCAGCACTGTCAACCTTTGACGACTTTGAGGACTTAGAAGACTGTCTCTTGGGAGCCATTTCTTTCTATAGAGCAAGAAAATGTGTACGAAAAGATAGTTTGCTTTTTGACCGGAGGTACAGTAGATTCAGGCTAAAATTGCAGAGAAAGAAATGTGAGTTAAAGAATTTTGTCATTTCTCTAACTCCTTCTTTATATAGTGTCTCTGGTGTGTGAGAAACTCAATCGATTGAGCTCTCAGCAAGGGTAAAAAGAGAAACACTGGAGTTAGTGGAGCCTTTGCATTAATGCGTAGTGGCCCACTAACTAAAACCGTCAGAGCACTCTCTCTCTTTTGTTTTTTTAGCCGTTAGATTGTAACTCCTTTAATCAATGGCCACGATTGAATTTCATGTCATGATTATTGCGAGTTTATCTGTGCCAGCTAACGTCACAAATTGATTTTACCGAGTTTTAGGGATAGATTGCTTGCTGAAATAGACAAGAATCTTTTCAGCGAGTTTGAATTAACAATCTAGATACTTGCTGAAAGTTCCCCTTACTTAGATTCTCATATTTCTTAAGTTTAAAAGATATTTCTGATTTCCCGTATCAGTAAATTCTTTTGTACTTGAGATATCCTTTGGTAAATCTGAGAGATGAGCTTTGCTCTTTTTGAGTTCCCGTCTCAGAAAATTCCTTGATACTTGAATACCTGTTTCAGTATCTTTGATTGTCTGAAGCCGTCTTCAGCAATCCTAAGTTCTTTCTCTTACTGAGTGCCTGTCTCAGCAAGTGATCAAGTTTCCTAACAAATACCTGTTTTGAAGGAATTACTTGCTGAATGCCTGTTTCAGCAAACATGTAGTGACTTATCATTTCTTAGAAGAAATCAGTGACTGGTCTTTGAAAGGAATACTTGGGCTTGCTGAATACCTGTTTCAGCATTCTGCCAAGTGTATCCTTTATTGAGGTAGTTCAATCAATCCAAGGTTATACCTTAGCATTGCGAACCTATTATCCGGTAGGGGCTTGGTAAGATGTCAGCAAGCTGATCTTCAGTACCTACTTTCACAACCTCAATATCACCTTTTTTCCACATGATCTCTAATGAAATGATGTCTAATATCAATGTGCTTAGTCCTAGAGTGAAACTTAGGATTTTGCGTATTGCAATAGCACTTGTATTATCACAAAAGAGTGTTTTTCTTTGC
>CM051455.1:60986959-61003132 GCA_028274465.1 Plantago ovata
GACCTTGTTGTCTTCTACCTTTACCTTAAACTTAGTACACAATCAACAAGCCTGTTGAAAATGTACTTAGCCCAGTTAAGTTTCGTTTTATTTTCATTGATATGCATCAGCAATGGCCATCTTCTCAGGCCTACTTGGTCAATTCCTCCAACTTGGGAGTCAAGAACTTTTATTAGTAGCAGAGCTACTAGACCAAGTGAATGGCAAAGATGCTTTCTCTTGACGTGCTTTCTCCAAGTCACGGGAGCAATCTCGCCTTTCTTCATTTTCTCATTTCTGACGTCACTGTAGAAAGCTTCAATTTCTTCGTCAGTGGAAGTGACGTCATCTTCAGTTCCAGTGGTTGGAATCAGAAAAATCTTCGCTAAATCAGTCCATTTCAGGACGATTTGCGTGTTCTGAACATAAGTAAGGATCACTTTTTCAGTGACTCCTTTACTATCTGTAAGGGACTGGATTTCTGCATTGTTGTAGAATTCCATTGTATCAATCATGCTCACTTGCTTAGTGCGAGCAGAGATAAAGTTCATGAGGCCTTGCGGCTTGATAAGCTCAAGCGCCTCTTCATTTTCATCATCTAGTTCTTGTTCATAAAAGTACCTAATGTACTTTTCTTTGGCAAAACCTCCCCATTGCATCAACATCTCACACTTTGCAGTGTCAAGATATGACGGAGGCATAGGTTTTTCAGAAATGCGGTCGTTTTTCAACACAACTTTCGTTGTGTTTGTGGCCGGAGTAGTCACCGGAGCAGTGCGTGTTTCAGCACTGTCAACCTTTGACGACTTTGAGGACTTAGAAGTCTGTCTTTTGGGAGCCATTTCTTTAATAGAGCAAGAAAATGTGTACGAAAAGAGATAGTTTGCTTTTTGACCGGAGGTACAGTAGATTCAGGCTAAAATTTGCAGAAAAAGGAAATGTGAGTTAAAGAATTTTGTCATTTCTCTAAATCCTTCTTTATATAGTGTCTCTGGTGTGTGAGAAACTCAATCGATTTGAGCTCTCAGCAAGGGTAAAACAGAGAAACACTGAAGTTAGTGAAGCCTTTGCATTAAATGCGTAGTGGCCCACTAACTTGAAACCGTCAGAGCACTCTCTCTCTTTGTTTTATTAACCGTTAGATTAGTAACTCCTTTTAATCAATGGCCACGATTGAATTTCATGTCATGATTATTACGAGTTTATCTGTGCCCGATTAACGTCACAAATTGATTTTACCGAGTTTTAAGGGATAGATTGCTTGCTGAAATAAACAAGAATCTTTTCAGCGAGTTTGAATTAACAACCTAGATACTTGCTGAAAGTTCCCCCTTACTTAGATATCTCATAATTTCTTAAGTTTAAAAGATATTTCTGATTTCCCGTATCAGTAAATTCTTTTGTACGTGAGATATCCTTTGGTAAAATCTGAGAGATGAGCATTGCTCTTTTTTTGAGTTCCCGTCTCAGAAGATTCCTTGATACTTGAATACCTGTTTCAGTATCTTTGATTGTCTGAATGCCTATTTCAGCAATCCTTAAGCTCTTTCTCTTACTGAGTGCCTGTATCAGCAAGTGATCAAGTTTCCTAACAAATACCCGTTTTGAAGGAATTACTTGCTGAATGCTTGTTTCAGCAAACATGTAGTGACCTATCATTTCTTAGAAGAAATCAGTGACTGAGTCTTTTAAATAGGAATACTTTGGCTTGCTGAATACCTGTTTCAGCATTCTGCCAAGTGTATCCTTTATTGAGGTAGTTCAATCAATCCAAGGTTATACCTTAGCATTGCGAACCTATTATCCGGTAGGGGCTTGGTAAAGATGTCAGCAAGCTGATCATCAGTGCCTACTTTCACAACCTCAATATCACCTTTTTCCACATGATCTCTAATGAAATGATGTCTAATATCAATGTGCTTAGTCCTAGAGTGAAACTTAGGATTTTGCGTGATTGCAATAGCACTTGTATTATCACAAAAGATTGGTGTTTTCTTTGCAAAAATACCATAATCTCTTAATTGTTGCTGAATCCATAGGATTTGAGCTCTGCAACAACCAGTTGCAATGTATTTAGATTCAGTAGATGAATTGGCAACACAGGTTTGCTTCTTGCTGAATCATGATATTAATCTATTACCCAAAAACTAACAAGTTCCAGAGGTACTTTTTCTATCAAGAGTTGATCCTCCATGACCAGCATCAGAATAACCAACCAATTCAAGTCCAGAATCTTTAGGATACCATAATCCAACATTGACTGTACCTTTAACATATTTCAGTATCTTGATTGCCTTTTTGTAGTGTGATTCTCTTGGATCAGATTGGAATCTTGCACACACACAAACAACATACTGAATGTCAGGTCTACTTGTTGTTAGATACAACGAGGAACCAATGAGCTTCCTATACTTGTGTTCTTCAACACTTTTGTCCTCTTTAGTATAGCCCAATTTGGTACCAACACTCATAGGGATCTTTTCAGGTTTCTCAACCTCTTTGATCCTAAACTTTATGAGTATTTCTTTCGCATACTTTGCTTGATTTATGAATATTCCATCTTTGAGTTGCTTGACTTGCAATCCTAGGAAGTAATTCAATTTTCCCATCATACTCATTTCAAACTTAATTGTCATGAGTTTGGCAAAATCATCACAAAGTTGCTTGTCCTTAGATCCAAAAATTATGTCATCCACATAAATTTGAACTAAGAGTATTTTACCATCATGGTTCATGGTAAATAAAGTTTTGTCAACTTCACCTTTCTTGAAACCATTTTCCAGCAAGAACTTAGCCAAGGTATCATACCATGCTCTTGGTGCTTGCTTTAGACCATATACAGCTTTCTGAAGCTTGTATACCATCTTGATTTCTAAGGGAAGTTCAAAGCCAGGGGGTTGTTCTTGGTAGACTTCTTCAGCAAGTTCACCATTTAAGAATGCACTTTTAACATCCATTTGGTAAACAATGAAGTCATTGTGAGCAGCAAAGGCCAAGAAAAGCCTAATTGCATCTAATCATGCGACTGGTGCATAAGACTCATCATAGTCCAATCCTTCAGTCTGACAGTAACCTTGAGCAACTAAGCGTGCTTTATTTCTTGTTACTTCACCAGACTCAGCTCAGCTTGTTTCTGAACACCCACTTTGTACCAATGGCTTTCTTGTCTTCAGCAAGTGGCACAAGTTTCCAGACTTTGTTTCTTTCAAATTGATCCAGTTCTTCTTGCATTGCCTTTATCCATTCAGAATGCTTTAAAGCTTCTTCTATGGTTTTAGGTTCAATTTCTGAAACAAAGCAAGAGAACAATGATTCTACTTCTACGACAGTTGCTTCTTCAGCAAGTCTATCAGTAGCTTTGGATCTAGTCACTTGGCGTTTATTAATATCGCCAATCATATCCGTAGAGGGATGATCTCTAATCCATTTATTAACAGGTTTTCTGTTCGTCGGATCAGGATATGTTTGCTCATCAGCATGTGACTCTTCAGTATGTACTTGTTCAGTACTACTGGGAATTTGTGTCTCTGCTGAGATTTGTTCATCAGCAACTGCTTGTTCAGCATTGCTCGATTGAGGTAGTTCATCAGCAGGCACTGGAGATTGCGTAATTTCAGCAACTTCCGGAGCAACCGCGTCTTTTGCTGGAAATTCTTTGTCATGAACTATATTTATCTTGTCATGACTAGGGGGAGGAGATCATTGTCAGAATCATCATTTAGTTCAATCGACTTGATTTGCCCAGCATCAGATTCAGTTCTTTGCTCATGTATGATTAGCTTTTTCATACATTCTGATATTTCTTCTTCAGCAGGCACACCTTGTGACTTTTCGTAGAATACAACATGCACTGATTCTTCAATCTTTTGTGCCTTTTTGTTGTAAACTCTATAAGCTTTACTATGCAAGGAGTAGCCGAGAAATATCGCTTCGTCTACCTTTGGTTGAAATGTTCTTAGGTATTCTCTACCATTGTTAAGAACGAAACACTTGCAACCAAATACTCTTAGATGAGTGATGTTAGGAGGTCTTCCAACAAACAATTCATAAGGAGTTTTGTTGTATTCCTTAGTAATCAAATATCTGTTTTGAGTATAACAGGCGGTATTAATCGCTTCAACCCAATAAGCCTCACTTATTTCAGTGTCAGCAAGCATTGTTCTTGCGGCTTCTTTTAGGGTACGATTCTTCCGTTCAGCAACACCGTTTTGCTGTGGTGTTCTTACTGAATATAATTGATGTTGTATACCTTTTGAGGTACAATATTCAGTTATGTACTGGTTTACAAACTCAGTACCATGGTCTGTCCTTATGACTTTTACCTTGTCATTTTTCATGACTTCAAGCTTATTCAGCAAGTTAGGTATTTCAGTCTTGGTTTCAGATTTGTGCTTGATGAATACTACCCAAGTGAATCTTGAATAGTCATCTACCACGATGACTTGTTCGTTTATGCCATAACCATGCTTTTTCAGCAAGGTAATCATGATCTGAGACAAGGCATTTTTCAATAATTACTGAAGACCAATCAACGGTATACAAGCCTCCTGATCTTCTTGCAATCATTATTACCTTTTTAGTCTCGAAATCTATAAGTTTACATTCATCACTTTTAAATTTTGATGAAGTATCCTTTGTCAGCAAACTGACTCATGCTGAAAAGGTTAAACTTAAGATTTTTGACATAAAGAACTCCAGTAATGGTTATGCATCCTAACTTCACATCACCATAGCCTTTTGTAGAACCGGAGCCTCCACCAGCAAACCTTATTGTTGGACCTTTAGACCACCTTCTATAGTTTATAAGGTTATTCTTGTTGCCCGTCATGTGCTTTCCACAACCACTATCAAAGTGCCAGATTGCATCGTTTGTCTCCGTGGCTGAAGTCTGCACAATCAAGAGCAAACAAGTTAATTGTCCAATAATGGATGTCCATTAACATGTTCAAGAATGCGTCCAGTGGAAACCCAAGTCTTAAGTTTTTCAACTTTGACTTGTTTTCTACTTGCTGAGGAACTAGGAGGTTTTGAGCTGAAAGACTTTTGACTCGTGCTGGTCAAGTCCACTTTCTGATGTGGTGTCTTGCTCGGTTGACCTTTTTGCTGAACATACTTTTCAGTAAGTTCTTTTCTAGCAAGGTTCCTTCTAGCCCTAGCATTAAGATTCTTTTCAGAATTCTTAGGCTTGATTTTATTCATCTCTTTGAAGTATCTTTTCTGACTTTGTTTATACTCATGAAAGAGTTGACTTTGCTTGGTTTTGAAACCGAGTCCACTTTTCGGAGAATGTTGAGCTTTAGTGTCAGCAACCTTACTTGATTCAGGTTTGTCAGCAAAGGACTTCTGATTACTTTTAGTAATCTTGCCTTTAGTCTTAACAACTTGCTTTTCAGCAACTTGTTTGGCGGGATGCTTCACAACATCCTTTTTCTTTCCAGTTTGCTTCTCAGCAACCTGTTTCCCTTATAAAGTCTTGTTACTTTGAGTAGCAACAGCGGGCTTTATGGTCATAGGTACTTGATTGCTTGTTTCAGCAACCTTAGATTGACCAAACTAATAGATTTCTGGTAGACCACTATCAGTAGCACGTACAAAGGAGATGGGTGATTTATCTTTTCTCAAGATTTCTACAACATCACCTTCATACATTGCGCCTAAACCTTCTTTCTGAGATGGGTCTCTCAAATAAGAGTTTAGTTCAGTCAGCGTATTACTTGAATCCACATAAGATTTGAAATTGACTTTCATCTTTTTCATCTCTTGGATTTCAGCCAGTAACTTTAGAATCGAGGACTGATATTCTTCCAATTCTAGTGCCATTTGAGAATTCTTCTCTGTAGCTTCAACAATCAACTTCTTAAGACGCCTTATTTCAGCATCCTTTTCTTCTGTTTCTTCCTTCAGCAAGACGTACTTTTCAGTAGTCTGCTTGGTCAGAATTTCAGCAAATTGTAGTTTCTCTTGCTGTCTGCTCAGAGTTTTCTCAAATCTTTCGATTTCTCCTTGAATCTTGTCAAGGTCAATCTCGTCTTCACTTTATGAGTCTGAGTCAGAGATAGGGTTGTTTACCTGATCGGTCATGAGGCAGAATTCGTAGTTTGACACATCTGGATATGCTTCCATAGCTATTCCACAAACTTCTTTGCCAATCTCCACGTCTAGAGTGGCTTCTTCATCGTCGGTGTCTGAACTTTGATCCTCACTGTCTTCGGAGCTAGTATCAATACACAATGCATCGATTTTTGCTTGAAGCTTCTTCTTTTCTTCAGCAATAAAAGCTCTTTTAAACTTCTTCTTTTTAGCAGATTTGCCTTTCAGCAAAGGGCAATTAGCTTTGAAGTGTCCAGGCTTTTTGCAGTAAAAACATAGATCATTTCCAGCTGCTGGTTCTTCTGATGAAGTAGCTTGCTGAGCTTGCTTGTCCAGCGAGCTAGTCTCATTCTTGTACTTATGGTAGTTGTTACCAAGATCCTTTTTCAGCTTCTCTTTTGCTTTTCGCCTTTCAAGTTCCTTGCTGATGAATTTCTTCATGTTTTTGACAACCAAAGAGTTTTCATCAGTAGGTTCTTTTCATTCTTCTTTTCAGAAGATGACGGCTTTGCAGCAAGAGCAATGTTTTGCGATTTTTCAGCAAATACATTTTCTCTTTGCTTTGTCTCATAGTTGAAAGTAGCAAGATGAGAGAACAACTCTGTTGGTGTAATGTCTAGCATTCCTTGATTATAATAGAAATTCTGAGTGTGGATCCATTCTTGATTCAGACTTCTGATCATAGTTTTCACTTTCTCAGAATCCGAGTAAAGGTTTCCAACACCCAAGGCTGCCATTTCACTAAAAAGAGTTGTTAATCTGAAATCCAAGTCTTCCAGTGACTCGTTTGTACCTTGCTTAAAGTTTTGAAACTTTAATTTAAGTACTTCAAGTTGTTTTCCTTGGTCTTGTCAGATCCAACACAAAGATCTTGAACCATTTTCCAAGCCTCCTTTGCAGTCTTAGCACCCCACAGTTTGCACTGTATGGTATCCGGAGTTGATCGAATGATGATATTAGCTTCGTCAGAAGTCCATTCCTCTCTTAGCTTCGTCAGAAGTCCATTCCTCTCTTGGTTTTGGAACGACAGTGTCCACCTGTTCACCTAAGATGGTTTGCTTACCGGTAGGATCCGTGGTTTTGTGAGGAAAGCTTTTCTCAATCTTAGTGATTTTGATAGGTCCATCATTAATGACAGTAACCATCTCATCACTAATGGCCTCAAGATGTAGCATCATGTTATTTTGCCATTTCTCATAATTTTCCAGCTTCAGCAAGGGAGCATCTCCTAAAGACATCCTGTCAGCAAAGCACTACCAAATTGATCAAGTGAGAGTGATTTACGGAAAGCACCTAAGGGGATCTAGGTTCAGTGCTGAAGGTTAAAGAACCTCCAGCTCTGATACCACTTGTTGGTCCCTTTAAACAACAAGAAAAGACTAGAGGGGGGGGGGGGTGAATAGTCTTTTCAAACTTTCGTCCTTTAAAAGTTTCTCAACAAGTACTTATTACTTTTCAGTAATGAGTTTGTTGGTACTTAACTTTCTCAGCAAGCGTAAGTTACTTTTCAGTAGCTTGGTTTGCTGATACTTAAAATCAGAGAGCGGAAGCCTTTGATACAATAAGTGCTCTTTCAGTAAGTAAAGGTTTCAGCAAGTGATGTGAGTGACTGTGTACAGACAGATATGATATGCTAAAAACTAAATACAGTAAGTAAATCGCACAAACACTTTTATAGTAGTATCTGAGAGTGGCGTAATCTCTCAACTAATCCACTTTGTCCTTTCTAGGACTGAATCCACTAAGATATGATTGAGGTTCCTTACAATCTCCTATCTAGAGCGATTCAACAGAAACAAAAGCACACTTGCTTTGTCTCCAACCTAATCTAGAGAACGTAACCTTGTTCTCCACCAAACATGGTACTTTTAATCAGCAAAACTATGCTCGATTAAGTTCCCCCTGAATATCACGCCTGAAAGGGTGTATTTTCAGTTAGAGAGTTTTGGGAAGAGATGACTTAATTATAACTTATTCAGTTACAACAAGTAATCTAAGAAACACAACTTTGAATACTTTACAGTAAACAAGTTCGAAAATCAACTTAAAGTAATAAAATTAAAAGTGGTAAGTAGTATTTAGTAAAATCAATTGATATAATTATCATTTAATAGAAAAAGTATTAATTGGTGTTTTGCCTAGCTGACATAGAGCGAGAAAGCACGAACGAAGGCAAAAATATTAAAAATAAATGAAGACGAAAGCGTGTTAAAGAATTTTATTAATTATATTAGATATTAAATATTTTATATCTTTCATGAAAGACAACATCAATGACGCTAACCATTAGGGGTGTACAGAATCACTCCGATCAGAAAATTCGATTCGGACCACTCCAATCTTTAACATTCGGATTAGATTATGGATTGAGGTTTTTACAGTTCGAAAATTTCGGTTGTTCGATCCGATAATCCGCGTATAATCTGATCTAATCCGATATATATTTACTTGTACATATATATTTTAGTTTTTATTTTTATTTTTTATAATAAAAATATAGAAATTTAATCTAAAAAATTGAAGTATAAATAGAAGAATATAGCCACGAGACTCATAAACGTTTTTAAACTTTGAATGTCTATGCAAATGTCTATTATGTGCTACTATCAATTTTATAATTGTTTTTAATGTTGAAAATTTTTAAAATTATAAAAATAAGTGAAAAAGTATATCTTATATGTTAATACTTTCTCGGATTATCGGATATCAGTGGATTTAACTGATCCGATGCCGGATTAATCCGAATCTGATACGAGGCTTTTGGATTGAATTACGGATTTAGTAATTTTCTATTCGAATCCGACGTAACAAGGTAAAATTTAATTTTTATAACATGCACTACAATTTTTATTCATTTATTCATTGTAGAATATGCACCGCATTATTTCCCGGTATAAAATTTGAAGACTTGACAAAAATTTGAAGTGAGTGTTCCTTTATACTCTCTGGAGTAAATAACAGTAGTTCTATTACTTCAAATCAGCCTTTTCATTTGAAGTTTTACTCATACCGATTCTCAAGTAATACAGTTCTCTCCAATATGATAGGTCGAAAGTTGAAATGCTCTCTATGCCAAAACCTCCAGACATTCTTCCTCCCTCACCACCGTTCTTACCAGAACAACATCTGCCAGTTTCGACTCCACCAAGTATTATTCCAATGGATTGTTCAACGTCCAAGCAACAAGCGGAAACAGAGGCTATAGCTAAACGTCATATTTCTCCACCATCTTTTAAAGACAAACTTCAGGCCAATACGCAACACAAGTATTTCCCTCAGTGGTTTAATCATCTGGAGAAACCAGCTCGGTTTGAGGAGTATACACAGGCTACACAACAGCAACAGTCAATTCCCTTTGTCTCTTTCTCACAAGATGAACTAAGGGAATTTAGTTGAACATGGCAACGGACTCTGCTTTTACAGACGGTGGGGATTAATAAGGAATCAATAATATTGCAAAGCACTTGTGTGGATTATGGCGCATCAAAGGTACGTTAAATATTACTTCTTTAGGAAAAGTATTCTACATAGCATTTTTCGGCACGATGGATGACTATTTCATAGCTCTATCCGGGGGACCTTGGTACTTATTTAAGAAATATTTAGCAGTTCAAACATGGAAACCATGCATGCTTCGATCCTAATAAAGGTTCATTAGATTACATGCTACTCTGGTGCAACTTCATGACCTCCCATTAGAATTATATCATCAAAAGGCACTTTACAAAATTGCTCAACTATTAGGCACCCCAATTAAGGTAGATGGTCACACTGCTAATTTGTCACGAACAAGATATGCACGAATATGTGTAGAAGTTGATACTACGGCACCATTACAACCATTAATTCAGGTAGGAAACAGGATGCAGAAAGTTCTATATGAGATTAATGGTGATTTCTATACTAAGTGGTGGAAGCTAGGACACCTTCCCAATATTTGCGCTTTCACCAAAGAAGTTGAGGCTTTAGCTGCACAACATGTTCCGGAAACAAGAGGTCAGGATTTTCCAAGTCAGATGAATCCAACATCACAAAATTATCAATACACAGAGTATGACAGGAAACAAGTTGTACGGAAACCGTTCATCCGGAATAGGAATTATCAAAATAGACAAGGGAAAAAAATACACCTTCTGGAAGGGGCAATACGGTAAATCCGGGGCAGGCGGCTACAAAAGATAAACATCACCAGGGCACATTTTCAAAAAATTTGGGTAGGGATAGTGGCAAGCAAGCGGTGGAATTAAACAATAAAAATTCGCCACCGGCCCATTATAGTGGACTGGATCACCACCCCAACACATTCCAAGCTTTGGCCTCTGATAGCAATAAACAAACCCAAAATCAAATAGTGGACCCAACAAAAAACTTTAGCCATCCCAATTTAGGAACTAATAACACTGCTACTAACCTAATTTAATTCTGATAAGGAGCAGGCATGTGGATCCAAGCATGCAGACACATTAACACCAAATAACACAAACCAAGAATGTAATAATGAGATTACAGCAAAAGAGCCTCAGCCTTTACAGACTAATAAAGTTATTAAGCTTTTTAATCAAGAGCACAACACTCAAAGCCTTATATTTAATAGCAACGGTTCATCTTCTAGCCTAAACCCTACTGCCATCTCACCAAACAAGAAAAATGAATCCGAGAAACACATCCCAGCCGATGATCTCACCGCCGACCACAGTAACAATTCCGACGGTACCAATCACAATGACAGCTCCATTAACAATTCCGGCTCTCCCAGCACTACCTTACCCCCCACCACCACTCAATGCTATGGCAGACCCATACTTTCCGGCGCCGGCAGTATCAGCCATGGCTCCACTCTAAGGGCTCATACAAATAGAAACACCAATCGGCTTCATGGGCCAACTAAACGCTCAAAGCAGCTACATGCAAATAGGTATGGTCCGTATACCGATAAACCCTCCGCAGATAGATCCACCTCACTTGATGCGAGCGGCAGTCGCCAGTGCATACACTCTGCAGGAGGAAAGAAGCCGGAGAATTCGACATGCAACGAGGTCACAGGCCAGACGCCGGCTAGAGCAGGGAAGCAGTTCAAGGACGGCACAGAACAACCTCCAGCCAATCCGGAACACAATCAACCAAATTGGGAACTCCCAGCAATTGCTAACACCGATATCTGCACCACAGAGTTCTCATGTGCAGCCACAGGTACCCTCTAAATCACATCCGCCGACGGATGCACAGTTCATTTCGATGGCTACGGCGGCGATCCAGGAGCACCAACAACAGGAGGAGGAGATTCACACTCCAGTCATCAATCAGGAGGAAATGGAAGTTCTCACCAAGTTCAAGTTGATACAAGGGAACCTATTGAAATTTACCCCGTTTTGCCAGATTCCAATGCTGGTACAGTTTCCGAACACGGCTCAGCAATTAGCGGTCCGATACACGGGATGGGAGCAGGTCTTGCCAACGGGGATGGACACCAGACATTTGTTGTTTGTACTACCATGGGAAAACATTCATCGTCACGTGGTAACGCCAGTCCCACTCGGAAGCGGGGCAGACGGTCTGGGGCCTCCGCAACAGATTGATCATTACCACACCAACATTAACCCCCAAGAAATGAGGATGTTAGTCTGGAACGCTCGGGTTCAGCAAGGCCTGAATTTCAGGATGCTCTTAGGCGGCACATTTTAGAGCATAGGCCAGTGGTGACTTTTGTATTGGATACTCGTCTATCATCTAGGGCTTCTGAGAGTTTGATTGATGGTCTGCCGTATATGAACAAGGTTGCTATGTCTCCACCACCAAAGACCCCTCAGACTGGTGGAATGTGGGTGTTGTGGAATGGGGCAGAATGTGACATGAGAGTTCATGACATCGAGGATCGAATTCTGCACATAAGGCTTGTTGATCCAGCGGTACCTAATTCTAGTCCAGCAGAAGTCACCAATCTCTATCAGCATGCTAACCCGGGAGCATATGATCTGGTATGGAATAAATTACGCTCTTTACATTCGACTATTTCTGATAATTCTCCATGGATAGTTTTTGGTGATTTTAATTCTATATTACATCCATCTGAAAAATTGGGAGGGAATAGGGAGTCTTGGTCTGGCATAAATAATTGTAAGTCTTGTCTTATGGATTGTGGTTTAAGTGATTTAGGGTATAAGGGTTGCAAATACACTTGGTCAAATATGTCTTTTGATGGTAATTATATTTGCAAACGACTTGATCGTGTATGTGGAAATCTAAAATGGATTCAACTCTACCCACACACCACAGTTACACATTTAGCAAGATATCCTTCAGACCATTCTCCCCTTTTAATAGATACAGGCACAATTAAGCAGCATAAGAAGAAGTTCTTTTACTTTGAAAATATTTGGGCAGAAAATAAAATCTTTTTGTCAATAAATGCAGGCAGCTCTTCACCCTCTGTAAAATGCCACGTTGTTTCCTCTTCGGTGGTACTGGTGATGCCGAAGGCAATGAGGTAAAGGTTTTCATCTTCAAAAAGCAATTCTATTCTGGTCTCTGAATGTACTTTATCATCTGTGTTCTGGATTTCCACTATAGAATATGTTGTTTTCTGATGATCGTCTTCTTGATAAGCGACCGTCGTAACAGGTATATCAAAAAATTTGTTTCCTATTAAACTACACCTCTCTTGCCTCTTCTTCATAACTTCAGCATAGTTATACACTATTTCCTCGATAGCAACATTTAATTTGTATTTGGGAACATCCTTCAAGCTTGCCTATTTTTTTAAAATTACTATCTTGTCGTCAGGCCTGCAAGGAAACAAACACAAAATAGTAAATTTTAATAGATTTTTCACATTCTAGCATCATTAGTTTACTGTTTAACATAGTTTAACAACAAAACTTCAGTATTCGACGCCTTTCTACAAATCTCTTATTTCTAATCTTTCCTATCCTCACAGCATCACAATTCCTATCATATTGAATGATGCATGTTTCAAGTATCTGGACGTATGATTTTGTATTCCTATCATATTGAATGATGCATGTTTCAAGTATCTGGATGTATGATTTTGTATTGACGTAATGATGCATGATTTTGTATTGACGTATTGATGCCTATTTTTTTTTGACAAAATTACATCTGCTACCCCCACTAAACACCCACTTTTCATCCTAATCCATCTATCACGGAAAATTACATTCTAGTCCAGCAGGCAGTCCGGTGTTGACTCCGGTCACTGGTAAATCCCAAAATTGAGACAACCAAACACGTCCTTAACCCCTTTTATTTTTTATTTTACCTTTTTATTTTTTCCTTTTTTCTATTTTTCTTTTTCATTTTACCTTTTCTTTTTTTTTATTAAGGAAAAAAAATGGAAATGTTGAATCGGCTCCGATCAGAATATTAATGGCAAAATGTTATTCCTCGGAATATTAATCGGCTCCCATCGGTGCTCCAGTCACAAGCAAGATGTTATTCCTTGGAATATTAATCAATTGTCTGGACCAGGCGTTAATATTATTATCATGTGCTTCTAATTAGAAAGATCTCATTAATAACCCAGACCAGAGTTTTCTTCAAGCTTCTCCATCAATTTCACTCTCTTGGATTGGGATCATCTCAAATCGTACGCTACTACTGTAATTGCAATTCACATCCACTCGCTCTGTGCAGCTGTCATCTTGATTGATAGGTGATCAGTTTAGTATTGAGTTATTGCTGCTTGTTGGATTGAATTTTGGAACCAGGGCCAGCTTCGATTAGTTGAGAAGCTTCGAAAAAGAACAGTCTGCTACAAATGTTGTGATATCTGGATGCTGTAGAGTTTGTGTAGTAGGAAGGAGGGAGGTCACAGCTCCGATCGGAGCTGAAATAGTTCCGATCGGAACTGTTCATCTTTTCCCCCCTTTCTTTTTTTCTTTTCTTTTCATGTAGTATTTCTTTTTTCATAATTAAAAAAAAAAAAGGAAAAAAACAAAAAATAATTTGGAACTCATTTTGAAATTCAATCTTTGTAGGAGTTTGTTTTAAAATAATTTTGTAGACTATTTTGAAGTATAGTTAAATTATGTGGGTTAATTTCTAAATATTTTGTGTTAATATTGTAAAAATTAAAACAATTGGGGTAAATGTGTAATAAATTAAATTTGATGTTGTTTGGATGATTTTAAAAGCTGAAATTCTGGCCGGGGCAAAAAGGTAACTTCCAGCTCTTATAGCGCCGAAAGTCAAACTCGTGGGTTAATATGTAATTAGGTTTATATAGTAGGGGAGGTATATGTAATAAAAATTATAGATGGGCTAATCTATAATAACTGAAAATAGCAGGGGTATCAAACGTAATAGCCCCTTTTTTTATAAAAGTACTATCTTGTCGTCAGTAAGGAAACAAACACAAAATAGTAAATTTTAGAGAAAATTATACAAATAATACTAAACTATTCTAATTTTTGCAACTAAAGTGCTATACTATTTTTTTGCACAAACAATACTAAACTTAAAAATAATTTCACTCATCATCTTCGAGCCTCGTTCAGGAATCACTTATTTATGGTCTTTAAGTTGTACATGTACTGGTGATTAAACACTAAATTGCAATGTGATCATCATGTATGTTTTATCAATGCGTGTCTTATGAATTTCATCCTGTTTACTGTGACCTTGCATACTTTCAGTACTTATTACTTACATCTCTAGCTAATTAATAATGCAACCTCAGAAACACTCTTGTGCAAGGGTGAAATTGTGTGTGTGAATCTGATTTCACTCGGATAAAATTTGGCTCGATGGCATATATCATTGCAAAGATATAGGAGTCTAATTTCATAGGAAAAAGGAATTTTAAGTTTTGGAATTTTCTGGGTTATGATCGATTTACTAAAAGTTGGCAGACTACTCAATACTATGTTCCTGCAGACTACTCATGATGCATGCTCCTGCTTTCATAGTTTAATTGTAGAGATTAATTGTATTTGAACTTCCGTTTTCAGGTACTCGGTCAACGTAATTTAGTTAATCAGGGCTGATGATTGTGAGTGAAGTTGTTTTTGAGGTTTAGTATTGTTTGTGTAAAAAAATTAGTATATCACTTTAAATAGTTTAGTATTATTTGTGCAATTTTCTCTAAATTTTAATAGATTTTTCACATTCTAGCATCAGTACTTTACTGTTTAACATAGTTTAACATCAAAACTTAAATATTCGATGCCTTTCTACAAATCTCTTATTAATGTTGTGGAACTCCTTCAACACCGTGGTATGTGAGTCTATGTCGGGAGAGAACAACATGATGTCATCAATGTACACCAATGCATTTGGAAGAATGGGCTCGAAGATCTTGATCATAGCTTTCTGGAATAATGATGGAGCCATCTTTAATCCAAAAGGCATGACCTTCCAATGGTAGTGATGATCTGGTATGCAGAAGCCTGTTTTGGGCCGATCTTCAGGTTTAATTCAAAGTTGCCAAAATCCTGCTTTCAGGTAGAACTTAGAAATTCTAACTTGTGCTTGTGGAAGCCTCTGGAACAAAACTTCTCTTTTCGGAAGAGGGAACTTGTCATCCGCAAGGAAGTGATTGAGTGGTTGATAATTGATGATCAGTCTCAGTTTTCCACGAACTTGTTCAGCTCTCTTATTGACATAAAATGCTTCACATGCCCATGGTGAAGTGGTTCTTTCGATGAGGTTTTCCTTTTGAAGTTGGTCCACCTCTGCGAGTGCAAGATTATAATGATCTGGGTTCATTCCTGGATGGCTTGCTTTAGTGGGGTTGATGTCTTCATTTTTCTTGAAAGGTAAAGAAATGAAGAAATCTGGGTTTTGCCAAAGTGGTGAGGAACATTTTGTGAGGAATTCTGAGTGGGATATGGCGCATGAGGTTTTGGCAATTTCCTATCTGATGGGGCTTAGGATTTCCATGGAGTACAAATGTGAGACTGTGGTCCAGGGTAATAGATGGTTTTTGTGTTTAAGGCCTTTTGGGTGCCATGACACTCTTTTGAGGCTGTGTAGGACATCAAATCCAAGTATAAAGTCTTTTCCAGGGAGGCTAGACCCGTATACTTTAGATTTGATCATGTATCCTGGGAAAAGCTGAATATAGATGGGCTTACTAATAAGGGAAAT
>CM051455.1:61003232-61056230 GCA_028274465.1 Plantago ovata
GGAAATGTGGAAGATTTGGCCATTGGCTGCTTTGAAAGCGACTGAGCATGAATCCCAGTGTGAAGATGGAAGTATATCTGGTTTAATGATGGAAGAGGCAGCACCTGTATCAAAGTAGGCTATGACGGGAATAGGCTTATCGTACTTGGTTGGGAAGATATAGATTTTTGCATTTGGAGATGGCTGGGCTGGATAAGCTAATTCCACTGCTTTGGACTGTTCAGCTTTGCAGGCGTCAAGTGTAGAGATCAAATAGCATGAATTGATCGTCTGCACTTTCTTCTTCTTCATGCCAGATTCTTCTGAAGAATATCCTTCTATGTCTCAATCTGAGCTAGGTATCCAAGAAGATTTTCTCTCTTCTTCTTGTTTGGGCATTGGTTAGCATAGTGGCCCTTTTTCTGCATATGTAGCATCATCTGTCTGACTTCTTGATGCCTCTTCGCTTCTTCTTCCTCAAGAACGTCCATTTCTTCTCCAGACAATTGTGGATACTTCTTTTGCCATTTGTTTCTGGACTTCCCTTCCATTCCATAACTTGAGGAACAGCTGCAATGAGTACTCCTAGTATAGACGCCTTGATTGCACACA
The DNA here is from genome assembly GCA_028274465.1 of Plantago ovata. Classification (NCBI taxonomy): domain Eukaryota; kingdom Viridiplantae; phylum Streptophyta; class Magnoliopsida; order Lamiales; family Plantaginaceae; genus Plantago; species Plantago ovata. Next base: position 61,003,824 of record CM051455.1, read on the forward strand.
TCCACAATGAGTTTCTTGGAACATGGGATCACTACACAATCCAAGCAAGAGAAGAGTAGTCAGCATGAAATGCTGCTCTTTCAAGAGAAAGGATCTTGAAAAACACTACGAGAGGATGTCACAAAGATTTTATGCTTTGAATGGCATAGATGATGAATCTCAAGCAGGCATACTTGAACTCTAAACCCTAAACCCTAAACCCTAAACCCTAAAGTTATGGAAAGGAAGGGAAGTCCAGAAACAAATGGCAAAAGAAGTCCATAAGTTTGCATCATGTTTTCGAACTTAACTCTATGTTCGTGGGGGCAAGTTACCCCGGCATATTTTGGCAAACTTTTGGGGATCCTTCTCTCGGTCGGGATCGGATGGCGCATCAACTTAGTGGATAGAGGGTTAGGTGCGAACCGGTTTTTCGAATGGGTCGCCCCTTCGAAAAACTATACATTCGAGCTTCCCGCTCGTCTACTCTCCTCCAATGATCTATGTCATGGGTGGGCCTATGGTCTCTCGGATCTGCCTTTTTTTCGGCGTGTCATTGAGGAGGCTTTCGTACTTTTTTAACTTCCTTTCGAGGGCTTCTCGTTCTAGATCTGAGTTTCTTCCTCCGAGGGACATTCGTCGTGCTCGGGAATGGTGTTCATGGGTTCTATACGGAGCCTTTTCCTTGCCCGAGTGTGTTCTTTCCCCGGGTCTCGATGTGGGTTTCGACAATCACAACCGGACTGTCGGTATGTGTTCTCTCACTGCTTTGGGAAGTGTGGTCCTGAGGATGTTCTGGGTTCGGGTCAACCGGTCGATTCGAGGGTCTACTTCGATTGGAAGTACTTTTTTGGGGCTCTGCTACTGGTGGTATACGGGATTCTTCGTATACCGACCGCATTAAGTCCTTGAGTCGACTCTCTGTGATTAGAACTTGGGGCTCTACTCGGGGTTCTGAAAGTTCGTGGCTTTCTCCCGAGTCTTCTCCCGAGTGGGGAGAGACGGGATTCAAATCTTCGGGAGCAATTTCTTCCTCTTCCAATCCATCCGTGTCGGTGGATCTCTCTACTTCCTTGGTTATAGGTTCCGTTTCTTTGGTATTGGCTCCTTGTGGTTTCCGTTTCACCATGGTTTTTCGTCTCGGTTCCCACAGACGGCGCCAAGATGATGAGGATAATTCCGGTCTAAGGAATCACGACGTCATCTCTCAATCCATAGGAGTGATGGCTTGAGTTTCGTTTGAAGGGATGAGACCGAGGTGTACCTGTCGAGGGGAGTTAGAGGGAGGGGTAAGGGTGATCGGCCTACCTAAGTTAGACCGATCACAAGTTAATGTTGAGAGAGTAAATGGACAGCATAATGTTCTATGTGTGTGTAAAAGTGTTCATGCAAGTGAAATAAAGAAGATTATATAGATGATACGTTTGTGGGGTCCGTCTTCACTTGTCCCCTTTATCCAGACAAAGGAGGGAGACTGTCAGGTCAAGTGGGTGTTTGGCCCGTTCCCTTCGAGGCATGCTGGACCGTGGTAGGTTTCGACTCTGATGGACCCATTCGATAGTAGAGTTAAGCGGTCGACTCACTCCTTTTGGGTTTCGAAGGCATGGGCCTCCAGGGGGAGATGGTTCGAGGGTAGTGACCCTTATTCCCATAACAGATATTATCAAAATATATATGACCAGTCTCGTCTTAATTTGTCACCATGCAATTAGTGCGACCCGACTCTCTAGAGACTTAAGAATATGCGTGAGTGCCTTTCGATGCAAGTATCAGTATACCGGGTGGTCGCTTCCTCGAGTAAATTGGTACATCCGGAACAATTAATGCACCTACGGATTCCTTATGTACTCCGAAACCACGAGCCTAAGGAAAATAGCCTACGAAGGTTCTAAGAGCCAGGGCCATAACAACTTATGTCGGGGACCACGGGATCACGTGCTTCCGGTATACTATATTCGAGGTCCAATACTCAGTAAAAGGAGGACCACGGTATATGTAATCGGATATGTCACTCACAACTAAGCGCATAATACAAGTGGATAAGAGCAAATGCAGATATTTATCTTTACACGATCATTGGGCCACGTCCATGTCTGTTAAGGTTAAGCCTACCAACCACAAATATGTGTGGACATTTGACAACTGTTGTGGTGGCAACGACATGTGCTCCTCCAAGGTCTATAAAATGAGTGATTCTCAAGAGAGAGTTAAGGTGGAAAACAAATTAGGGCAACACTATTAAAAACCTCACTCTCCAGGTAAAGCCTTAAGTCTTATGGTGGGAATAACTCAGACAACAATTTGGGACTCATTTTGAAATTCAATTTTTGTAGGGGTTTGTTTTAAAATAATTTTGTGGGTTATTTTAATGTGTAGTTAAATTATGTGGGTAAATTTCTAAATATTTTGTATTAATTTATATAAATTAAAACATTTGAGATAAATGTGTAATAAATAAAACTTCATGTTGTTTGTAATATTTCCGAATTTGAAATTCAAGTGAGGGAAAAAAGGTAACTTCCAGCTCTTAGAGCGCTGAATTCAAACTCGTGGGTCAATATGTAAGTAGATTTATACAACAGGTAGGTCTGTAAAAAAACTTAATCGTCCGCACGACCCGCCCAACTGTGTACATTTTAACCGTAGTTGACAATTATCATTTTTGTCAAAACCATCCGCAGTTAAAAATTTTGTCATCTGCGAAGACGCGAGCGGGTTGCGGTTGAGCGATTGGTCACCCGCCACCACGCACACACATATATATAATTATTTTAGTTTTTCTTTTATATAAATTATATATATGTAATTTTTATTTTTAATATTAATTAGTACTACTAGTCTCCTATATGAATGAGTCAGCAACATTTACAATTAACTCAATTGTACGTATCCATTGTGCTCTCTGTCTATCCCGGAAGACATACAAAGTTAAAGTTTAAGGACTTTCCTCAGAGTTGTCAATTTTGATTTCAGATTGCATTTTCCATCATAGGATCATAGGGCGGAGGCACTTGTTTTGCTTTTTGGCGTTACTTTACGATTTTAGTTTTTGTCAACTATTGTAATTTAAGTGCTTATATTTGAAATTGTATTTGGGATTTATGCACTTAAAATACTTGTATTAAAGTTTCTCTACACACTTGACGCCTGCAAAGCTGAACAGTCCAAAGCAGTGGAATTAGCTTATCCAGCCCAACCATCTCCAAATGCAAAAATCTATATCTTCCCAACCAAGTACGATAAGCCTATTCCCGTCATAGCCTACTTTGATACAGGTGCTGCCTCTTCCATCATTAAACCAGACATACTTCCATCTTCACACTGGGATTTATGCTCAGTCGCTTTCAAAGCAGCCAATGGCCAAATCTTCCACATTTCCCTTATTAGTAAGCCCATCTATATTCAACTTTTCCCAGGATACATGATCAAATCTCAAGTATACGGGTCTAGCCTCCCTGGAAAAGACTTTATACTTGGATTTGATGTCCTACACAGCCTCAAAAGAGTGTCATGGCACCCAAAAGGCCTTAAACACAAAAACCATCTATTACTCTGGACCACAGTCTCACATTTATACTCCATGGAAATCCTAAACCCCATCATAGAGGAAATTGCCAAAACCTCATGCGCCATACCCCACACAGAATTCCTCACAAAATGTTCCTCACCACTTTGGCAAAACCCAGATTTCTTCATTTCTTTATGATGAGGCGTTGGATTGTCGGGTTCCAAGCAATCAAATAAATTTTTATTTAGCCAAAGGCAATTCACAACTACAACGAAAACCATAGTGTACCAGTAGAATGACCTCGAGTGTCGATCTCTAAGGACTATAACTAGCTTTATCTAATCTAATTTAGAATATAAAACAGCAGACGATTTAGCAAAGGTTTTTCTTAACAGATAATGGAGATTGGTGATAGTATGGTCATTCAAAGCATAACGGGTTAATAATCATGCGTAAATTCCTCGGTCTTGCATGGAGATCTTTGATCAATGAATTGTCCAGTTGTAATTATTAAACACTACGAAGATATAGATTTAGATAGGTCAAAGACTAATGAATTGTCCAATTGTGTTCAGTAATTAATCAACAATACGATGATAGAGATTTAGATAGATCAAAGAAATAAAGCAATAACACGGAGTATAATGCGCGATATAGCCATTAGCATAATTATCAACCCTTCGCTAAGAAATCACATACTATCACCAACGAGAGGTTTAGCTAGTCATAGTTGTCATGCAATCAACAGAAATCATAGAAGAAAACATGTCGAAAGATATATAAAAATAAGTAGAAAAACTGTAAGATACAATGTTACCGAAGGTTCTCAATCTCCGAAGAATCGCGATCTTACAAGCTCCAAACTGCTAAGAAAAAGTATCTCCTAATCTAAGAACCCCCAGAACAGGCTCTGGGAAATTCCTACCTAAAACTACAGAGAAAGGTGAGAGAAAAGGTCTGGAAAAGTATGACAAACGGAGAAAAACTGAGCAACTATATATAGGCTTCGAATTGTGTGGGGCGAAGGACCCCACACACCGGGCGATTCGCCTAGTGTGGGGCGATTCTCCCCACGTCCCGGGCGATTCGCCCGGGAGGTTTTTTCGGCCTAAAACGCGTTTTCGACGCGTTTTTGGATTTCTTCCCCTTTTCGGACTCGGTTTCTAACTTCTAGTGACCTTCTAGCCTCCAAATTCGACCCCTAGACTTCAAATCCTATCTGGAATCTTTCAGATACTCCAATTATGCTTCTGGAACACCAATTCCTTGTCAACTTCAATATAATTGCCCGGAAAACCTCGTTTTTCAACCAAAACCTGTAAAATAAAAACTAAAGGGAAACGTGACACTATTCTAATAAAATGCACTAAAATATAGCTAAATTAACATAGAGGATAGCTAAAATAGGTGAAAAATACTCAAATGAAAGTGTAAAATACACATTCATCAAACTCCCCAAACCGAACATTTGCTTGTCCTCAAGCAACTAATCTAGACTCTAATGCAAAAAACAATGCAACACACAAAATGGAGTCTCATGCCAAATAAAATGAACTAATCTACTGAATCTATCAAAAAACATATGAACAAAAACCATACAAGTCATAACATGAATATAGGTTGAAAAATGAAGACATCAACCCCACTAAAGCAAGTCATCCAGGAATGAACCCAGATCATTATAATCTTGCACTCGCAGAGGTGGACCAACGTCAAAAGGAAAACCTCATCGAAAGAACCACTTCACCATGGGCATGTGAAGCATTTTATGTCAACAAGAGAGATGAACAAGTTCGTGGAAAACTGAGACTGGTCATCAATTATCAACCACTCAATCACTTCCTTGCGGATGACAAGTTCCCTCTTCCGAAAAGAGAAGTTTTGTACCAGAGGCTTCCACAAGCACAAGTTTTTTCTAAGTTCGACTGAAAGAAGGATTTTGGCAACTTGGAATTAAACCTGAAGATCGGCCCAAAACAGGTTTCTGCATACCAGATCGTCACTACCATTGGAAGGTCATGCCTTTTGGATTAAGGACGGATCCATCATTGTTCCAGAAAGCTATGATCAAGATCTTCGAGCCCATTCTTCCAAATGCATTGGTGTACATTGATGACATCCTGTTGTTCTCTCCCGACATAGACTCACATACCACGTTGCTGAAGGAGTTCCACAACATTAATAAGAGATTTGTAGAAAGGCGTCGAATATTTAAGTTTTGATGTTAAACTATGTTAAACAGTAAAGTATTGATGCTAGATGTGAAAAATCTATTAAAATTTAGAGAAAATTGCACAAATAATACTAAACTATTTAAAGTGCTATACTATTTTTTTACACAAACAATACTAAACTTCAAAAACAACTTCACTCACAATCATCAGCCCTCATTAACTAAATTACGTTGACCGAGTACATGAAAACGGAAGTTTAAATACAATTAATCTCTACAATTAAACTATGAAAGCAGGAGCATGCATCATGAGTAGTCTGCAGGAACATAGTATTGAGTAGTCTGCCAACTTTTAGTAAATCGATCATAACCCAGAAAATTCCAAAACTTAAAATTCCTTTTTCCTATGAAACTAGACTCCTATATCTTTGCAATGATATATGCCATCGAGCCAAATTTTATCCGAGTGAAATCAGATTCACACACACAATTTCACCCTTGTACAAGAGTGTTTCTGAGGTTGCATTATTAATTAGCTAGAGATGTAAGTAATAAGTACTGAAGTATGCAAGGTCACAGTAAACAGGACTGAAATTCATAAGACACGCATTGATAAACACACATGATGATCACATTGCAATTTAGTGTTTAATCACCAGTACATGTACAACTTAAAGACCAGAAATAAGTGATTCCTGAACGAGGCTCGAAGATGATGAGTGAAATTATTTTTAAGTTTAGTATTGTTTGTGCAAAAAAATAGTATAGCACTTTAGTTGCAAAAATTAGAATAGTTTAGTATTATTTGTATAATTTCTCTAAAATTTACTATTTTGATGTCAAGCATATCAAAGGAAAAGACAACTTCCTCCCGGATTTCCTCTCCAGGACTCAACGACAGATATGAGCAATCATCCCGATGATATATGCACTCAGTCCTGAAAATCCACCAGAAGAATCACTAAGGACCATGATCACAATGATGCCACAAGGGTTGCAAGAAAAGTTGTTGGATACAGTTCTTGTCTACAGAGGTGTTGAGACACTCCATGGATTTCTGAAGCTCTATATCCACAGGTATGGTCTAGATCAAGGTCCACTACTTGGTCTACCTTACCATCCAGTTTACCCTTTCTTTACTACCATAGATCTAAATCCAGATCATTATGGTAAATTTCCAAAGAAGCGTATTTGGTACTTGATGAATGTGTATTTTACACTTTCATTTAAGTCTTTTTCACCTATTTTAGCTATCCTCTATGATAATTTAGCTATATTTTAGTGCATTTTATTAGAATAGTGTCACGTTTCCCTTTAGTTTTTATTTTACAGGTTTTGGTTGAAAAACGAGGATTTCCGGGCAATTATATTGAAGTTGACAAGGAATTGGTGTTCCAGAAGCCTAATTGGAGTATCTGAAGGTTTCCGGATAGGATTTGAAGTCTAGGGGTCAAATCTGGAGGTTAGAAGGCCACTAGAAGTCAAAAACCGAGTCCGAAAAGGGGAAGAAATCCAAAAACGCGTAGAAAACGCGCAAAATCCCGGAATTTACTCCCGGGCGAATCGCCCCACACCAGGCGACTCGCCCGGTGTGTGGGGCCCTTCGCCCCACACAAATTCAAACACTATATATAGTTGCTCAGTTTTTCTCCGAATTTCATACTTTTCCAGATCTATTCTCTCACCTTTCTCTGTAGTTTTAGGTAGGAACTTCCCAGAGCCTGTTCTGGGGGTTCAGAGCTTAGGAGATACTTTTTCATAGCAGTTTGGAGCTTGTAAGATCGCGATTCTTCGGAGACTGACAACCTTCGGTAACATTGTATCTTACAGTTTTTCTACTTATTTTTATATATCTTTCAATATGTTTTCTATTATGATTTCTGTTGATTGCATGACAACTATGAGTATCTAAACTTATCGTTGGTGATAGTATGTGAATTCTTAGCGAAGGGTTGATAATTATGCTAATGGCTATATCGCGCATTATACTCCGTGTTATTGCTTTATTTCTTTGATCTATCGGAATCTATATCTTCGTATGTTGATTAATTATTGCACACAACTGGACAATTCATAGACTTGACCTATCTATATCTATATCTTCGTAGTGTTGAATAATTACGGAACACAATTGGACAATTCATTAGTCTTTGACCTATCTATATCTTCGTAGTGTTTGATAATTACAACAGGACAATTATTGATCAAAGATCTCCATGCAAAACCGAGGAATTTACGCATGATTATTAACCCGTTATGCTTTGAAGGACCATACTATCACCAATCTCCATTATCTGTTAAGAAAAACCCTTTGCTATTTCGTCTGCTGTTTTTATATTCTAAATTAGATTTGATAAAGCTAGTTATAGTCTTTAGAGATCGACACTCGAGGTTATTCTACTGCTACACTATGGTTTTCGTTGTAGTTGTGAATTGCCTTTGGCTAAATAACAAATTTATTTGATACGTTGGAACCGACATCCACGCGTTCATCAGTACTCTAGTATTTAGCAGACATATATACCATTGGAGTACTGATCGACAAGTGCCATCTACTTCAGTACTTGACAAACTGCCTCATGACTAGGAGAAAGACTCACTACAAATTATTGTACAAGTGGCTAACTCTGTTCCATGATGTGACATGGTGGCAAGAGAATATTCGAGCAGAGGAAGGGACAACAATCTTAGTCACATTCAAAATCATCACAGATCAAGACCATCAAGAAGATGGAGTTGAAATTCAGAAAGGATGCGTGGCTCAGATACAGACAAGCTATAAAGATAATGCTTTTGAAGGAAGCAAATTTCATCAAAGGGCACGTGGAATAGCGGCAATGAATGGAGTAGAAGCATCCATCCTTGATGAGAGACTTTTTGTCCACATACAACTGATTGGCATAATCGAGACCTATACCCACAAGATTTTGTTGAAGAAATTCGACAAATACTTGTAGGTTTTCATGAGCAGTACTCGTGGCCCCGATCAAACCCTGATCATCCGATCTACCGAGTTGAGGGAAAAAGGTAAATCTTTAGGAGATACGTTCCGGGCCATAAAATTACGATTCCGGAAATACTTTCAAACAGTGAAGAAGATGATACTGAGCCTGACAGCGAATAATGCGGAAGCCATTTCACTTTTGGAGACAGGGGGAATAAGTTTAAGGTGAAGTTATTATGTTTAAGTATGTTTCTAGAAAAAGTATGTTTCTAGAAAAAGTATGTAATAGTTTACCATGTGTAGGTTACTATTACCATGTGCTATTTAGAGTAAATATCTAAGGAATATTATTTGAAATATTCCTTAGGCTTAGTAGTATAAATAAGGGCTTGGAGGTGTGTTGTTACCAAGCAAAGTGAGTGAGCTAAGTGTAAGTGTGAGAGTCAAGTCGAGCCCTTGTAATATTGAGTGTTTCGTTCAGTATAATAAAAGCTTCCCCCTTCACTCTTAATGTCCTTCCAATACTCTGTCTAATCCTAAAAACATATAAACCTCCTTAGTGGTTGTACCTACTATGTGTCTGTAAATTTGGTATCAGAGCATCACAATTCCTATCATATTGAATGATGCATGTTTCAAGTATCTGGACGTATGATTTTGTATTGACGTAATGATGCATGATTTTGTATTGACGTATATGCAATCATGCAATTAAATAACCCTAGATACCAGAAAGTAAGTCATTAGTAGGGTTGCAGAAAGTAATTATGTTGAATGATGCATGTTTCAAGTATCTGGACGTATGATTTTGTATTGACGTAATGATGCATGATTTTGTATTGACGTATCTGCAATCATGCAATTAAAGAACCCTAGATATTCATTTTGCAGAAAAAGTAAGTCATTAGTAGGGTTGCAGAAAGTAATTATGGCACAATACCATTGGATGTTTGCTTGGATGTTTGTTGTTCCACTGCAGCTTGCAATTTCACTCGAGCTAGTACACGTTTCCATAATTGGTCTTGATTCTTGATTATGATTGGTCTTGATTCTCGATTAATTGCCTGGTTCTTGATCAAGAAAGGATTTATCAAAGGGGATTTATCTTATATGAATAATCCCATTTTACCGTTGTAAATTGAAAATGGACGATCGGACCGTTTAGGCTAGGCCTGTCAATGGGTGTGGACCACCCACCCCACAACCAGCCCAGTGAAAAACCGGCGCTTTGGCAGACCGGTTATGGGTCCGGTTTTTGCACCCGTTACCGGACCGGTTTGATCCGGGCTTTTTTTTTTTCCTTTTTTTTTTAAATTAAAAACCTTTTTTCTTAAAAATTCTCTCTTTTTTCTTTTTCTTTCATGCCTTGCATGTTCATGTCATATGACTCCTGCATTTGAAGTCTGAACGAGCCACCACAATCATAACAATAAACCAGTCCAACAATTTTATGTACAACTAAAATTTGGCAATATAAATATTACATATATAACATTAAATGGCAACGTAAAACACTAATTAACTTTAAGTTTATCATTTACAATAATGTAAAACATTGTTGAATTGATTACTAGAAGTTTTTTACATAAATAACTCAGCACAACACTTCTTAGCCAAGGATTACAAAAGTATTTCAACAAACGCAACATGATGCTGATAAAGTCTGCAGCTAGATCACATGAAGCGAAAGCGCGAGCGAGAGCAAGAAAGCGAGAGCGAAAGCGTAAATCTGAAATAAAATAGAGAGCGAGAGCGCATTAGAGCGATAATTAATAAATAAATATTTTAATTTATACATATATATAGATGTTAGATAATTTAATGATACATTACATCTATTGACCAATAAGTAATTATTTTATATATTTAATTTAACGTATACTTATAAAGTATAAATAATAATGTATTAGTCCATCAAATATCACCTTAATAACTTGGGTCTTATTTGACAGCCCATTAGCTAAGTCCAGGAAAATAAATCCCAACATATAACCCTAGTTGTTGATTGCAGTTAAATTATAAGAATTATCTATTCTAATATGCTAGTGATATAGCCAGAGTTAAAATTACTAATCCAAGAACAATTTGTACACTTTTAGAAATAATTAGTGTTTATAAAAGGTAAATTACTTTGACATTAGTAATTTTAGCTATGGCTATGCCATTCTAATATTCTATCTTCTTGCTTTCTGCTTTACCACCACACACGGCTGCACACTTCCTCTTGTTGTCTTTTTCCTTCCCACATCGCCTCCACTTCCTTCACACATCGCCATTCCCACTGCAACTAATCTCCCTCTCCATCAACCATGGCTCATCACTCTTCATATGGATCTAAATTAACTCATTCATACTTGCTACTGAATAAGTTTGACCGTGTCCAATCTTCTCCGACCAGTCCAGATCGCTTCTCGGAATCAGATCGGCCCTGAATATGCTTATGGGAATGGCCAGTTCTCGCCGAAATGGCAAGTCTGTTACAGATCTGGATTTTTTTTCCTATTGCGATGTAGGGAGTCTATAATGCGCGCTCTATTGATTCTTAGATCGCGCTCTTCGCTCTTAAAGCGCCAGAGCGCGATTTGAGCTAATACGTTGGGGGTTAGGGACGCTTTATGTGATCTAGGTCTGCAGTCTAGAAAGCTCATGGTCTACTTATCAGAATCTCAGCAAAAGACAGACAAGTAAGAAAAAAGAAAAAGAGAACTTTTGAAAAAATAAGAGTCCGGATTGGGATGAAGAGGCTACGACAGAGACATGGTGATCATAATAAAAATAAAAGTGAAACACTAATGCAGTTATGATCAATGGAAACAAGAGTATCCCTTCAACATCTACACTAACACATTCATGATTAGTACTGCGCTTAATTAGCTAGCATGTTCAGCACATAATTAGATAGCATGTTCAATCCTCAAAACTAGATACTCTGTGGTAGTAGTAGTACTCATAAAGTTTTAAGTTTGCCTATTGACTGTATGATAGTTAACATCAGTACATCATATAGTTCCTCTTGAACACTCATTTTCTTGAACACTCATTTTCTTGATAATTTTACAAGAAGTAAGCATATGAAGGCTACAGAGAAAAGCAAAAATAACATAGCAGAAAGAGCAGAAATTACAAGCAGTAGTACTACTTACACAGCAAAATTTGATCAACACCTTAATGATCACCACTAATTACCTTGAGTCAGGTAGATTTGCCCATCCATCCCTTTCATTGTTGTGCCCTAGATCACATAAAGCGGGAGCGGGAGCGAATTCTAAAGCCATAGAGGAAGTGACAATTCGCGAAAATGAAAAATATAAGAGAGCAAAGTGCGTTAGAGCGTTTACAAAATATATATATTGGATGAAAATAATAAGTGAATAACCAAGGTAATGCCTAAGAGCACTCCTTATGGTTTGGGGCTTAAATTGTTTTAAAAACAATGGTTTGGGGTTAAATGGAGCTATATAAGCATAGAAGTCTAAAAAAAAGTCTCTTCCAAATTGAAGCATCCAATGGTTTGGGGCTTAAAATGAGGCTTCTTTGTGGGACCTATGTATCATATTATAGTCCATTAACCAATCAAACACACAATAAATAATAAAATACTAATATTTGGGGCTTAATTGAGGGTTACTACTTAGCCCTTTTTTATGGGCTACTATTTAGTAGCCCAAAAGAAGCCCCATTGGAGTCATTTTTAGGCTTCTTTGACGTTTTAAGCCCCAAAGAAGCCCAAAAAAGCCACAATAAGGAGTGCTCTAATAGTCTAAAATTTAGTAGACTATATTGTATTGGGCTATTTCATTGGGCTTTAATTCACTTATTAAGTCATTGGGCCTTGAAATAAGCATTAAATTTAAATAAAACCTTAAATAAATCCTAATACTCCAAGTCTCCAATTCCATCCAACTTCCGTCTTCTCCATCCCTTTCTCAATCCAATCTGCAACTTCCGTCTTTGCATATTCTTCATATCTCTAATTTTTTATTCTTCTTCAGATCAAATATTTCCATCTTCTTCTCTATATCTTTTCTAAATGTGATGGGTTGTTATCCTTATTCTCCCTCAAACAATCAAAATCATTCGATGTACAATGAGGTTCTAAGTTGTTTGAGTCGATTGATCTTTCAGCATGTTTCTGTGTTATTTACAGCAAGGCTTGGAAGGTAAAGCATCCAGTCATTTAGAGTCTGAGACACATGAACAAGTTTTCACCAAAAAAACAGCACGGAGAATTAGTACATACTTCGTTCGTGAATTGGCAAATGGTAAGTCGTCTTAGAGCGCGAATTCCGCTCCGTGTTCGTGACAGCGCGAACGAAGCGCAGACTATTAAGGACGAATTATGTGAACTAGGTTGTACCATACTGAATTTTGCATTCATGAAAGAAAACAAAAAATTAAACAATAAGAGAACAACTAAATGCTTGCTTTAACTTCCTTTTGGATTAGGCAATGTTTGTAAATAACTTATATATAAATAAATTTTAACGTGTCTTTATAAAAATCGAATAAAATATATTCCAAAATTCGTGATTGATCGATAGTTTGCTCGAGAATCAACTTAAAGTAATAAAATTAAAAGTGGTAAGTAGTATTTAGTAAAATCAATTGATATAATTATCATTTAATAGAAAAAGTATTAATTGGTGTTTTGCCTAGCTGACATAGAGCGAGAAAGCACGAACGAAGGCAAAAATATTAAAAATAAATGAAGACGAAAGCGTGTTAAAGAATTTTTTATTAATTATATTAGATATTAAATATTTTATATCTTTCATGAAAGACAACATCAATGATGCTAACCATTAGGGGTGTACAGAATCACTCCAATCAGAAAATTCGATTCGGACCACTCCAATCTTTAACATTCGGATTAGATTATGGATTGAGGCTTTTACAGTTCGAAAATTTCGGTTGTTCGATCCGATAATCCGCGTATAATCTGATCTAATCCGATATATATTTACTTGTACATATATATTTTAGTTTTTATTTTTATTTTTTATAATAAAAATATAAAAATTTAATCTAAAAGATTGAAGTACAAATAGAAGAATATAGCCACAAAAATTTGAAGTGAGCGTTCCTTTATACTCTCTGGAGTAAATAACAGTAGTTCTATTACTTCAGATCAGCCTTTCCATTTGAAGTTTTACTCATATCGATTCTCAAGTAATACAGTTCTCTCCAATATGATAGGTCGAAAGTTGAAATGCTCTCTATGCCAAAACCTCCAGATATTCTTCCTCCCTCACCACCGTTCTTACCAGAACAACATCTGCCAGTTTCGACTACACCAAGTATTATTCCAATGGATTGTTCAACGTCCAAGCAACAAGCGGAAACAGAGGCTATAGCTAAACGGCATATTTCTCCACCATCTTTTAAAGACAAACTTCAGGCCAATACGCAACACAAGTATTTCCCTCAGTGGTTTAATCATCTGGAGAAAACACCTCGCTTTGAGGAGTATACACAGGCTACACAACAACAACAGTCAATTCCCTTTGTCTCTTTCTCACAAGATGAACTAAGGGAATTTAGTTGCACATGGCAACGGGCTCTGCTTTTACAGACGGTGGGGATTAATAAGGAATCAATTATATTGCAAAGCACTTGTGTGGATTATGGCGCATCAAAGGTACGTTAAATATTACTTCTTCAGGAAAAGGATTCTACATAGCATTTTTCGGCACGATGGATGACTATTTCATAGGTCTATCTGGGGGACCTTGGTACTTATTTAAGAAATATTTAGCAGTTCAAACATGGAAACCATGCATGCTTCGATCCTAATAAAGGTTCATTAGATTACATGCTACTTTGGTGCAACTTCATGACCTCCCATTAGAATTATATCATCAAAAGGCACTTTACAAAATTGCTCAACTATTAGGCACCCCAATTAAGGTAGATGGTCACACTGCTAATTTGTCACGAACAAGATATGCACGAATATGTGTAGAAGTTGATACTACGGCACCATTACAACCATTAATTCAGGTAGGAAAAAGGATGCAGAAAGTTCTATATGAGATTAATGTTGATTTCTGTACTAAGTGTGGAAAGCTAGGACATCTTCCCAATATTTGCGCTTTCACCAAAGAAGTTGAGGCTTTAGCTGCACAACATGTTCCGGAAACAAGAGGTCAGGATTTTCCAAGTCAGATGAATCCAACATCACAGAATTATCAATACACAGAGTATGACTGAAAACAAGTTGTACGAAAACCGTTCATCCGGAATAGGAATTATCAAAATAGACAAGGGCAAAAAAATACACCTTCTGGAAGGGGAAATACGGTAAATCCGGGGCAGGCGGCTACAATAGATAAACATCACCAGGGCACATTTTCACAAAATTTGGGTAGGGATAGTGGCAAGCAAGCGGTGGAATTAAACAATAAAAACTCGCCACCGGCCCATTATAGTGGACTGGATCACCACCCCAACCCATTCCAAGCTTTGGCCTCTGATAGCAATAAACAAACCCAAAACCAAATAGTGGATCCAACAAAAAACTTTAGCCATCCCAATTTAGGAACTAATAACACTGCTACTAACCTAATTCAAATTAATTCTGATAAGGAGCAGGCACGTGGATCCAAGCATGCAGACACATTAACACCAATAACACAAACCAAGAATGTAATAATGAGATTACAGCAAAAGAGCCTCAGCCTTTACAGACTAATAAAGCTATTAAGCTTTTTAATCAAGAGCACAACACTCAAAGCCTTATATTTAATAGCAACGGTTCATCTTCTAGCCTAAACCCTACTGCCATCTCACCAAACAAGAAAAATGAATCCGAGAAACACATCCCAGCCGATGATCTCACCGCCGACCACAGTAACAATTCCGACGGTACCAATCACAATGACAGCTCCATTAACAATTCCGGCTCTCCCAGCACTACCTTACCCCCCTCCACCACTCAATGCTATGGCAGACCCATACTTTCCGGCGCCGGCAGTATCAGCCATGGATCAACTCTAAGGGCTCATACAAATAGAAACACCGATCGACTTCATGGGCCAACTAAACGCTCAAAGCAGCTACATGCAAATAGGTATGGTCCGTATACCGATAAACCTTCCGCAGATAGCTCCACCTCACTTGATGCGAGCGGCAGTCGCCAGTGCATACACTCAGCAGGAGGAAAGAAGCCAGAGAATTCGACATGTAGCGAGGTCATAGGCCAGACGCCGGCTGGAGCAGGGAAGCAGTTCAAGGACGGCACAGAACAACAGAGTCCCTCATCTCCCTTAGCACCTCCAGCCAATCCGGAACACAATCAACCAAATTGGGACCTCCCAGCAATTACTAACACCGGTATCTGCACCACAGAGTTCTCATGTGCAGCCACAGGTACCCTCTCAATCACATCCGCCGACGGATGCACAGTTCATTTCGATGGCTACGGCGGCGATCCAGGAGCACCAGCAACAGGAGGAGGAGATTCACACTCCAGTCATCAATCAGGAGGAAATGGAAGTGCTCACCAAGTTCAAGTTGATACAAGGGAACCTATTGAAATTTGCCCCGTTTTGCCAGATTCCAATGCTGGTACAGTTTCCGAACACGGCTCAGAAATTAGCTGTCCGATACACGGGATGGGAGCAGGTCTTGCCAACGGGGATGGACACCAGACATTTGTTGTTTGTACTACCATGGGAAAACATTCATCGTCACGTGGTAACGCCAGTCCCACTCGGAAGCGGGGCAGACGGTCTGGGGCCTCCGCAACAGATTGATCATTACCACACCAACATTAACCCCCAAGAAATGAGGGTGTTAGTCTGGAACGCTCGGGGTGCAGCAAGGCCTGAATTTCAGGATGCTCTTAGGCGGCACATTTTAGAGCATAGGCCAGTGGTGATTTTTGTGTTGGATACTCGTCTATCATCTAGGGCTTCTGAGAGTTTGATTGATGGTCTGCCGTATACGAACAAGGTTGCTATGTCTCCACCACGAAAGACCCCTCAGATTGGTGGAATGTGGGTGTTGTGGAATGGGGCAGAATGTGACATGAGAGTTCATGACATCGAGGATCAAATTGTGCACATAAGGCTTGTTGATCCAGCGGTACCTAATTCTAGTCCAGCGGAAGTCACCAATCTCTATCAGCATGCTAACCCGGGAGCATATGATCTGGTATGGAATAAATTACGCTCTTTACATTCGACTATTTCTGATAATTCTCCATGGATAGTTTTTGGTGATTTTAATTCTATATTACATCCATCTGAAAAATTGGGAGGGAATAGGGAGTCTTGGTCTCGCATAAATAATTTTAAGTCTTGTCTTATGGATTGTGGTTTAAGTGATTTAGGGTATAAGGGTTGCAAATACACTTGGTCAAATATGTCTTTTGATGGTAATTATATTTGCAAACGACTTGATCATGCATGTGGAAATCTAAAATGGATTCAACTCTACCCACACACCACAGTTACACATTTAGTAAGATATCCTTCAGACCATTCTCCCCTTTTAACAGATACATGCACAATTAAGCAGCATAAGAAGAAGTTCTTTTACTTTGAAAATATTTGGGCAGAAAATAAAATCTTTAGAGAAAATTTGAAAAGTTTTTGGCGCCAACAGCAAAATCAGAATATTAATATTTTCCAAAAAAGCCTTCAACTTGGTAAAGAGATTCCATCCTGGAATTTAACTGAACTTTACCATTTAAACAAGACTATTACTCAGAAGTATGAGGAACTTACATTTTTGGATGCTAGAGTTCACACTAATCCATCTGTTTCAGGGGGTTCATTATAAACATTTGAAAAAGGAGCTAGATTCTTTGATCATTCAGAGGAAAACTTATTGGTACCAAAGGGCAAAGAGGAAATGGATTAATTTTGGGGATGCAAATACTAAATATTTTGACTCATTAGCATCACATCAGTATAGAAAAAAAATTTTTTGGAATTCAAGATGAACAAGGGAACTGGATCACAGACACATAGCAAATTTTTCAAGTGTTTAAGTCTTTCTTCTCACAGCATTCACAGTCATAAGGCTCTTCTGATCACCTGCACATTTTTTCACATTTGCATACACCATCTTTATCAGCAAAGGATCAGTCTATTTTATTACAAGATATCACTGATAATGAAGTATGGGAAGCATGTAAGAGCATCAACTCAGATAAAGCCCTTGGTTATGATGGTTTCAACTCTAAATTTTTCACTGCTTTTTGGGATATAGTAGGGGCAGATACTATTGCTTTGGTCAAAATGTTTTTCACACATGGTACTTTTCCCACTAATATCAATCAAACTTTAATGGTAGTGATTCCAAAGAAAAAAGATGCAAAGCATCCTTCTGAGTATAGGCCAATAAGTCTGAGCACAGTTTTATACAAAATTATTTCTAAAGTTCTGGTCAATAGAATTAGACCTTTTCTTGATAAATTGATCACACCTTTTCAAAATGGATTTGTAGCTGGAAGATTCATCATTGACAACATTTTGTTAGCACATAAGATGCTTCATACCATGCACAAGAAAAGATCTGCACATTGTTTTGCACTCAAATTGGATATAGCAAAGGCCTATGACAGGCTTGAATGGCCCTTTCTAGAGTTCACATTGCATAAATTTAATTTTCCCATACACATAATCAAGCTACTCATGTTCACTGTATGCTCAGTCAGTTACCAACTTAAAATAAATCAAGAACTTTCACAAGTATGGACTCCAACAAGGGGCTTAAGACAAGGGGATCCTTTATCTCCTTACTTGTTTATACTCTGTCAAGATATATTCTTTCATTCACTTTTGCATATGATCCATTTAAAACATATACATACTTTTAAGGCATCAAGAACTGGAATAAGCATACCCATTTTAGGATTTGCTGATGATACACTCATTTTTTCCAAGCAACCAAGAAAGATAGCTTGGCATTACAAAAATGTTTACAAGTCTATGAGCACACTGCAGGTCAAGCTGTCTGCTGGAAAAAGTCTAGGATTATTTTTTCCCCAAAAACACCTTTGCATTTGAAACATAACATTACTTCTCTGTTGGGGGTCAGTCATAATAATAGGATGGATAAGTATTTGGGTATGCCATTCTTTTTTGGACAAAGTATGATCTTTTTCATGAACTTGTTATCAAGACTATGTGCAAACTGAAGATCTGGTATAATAAAAAGCTTTCTTATGCAGGCAAGCTTACTTTAATTAAATCCATCACTACTGCACTGCCTGCATACATTATGTCTTTTGCTAAAATCTCTACTGCAATCCTTGCCAAACTTAACACTTTGAATGCACAATTCTTTTGGAACTCCTCAACCCAGGGGAAAAAGAAAGGGAGAATAAAGTGGCAAATAATTTGTACCCCAAAAAGTATGGGAGGATTAGGAATTAGGAACTTGAAAATGTTGAACATGGCTTTTCAATTTAAATTATTGTGGAAATTTCTAACACAGCCTGATAACATATGGGTACAGGTTTGCACTAAGAAATATTTCCCACACTCAACAGTTTTAACAAGTGCATATAAGAGATGTGGAATTCTCTAATATCAGTCATTCCTATTTTTTAAAAACATATAGGATGGCAAGTTAGGTCAGGAACTTCTATTGATTTCTGGAATGATATATGGCTACATAAGTCATCTTTGAATCAAATTTTGCATGCTAACAATGCACCAGCTCCACTTAGCAGTTTTATTACTAATCAGGCTTGGGATGTAAGAAGCCTTCTTACATGCTTGCCTTATGATTTGGTAACACAAATTATTACAATACAATTACCTAGCACTGCACAACCGGACACAAGAGTTTGGCTACATACAAGCTCAGGAAAGTTCACAGTCAAATCAGCATATGATAATTTGATAACTCCAATCAGTATAGGACCAACACTTCCCTGGCATAGAGTTTGGAGTTTGAAATTATTGCCTAGAATAAAATTGTTCCTTTGGATGTCTTTACATCACAAGTTGCCTACGGCTGAGTTGTTATTCCATACTCATTACTTGAACACCCCACTATGTACCTTATGTGGATGTGAAGTAGAAACAATACATCATTTGTTTTTTACTTGCACCAGATTCAGTGCACTTAGAAGAATCATCTGGCCTGCTGTATATGGTCTTCTAAAATGCCTTCACTCTTAGGCTTGATTCTGCACTTCAAACAGAATGATTACACTCAATTGCTACTAATTACAGCTTGTTATCTCATGTGGAGATACATAAATGGTTTCCTTTTTAACAACAAAGAATTTACATGTCAAGGCATTTATATTCATCTCATGCATCTCATGAAAGACATGATAATTTTGGGGGAGAAAAGGAATAAAAGTCTAAATCTGCATTTGTGCAGATGGAATCCACCCCTGCCTGGCTATATTGCTATGGACATTGATGGAGCATCCATCAATAACCCTAGACCGGCTGGAATAGGAATTTTATTTAGAAACCAGCATGGCCAGGTTATCACTGCTGCTGCAGGCTATGTAGGAATATGCTCAAATAATATGGCCGAGCTCCTTGCATTCAAATATGGTCTCATATTAGCTAACCAATTGCATATCAAGAAATTGCTCATCCAATCTGACTCAAAGTATGTTATTTCCTCTTGTTCCATATGTTACGCAAGGGATCGACATCATCAGCTGCTGCTTGGGGAAATCAGGAATGTGATGCACCAAATGGAGGAAGTTACCTTCAGTTTTGTATATCGGGAGACTAATCAAGCTGCAGATGCACTCGCCAAACATGGAAGCCAAGGGTACGCTTCAGGAACATTTTGCTTGCCACAATCAGTACGAAGTAATCCAAGTGATCTTCTTTATTTCCAAAGCAATTTAGATCATGTGAGTAGCCTACATGTTTGGGATGAGGCACCGAATTGGTTAGCTCATTTTGTACAGTCGGACTTGACAACTACTTACCCTAGACTAATGTTCCGGTAGAAATATTTTGTATGGAAACCTTGTAAGCATCACTCTTTATTTTGCGTAATATATTATCTTTTGATAAAAAAAAATAAAAAAATACAGTTCTCTCCAATCTGGAGCGCCAGTATAACTTTCTAATACCTGAAGTACTCGTGTATAAACTAATTCTCAAGTAAAATATTATCCCCTCATCTTTTTCATTTGAAGTTTTGGTCTGATCTCCCTTAAACAGGGAATCGGAAACAACTTTGAACCAGGTAACTTTTTTACAGGCCGACACTGATATCATGAGAGAAACCAATGAAGTACAAGTACATTTTGTGTATAGAGAAATGAATGATGTAGCAGACGCGCTGGCTAATGAAGGAAGACTCAAAACTTTTGGAAGACGGTCGACAGACCAAGCAGTGTAATCTTTTGTTTATAGAGAAAATTGATTATAAGGGCTTATGAAGGTCTTTCTCATAAAGGACCCTCTTGTGTTATCAATTACATTTTAGTCCAAACTCAATTACATTTTAGTCCATTTGAGTTGACCAACACTTTAAACACCTTCCAACCAAACATGACTTAAGAAAAATAAATATTTTCAATCAAAATATTAATTTAAAGATTTAAAAAATCTAAATAGAATTATAAAATAAAATAAAAATTAAATATTTAACAAGATCCATCCATCTTCTTCACTAAAGCTTCGGTACTGAAATTTTCGATATCGGAGCTCCGGTGCCGGTAACGGTGGAGCTGGAGCAAGCTGCTTGTTGCACCGTTAATGGTGGTGGAGCAAGCTGCTCCACCGTTTTCGGCGCTGGAACTCCGGTACCAGAAAAAATTAGGCTTTGGGGATGATGAAGATAATTTTTTTATTTTTATTTTAGTTAAGTTTTTTTCTTTAAAATTTATTTTATTAGTTTAGTATTTTACTTAGTTTTTCTTTTAATTCTTTATCTTTTTTATTTGAAAACACTAAGGTTTGTTTGATTTCATCAAAATTCAATTTTGGAATAGTGAATTTTTGTTAATTTTAGACTAAAATGTAATTGATAAACTAAGGTGGTTAATTTTGTTATTAGGGACGCTAAGAGGGTATAAAAAATCAATGGGCCCTTTGTTTATATTTGGGACAATTGCCCTTTGTGGCTCTATGATGTAATTGAGTTAGAGACTATGCTAACTATCATTTTTTAACCTTACTGTAGTTATCCACCAAAATATGCAAATAGAAGAAATTAGGAAAAATCCTCCAAAATGTACAATAAGTTTCCTAGTCCGCCCATTTTGTACCGTAAGTTTACCACTACCACATTTTGTCCTATAAGTTTTCAAAATATCTAATTTTAGTACTACGGTATAATTTAGGTCCGACGAACTAATATTAGGGCAAATTCGCCTCTAATTCACCCTCAATTCTCAATAAATTCGTGAATTAGTGATAATTTTCACTAATTCACCTGGATTAAAAAAAGTTTTTTTTAACCAAACTAGGAGTTTTGTTAGGTGAATAAACTAGGACAATACAACTTCCAACAAATTAATTAATCTACCTAGCTATTCCATGGTATGCTACAAGAAATGGATTAAACAAGGTTGAATTAAAATATTCAATTTACTGGCCCTTTGAATATCACATGGAAGAATGGAATTTACTTACCACATACCGGTGCCTCCTCATGCGTAGAAGATGAGTGATTATACACCCACATGATATATGTTTTAATTATGACGCTGAATTGTTCAAGACGTGATGAGCTGAGCGAGAGAGATAGGAATTTGAGAGAAGACGTATTGTTTTGTTCGAGGAGAGAACCGATTATGCTTCTGATGAAAGAAGTGATTAAATAGGTTATCCAGGTCTTTTTTTTTTAATCCAGGCGAATTAGTGAGAATTATCACTAATTCGCGAATTTGTATGATTCCCACACGCCCTGTCCAATCTACTGCAAGCAAAGTCACTGCCAAATTGTTTATTTATGAAAATAAACGTAGAACCAGATGCCCCCAGGATCCATAAGTCTACAATGACTTAAGCAAGTTCTAAAAGCATTTATTTGAGCCCAATCTATTCAGGCATTTCCAACTTTTAATTCAGGAAATAGAACAACATTAAAATCACCTCCTAAAATTCAAGGTCCAGACACAAAATTTGCAAAGGATTTAAGTTCAGACCATACCTATTGTTGGCGTTGTGGCTGAGTGTAGTTATAGATTGAAGATATTAGCGCCTCCATGTTTGTCTGTTGTATAATCCCTTTGCAGTGAATCATTATTTTTGTGGATTGTAGTTCATTGACATGAATGTCTTGTTGATTCCATAACACCCAAAAACCTCCCATCTGAGGATTCTCTGCTGGAGGTGTAACCATGTGTTTATTTGCATAGACGAAGCTAGAAATTCTAGCTGATGATGTTTCCAAGTCGGCCTTTGTGTCCATAAGGAATATCATAATTGGCCTATATAGGTCCACATATGTTTTTACCTCTGCAATTTTCTCCAGCTTGTTACCTCCTCTCAGATTCCAGAACAGGAACTTCATGGCTAATGGTTCAATCACTCTAACATAACCCCCGTCTGTGGGTTTTGTATCATCCTGTTTTAGACGTTTGTTACGCCCATTGGTGTTATCTCCGGTGTTATTCCGCTTATTACTGGTTGTAGGACTCAGGGGCGGCTCTATATTTTTGGGGCCCTGTTCCAAGTCGTAACATAGGCCCTGATGAACGTATTTTTGACGCGTTCATCTTGTCTTTTTTACATTTTTTTGCTATCTTCTAGCCTTGCTTTTTGGTTAGTTTTGTAGAATAGTGTCACGTTTTGTGTTTTCTGTATTTTCAGGCACTTAGGTACGAAACGGCGTTTTTGGAGCTAAAAACGAGCCTTTTTGATGGAAAAGATGGCCCCGTTGAAGTTCCCCAATCTCCGTGGCTTGTTCGTAAGTGTTTGAGCATCAATAAGCATCGAGAAGGATGAGTCCACGGCACCCGAGGGCCGTACGAGGGCAAAAAGATTGAGTTTGAAGACAAAAATCTGCCCAGGAGCCAAGCTAAGCGCCTGGAATAGTGAAGTGCTCCGCTTCATTTTCCAGGAGCTTTGGCACAGCAGCCAAGCGAAGCGCTTGGAGGGCCAAAGCGATTCGCTTGCCAAGCGCTCCGCTTGGACTCTCCAAGCGGTCCGCTTGGCAGCGGTTACGTTTTCAGATTTTCCTTCTTAGATCTGATCTTCTGTTACTTTTGGACATACTTTTGAACTGTAGCTTCATTTTGGAGAGCTCCTAAGCCCCAAAACTCAGAGAAAACTCAGATTACATTGTATTTTAGATTGGATTAAAGGTTTTGGCATTGGATTGTATCCGTTCTTTCATCTACGGAGAGGTTTTCATCTATACCCACCGATTAGTGACAGCTTGGTGGTAACATTGTATCATTATCTCTTGTCTAGTAGTTTGATTTGATGTATTCTATTTGCAATTCATATGATTTGATGTCTATGTTGATGAATATGAGTAGCTAAATCCTTTGTGTTGGTGGTAGAATGTAGAATATGCATGTTATGGGTTATGTTTATGCTTACATGAGATTGTGATTCAATCTTGCTGCAAATTCCTTCATATGATTCTTAGTTGCCTATAAAATATATTCGAATTGAGTATAGTGACAAACTCTTGGTCAATGAAAGCTATAGGATTGTATGTTAGAGATTTGCAGCATGCTAGATAAATGGTGTTAGTGACAAGCACCTCTAAAGTATTGATAGTGGTCTTTTATGATGTGTGTCTTGAAAGTTACCTAGACGAGTTGCTTGGCAGACTTGATCGAAGGTTTTACGCACTGAACTTGTGAGCATATTCGTAACCCATGCATGTGTATTTGATTTCTACCACCAACTGTTTTCCAAACTTGATTACAACAATCTGATTTCTCGTTGCTTTGTTCAAAGAAAACGATTCTATAAACATTTGAACTCGTTGACTGAAATTACTAGCAAAAACCTCAAGCAAAGTCACGTTAGGTCCTGAGAGAACGACACTCGTGGACAACTTGCCATTGCACTCTAGTTTGTGTAGTGATAAGTGTTCTTAGGCTTTTAAACAAATTTAATTGGTGAAAAACGACATCTTCAATTTGGCGCCGTTGTCGGGGACTTAACACCTTTGGTTGGTGTTTTTGTTTTGGTTTTTCAGCCAACATCACTTTCTCACCCCAGTTCTTTCCCCCTATTTCTTTGTGCTTAATTCTATGTGTTCTGGTTTTTGTTTCACTAACGGGAACTAATCCTTGTATGAGTGTTGTGTTGATTGCACTAGATTTCAGGCGAGATGGTTGAGGAACCATTGAAGTTACTCTCAAAAGTTACGGTTGGGCCTAGTGGTCCAGCTATTGTTCTCAATGATACAACGAGGAATCTGGAGCTTAAAGGACACGTGTTCCAGCAATTACCCAAGTTCTATGGCATGGACAATGAGGACGTCATTGGGTATTTGAATGACTTAGAGAATTTCGTGCTCTACTTGCCTAGACCGGATGATGGAATTACTGATGATGATTTGCGGATGAAGGTTTTCGCTATGGGAGTTGGGGATAGAGCGAAGGCTTGGTTGAGATCCTTAGAAGCTGGATCTTTGACCACATGGGCTCAAGTGTTTGAAAAATTTATGGATCGGTATTATCCCGCTTCCAAGACTATGGTTATGAAGAGACAAATCAACACTTTTGAGCAGAAGTATGATGAAGCTTTCCATGAGGCTTATGATCGGTTTAAGGGGTTGCAATATCAGTGCCCACATCACGGCTTCGATGGAGGTCAGCTCATCCAATTCTTCTATAATGGTTTGCATCCTGGTGTTCAAGCACAAGTGGATAGCATTTGTGGAGGGAGCATGGGAGAGTTGTTTCCGATTCAAGCTCAAGCTAAGTTGGATATAATGTACCGGAATTCTCGGAACCGGAATATAAGAGCCAAGATTCATTCAAAAGAACCTAGAGAAGAACCCATAGCAGCTTTTGAAGAGAAAGTGGGTCGTGGTGATGACTATGAGCAAGGATTCGCCAGTCAACGTCAACATGCTGAGGTAAACTATGGGGTACCCGGATATGCTCCATCCTCTTTGGTCGCCATGGTGCAAAGCTTGGTAGAAAAGACCGACAAGTTTATGGAATCTTATTACAAGAATCAGGCAATGAACGAGAAGCGGTTTGAGAACTTGGAGGCTAGTACTTCTTCTCTTAACAGGAAGTTGCAAGAGCTCATTGATAGAGGAGCTAGTCCTGAGCAAGAGAAGCTTTTGGGTAATACCGAGAGAGCTATGGCCATCACGGTGGTGACTAATATTCCAATTGAGATCACGATCACAAGAGAAGGAGCACGAGTAGAGGTTCCAAGTAGCAAGAAAATCTCTGAGTCGTGCGTTGCTAACGAGGAGCCTAAGCCCTCTATGGTTGAGGAAGAAGCTTCACATATTGAAGAACAAAGCTCATCGTCTGAGGATGAGATGGTGGAAGTACCCGCACTTGAGAGCTTCGATGTGGAAATCGGTCTTGGCACGAAGGATGGTATATTGGCTACATTGGACACAGGAGCTGGAGTCAATGTCTTGCCGATGAATGTGTATGAAGAATCCCGGTTGACTGGTTTGAAGCCTATGAAAGCTATGGTTCAACTTGCTGATGGGTCTATGAGGAGACCTTTGGGAGTTCTCGAAGACTTGGTTATTAGAGTTGCCGGTGTTGAGGTGAAGACGAGCTTCATAGTTATGCCGACTTCGGAAGCCAATCTTAAGGATGTGGTCCTGTTGGGAAGAGCCTTCATCAATAAGGTGCACATGGTGATTGACATGTACCGTCGTACATGTAGTTTTGAGGTAGATGGCAAGCGACACATGTTGCGATCCATTGTTAATTCATGTGTTGAGAAGACTTGCACTAACAAACTTATAGGATACTTTGGTCCTCTATTCCTTCGTTCAAGTGTGCAGGGATTTCACCGATTAAAGAGGGCATTGATGGGGAAGTCTAGTACCCAATATGAATTCAACCCCAATTGAGCCTTGAAGAGTCGAGCCAACAACGTGTAAACAAAGGCGCTTCTCGGGAGGCAACCCGAGGTTGTAAGTGTTTTACATTTAGTTAGCTTTCTTTGTGTTTGTAGTTGTGGCCTGTGTGCCTTTTGTCGTGATTCGTTTAGTCTAGTGTTTGTCTTGGTGCCTTAGGTGATTAAGATAGGAAAAAACATCGAAAATCTGGAAACAGAGCCAAGCGAAGCGCTTGGAAGGGCCAAGCGGTCCGCTTGAATCTTCAGTAAATCAAAAAGTTTACTGGAATTTCAAGCGGAGCGCCTGGAGCCTCCCAAGCGCTCCGCTTGACAAGCGGTCCGCCTAGACCCTGTACCCAGATTTTCCTCGTTTTTTCCATTCTTCTCACCTTTGCGCACCCGTTTTCACTTGTTTCTTGAGTCTTTTCAGGTACTACTCTTCTATAGGAGTTGGACACGAACCTTATTCAGGGAAGTGTACTCTCAATCCAATTTTTTCTTTCTAAATCAACTTTTCTTTGCTCGAGGACGAGCAAAAGTTTAGGTTTGGGGAGGGGTTATTGGATTTTCAGTACTATGTGCTCTTTTAGTTCGTGTGTACCTGTTGTTAGCTCAATTCTCGTGACTTGTTTTTTTTTTTTTTTTTTTAAATTTTTGCATGCATATCATCCTTAGGTTAGTTGTTGCACGTTGTGTGTGGAGTCTATGACCAAGTTTTTTCGAACTTTTTTTTATTGAGTAGACTAAGTGTTTATGACCATTGATCATATGTTGCATCACTTTGCAAGTAGTTTGAGGCTTGTCTCGCTTGGTTTGTCACATTCGCATGTGCACTAGTTAAGCTTAGTAGTCTCGACATCACCTCGAGTGGTGTTTCTTCTACTGCGGTTCACGATGGCCTTATAAAATGACGCATGTTAGAGTCTATGGTTGTAACCCGTGTAATTATGTACGTAAGAGGCGACAAGTTCTTCACCTCGATTAGAGATTGCCAAATGCCTAGGAAGGAGGTAGTGTGAGGTGTGTGATTCCTTGTATTAAACCTATTCTATCGAATAGGTTTGGGGAGGGGGTTGCTTCGTTGATCTTGTCTTTCGTCTTTGAGTCGTTGTAAAGTTTCCTTTTTCTTTTTCTTTTTGTTTTGTGTCCCAACCTATTCTTTCGAATAGGTTTGGGGAGGTGTCTTTGTAAAAGAGTCTTTCCTTTTTCTTTTTCGTCTTTGTGCTCAAACCTATTCTTTCGAATAGGTTTGGGGAGGTGTTTTTGACACTTAGTACTGCTGCTTGCCCCTATATAAAAAAAAAAAAAAAAAGAGAAAGAAAAAAAGAAAAGCAGAAAAAAGAGAAAAGAAAAGAGAAAAAAAAAAAAAAAAAAGAAAGAAAATAAAGAATAAGACCCAAAATCAAAAGAAGGGTCATTGCAAGCCAAAAGCAGTCTAGTAAAGTGTCAAGTGTCATGTAAATATTTGTTATTGTGAAGTTATCGAGTTGTAAATTCTATCTTTCGTTTCGTGTCGCCTTTGTCCAAGGCCTGTTCTTGACCACTCTCGTCTTGCTATTCAAGAAGTGGTTGAAAGAGGCTCATTCTTGAGAATCTGGGTAGAATAGGGGAGTGTTATCTTTCTAAGGGAACCCTCCTTCGTTTGATGAGAGCCAATATTGGTTCGCCCTCTCTTGAGGAAAAGTCTCGCTTGGTGAACAGTAGTAAGCCCTCGGTTTCATAGGCACGGGGCAATTGTAGTATGATAACATGCATCATTGTGTCGTCACTGACCAGGTCGAGGTAGAAGATGTTACGAGAGACTCCTTTGTTTAACCAAGTGCACATGAGAATGTGTATATTCGCAATCGAGGCATTCTTCAACCTACTTGCATGTCATGCTCATTTGGTTTTGTTCATAAGCATTTGGTAGATTCAATAGATTAGTTCACTTTACTTGGCATGAGACTCCTTTTGTGTTGCATTTAGGATAGTTTGTTGCTTGAGGACAAGCAAAGGTTTGGTTTGGGGAGTTTGATGAACGTATTTTTGACGCGTTCATCTTGTCTTTTTTACCTTCTTTTGCTATCTTCTAGCCTTGTTTTTTGGTTAGTTTTGTAGAATAGTGTCACGTTTTGTGTTTTCTGCATTTTCAGGCACTTAGGTACGAAACGGCGTTTTTGGAGCTAAAAACGAGCCTTTTTAATGGAAAAGATGGCCCCGTTGAAGTTCCCTAATCTCCGTGGCTTGTTTGTAAGTGTTTGAGCATCAATAAGCATCGAGAAGGATGAGTCCAAGGCACCCGAGGGCCGTACGAGGGCAAAAAGATTGAGTTTGAAGACAAAAATCTGCCCAGGAGCCAAGCAAAGCGCCTGGAATAGTGAAGTGCTCCGCTTCATTTTCCAGGAGCTTTGGCACAGCAGCCAAGCGAAGCGCTTGGAGGGCCAAAGCGTTTCGCTTTCCAAGCGCTCCGCTTGGACTCTCCAAGCGGTCCGCTTGGCAGCGGTTACGTTTTCAGATTTTCCTTCTTAGATCTGATCTTCTGTTACTTTTGGACATACTTTTGAACTGTAGCTTCGTTTTGGAGAGCTCTTAAGCCCCAAAACTCAGAGAAAACTCATATTACATTGTATTTTAGATTGGATTAAAGGTTTTGGCATTGGATTGCATCCGTTGTTTCATCTACGGAGAGGTTTTCATCAATACCCACCGATTAGTGACAGCTTGGTGGTAACATTGTATCATTATCTCTTGTCTAGTAGTTTGATTTGATGTATTCTATTTGCAATTCATATGATTTGATGTCTATGTTGATGAATATGAGTAGCTAAATCCTTTGTGTTGGTGGTAGAATGTAGAATATGCATGCTATGGGTTATGTTTATGCTTACATGAGATTGTGATTCAATCTTGCTGCAAATTCCTTCATATGATTCTTAGTTGCCTATAAAATATATTCGAATTGAGTATAGTGACAAACTCTTGGTCAATGAAAGCTATAGGGTTGTATGTTAGAGATTTGCAGCATGCTAGATAAATGGTGTTAGTGACAAGCACCTCTAAAGTATTGATAGTGGTCTTTTATGATGTGTGTCTTGAAAGTTACCTAGACGAGTTGCTTGGCAGACTTGATCGAAGGTTTTACGCACTGAACTTGTGAGCATATTCGTAACCCATGCATGTGTATTTGATTTCTACCACCAACCGTTTTCCAATCTTGATTACAACAATATGATTTCTCGTTGCTTTGTTCAAAGGAAACGATTCTATAAACATTTGAACTCGTTGACTGAAATTACTAGCAAAAACCTCAAGCAAAGCCACGTTAGGTCCCGAGAGAACGACACTCGGGGACAACTTGCCATTGCACTCTAATTTGTGTAGTGATAAGTGTTCTTAGGCTTTTAAACAAATTTAATTGGTGAAAAACGACATCATCAAGCCCCCAAAGAATCGTATAACAAAAAAAAATTAAATAAAAAGGCTGCATAAAAAGTTCACTACAGGTATTAAACTTGTCACCTTATGAATGCATGAGACTTTAACCTTCAACATTCACCACTGCACCAATTCTATTTTCCTAACTTCTGCATAAACGTTTGTATATAAACATTATACATAATAAATAAATCCAGGCCCCCCACTTTCCGAGGCTCTGTGTGGTCTGACCCCACGGGCCTTGAGCCGCCACCGGTAGGACTATGTTGTAGAGAAATGCAGGCCCTACCCGTTGGCTGGGTTATCATCAAAGCTGCATATTGAATTTCTATCTTCCTTGCATTTTTCGCCACATGAACCAGAGTGGGTTCTGAGTGATGTCACCAAATGTTGAACTCGTTCGATGCCGTCTTGATCATCTGGCCATTCGCATCCTTCTCCTTCGTAATCGCCTCGAGCAAAGAATATGTCGTTCATCGTCAACATCAAGGAGGGCGTCCCATCCTAACCTGGGAGATGAGAGAATGATGTTGCCGTCTCCGGGAAGAGCGACATTTCTAGCATCGGACTCTCCAACACCTTCTGTTCCGGAATCTTTGGCTGGAACTGAGGGCCCGTTTGGTTGGGGAGGAAAAGGAAAAATTTTGGGGTGAACAGTGCCCTTTTCCTTGTTTGGTAAGTAGGAAAACGAAAAAAGAAATGTGGTTAATTGGTCTGACCGGCTTTTCCTCCTTCACAACTGGAAAATAGAATTTGGGCATTTTGTGCACAAAATGACCTCCCTTTTCCTCTTTCGTTTTCCATGCCATGGGCAGGAAAAGCAAATTGGCAAAATTTCTCCTATTTTGCCATTCCAATTTTGCCCACCAAATATGAAATCTTCTCCCCAAAATACCCATACTATGCAATCTAATTACATCCCATCCTCCATACCAAAATAATCAAAATTGATTTCCCCCCAATTCCCATTTCAGATTAAGACGTTATCGTTTTTAGGGTTCATCTCCCCCTTCTGCCATTTTGTCCGGGTAAGTTTCGACTGTCTCTGGGTAGCGATAATCCGGGCAATCGGGGCTGCTTTTGTTCGTGGGCTACCGTAGAAAGAAACTAACTCTTGGATTTGTACGCAGGTTGTTCCTTTGGAGGTAAATCGCGAATTGAAGGGTAAGTTTTACTGAGCTTTGTCCTTGTACATTCTTCATTCCGAAATGCATCAAAGTAGATGAACATTTGGGTGGGTTGTTCTTGCATTTTAGTCGACTGAATGTGAAATTTGTTGAGCTCCAAAATACCTTGTTTGATTGTGTGTTTCTTGGGTTTTTGTGACCTGCTTGTTTATACATGCTTACTGTAGTCTATATCTATTAAGAGTGTTAGGAAGGTTGTCTGTGGACTTTAATTATTCAGACTTTTGATTTGTGGACTCATCGTGAACTTGAAGTGCTTGTTGAAAAGAAAAAGATATTTGTGCTTATTTAATCGAGTCCTGTATTGTTGGGTGGGGTTTAAGTCATAAGGTTTTTGTAGCAACCACTGACTGAAGTAGCTTCTAGTTGTGCACTTAAGGGCATTGTCTGTTTTGTTGTCCCACACTGTGAATGACTTGAGGCATTTCCCTTGGGTTTACTGAAGTAGTTAGCATGGATGAGAATGATGAGTCAGTTAGGCGTGATTACGTGAGGAGAGTTGTTGTGGTTATGGTCATGTTGTGGCATTACCTGAGTCGGATTAGGCGAGGAAGAATGGTTGGGTTGGGCCCCATTAAGTATAGCTTGAATGCGAAGAGGCCGCTGCAGTGGCGCTACATTCAAAGGATATGTTATGAGAACGATACGAACTGCAAGAACGTTTTGAGAATGGATAGGGGCTGTTTCCGGGAGCTATGCAACCTCCTTAGTATGGGGGCGGGTTTAAAACGTGGTAAATGGGTTACGATCGAGGAGAAGGTTGCAAGCTTTCTGATCATCATTGGGCATCATACAAAGAACA
Organism: Plantago ovata; assembly: GCA_028274465.1. NCBI lineage: Eukaryota > Viridiplantae > Streptophyta > Magnoliopsida > Lamiales > Plantaginaceae > Plantago > Plantago ovata. The sequence goes on from CM051455.1 coordinate 61,035,782, forward strand.
GGGTCAACATGTTTGCATTCATGCGTTCAGGCCACACAATTAGCACATACTTTCACGAGGTTCTGAAAGCTGTCCTCCAACTCCATGATAAACTTATGGCTAAACCAGAACCTATCACTGCCGAGTGTACGACTGAGCCTCTTAAACACTTCAAGGTAATTTCATGTGTTGCTTATTTTGTATTTTGTTGGTTAAACCATCCTTATGTTGTTATAACTCATTAACCATTTGGGTGAGTTGATAAATGTGTGACATTTGCCTGCAAAATGCTTGATAGGGTTGTGTTGGAGCTCTCGATGGTACTTACATTGATGCAACTCCCAATGGCAAGCGTGCTTGTTACTACAGGAGCAGGAAGGGGAGCGTGGCGATAAACGTGTTGGGTGTTTGTGATTTCAAGATGCGGTTCATGTATGTACTGACAGGTTGGGAAAGGTCAGCTGCAGATGGGAAGGTACTAACAGATGCGGTTACAAGAGAGGAAGGAGCATTGCAGATTCCAGAAGGTTGGTCATATTTCTGTAATTGTGTTTGCATGAAGGGGTTTTTTGAGATCGATTGTATTCTGAATATGCTATTAACCATTACTACATGAAATTTTGATAACAGTTATGTTGCTATGTTAGTTGTCCTGACAACCAATCTGCAATAAATTTGTAGGGAATTACTACCTCATTGATGCTGGGTACGCAAATGCGCCGGGTTTTTTGTCTCCGTATCGAAACACACGATACCACCTACAGGAATGGGCACGTGGAGACAGGGCTCCACAGAACCAGCAAGAGTATTTCAATCTGAAACATGCAGCTGCACGCAATGTTATCGAACGAACTTTCGGGCTACTGAAGAAACGGTTTGCAATTCTAAGGTCTCCTGCCTTCTACTCCATTGACACACAGAATCACATAATAATCGCGTGTTGCCTCCTACACAACTTTCTCCGCAATCACGCCCCCAATGATCTTTTGGAGGAAGAGGACTCATCCTCTGATGAAGAGGATGATGAACCCCCTTCACAGAGGCCACGAAACAATCCTGACCCTCCAAGACTTATCTCTCAGATAGACCGTGACAATCCTTCCTGGAATGAACTGCGGGATGTAATGGCCACGATTATGTACCAGCGTTATCGGGATTATATGATTGCTCGGGGGAGGGGTTGAAGCGTATCTTCGTTTGTGTTTCCATTAAATCTCCATGTAATTTTGCAAACTATGTTTACCGTATGTCGTATCTGTAAGCTTTGTCAGATGAACTTGTTTTGTTGTGTGGCCAATGTGTGGCATTTCAACTTTCTGCTTTGAAAAATGATGGCAAATTTCATGTATTGTTAAAACCTGTTATGACTTCTTTGTTTAATTGTTAATGGAATGTATTTTGTTAGACTTTTTTCTGTGCATGAGCATATTTTGGTTGCCATTTCATATCATATCACCTTGCATGTTTTGAGCTTGTATATGAGTTAAATATGTGGTTTAAATTCCTGGAATTATTAGTTTATCTACATGGGTGGTGGACTTGAACAAATAATTCTGTTTATTCTTTGGTTTGCATGATTTTACTAACTTGATTGGATGCCCAGATAGCTATGCAGCCTGCAGGGGAAAAGGCTTGGAATGGAATGCATCAATCCAGCCAGCCACCAGGGAATGGCTTGACTTCAGGGGGAGCATTCAACATGAGTCAGTCTCAGGCTCAGAACTCAAGGGGTGAAAGAGTGACGAACTCATGTGAAAATGGAGAAGGAATGGGCCAGAGTTTTACACCTTTGGGAGTCCACAACGTCGATGTTGGAGATGGCCCGAAAAAACATGCGAGGCAGAGAGTCCCACGAACCAAGGCCGCAGGAGCCAAAGCATCTGGCTTGAAGCCCAAGCAAACTGCTCCTGATCAGAACAGAAACCTGGATGCAAATGAGACCGTGGTGGAAGCCAATGAGGAGGTTGTCAAGGAAGTTGAATCCATCAAGGGTAATGATTATTTCATTTGGACAGCGGAAGAAGATTGGGCATTAATCGAAGCAATGCGCCTTGCTAAAGCGGCGGGCCACAAGACTCAGCAAGGGTTTAAGAAAGAAGGGCGAGTAATGATGCTAGAATACATGCAAACGAAATTCCCGGGCATCAAGCTGACTCTTGATAATGTTAAACACCATATCAAGACATGGCGTCAGCAGTTGCTAGCTGTACTTGAAATCAAAGACAAGTCTGGATCTGGTTGGTGTGATGTTGAGAAGAAGTTTAGCACTGATAAAGCAACCTGGAAGGACTTAACAAAGGTATGTTGCTGATCTGTTGTGAAAACTTGTAGCTTCATTTGAGTCCTTTACTTTTACTAGTTTCTTACCTAATCAATCTGTTGGGTTGTATGATTGTGTGTGTTTAGAAATATGGCAAAGCAATCGAGGGGAAGAATGACAAACCATTGCCCTATTACGATGCTTGGGTGGACATTTATGGAACAGACCGTGCAGCCGGGAAGAAGGCAGTTGATGTCATGACAGCCGCGAAGAGGATAATGGCAAACGACAAGTACCGCTCAATTGTTTCCGATGATTTAACAGTTGATGAGAATGGAAACGTGTGTACCGACAGTAATGTCCCTGATGCAAGTGATTCAAACAGCAAGGGCAAGCGTAAGCGTGGATTTCTCGATGCTGAGTTCATCGAAGCAGTAAAGGCCATGATCGGACCACCTCCAGTCATGATTGGGGAGGCACGAGCAAAAATGAGGGCCTCTTTGAATGAGGAACTGGAGAAATTTCCCAAGCTAGAACAAAGAGACAGAATCATGATTGGTGATATCATTTGCACCACAGAAGGCAAGTTTGAGCATTTCTTCTCCCTCAAACATGCAGACCGCGGAGAGTACCTAAAGGTGGAGCTGTACAAGCTCAACAAGGACGCATGGGAGGACTAGTAAGTGTGATGATGCAAAAGGGTTTCATATTACTTTACATAAAGAACTTTTTGCTAGACAACTGAGTTTGTCCTTGTTATGTATGGATTGGAAACTAGTATTGGTCTATGTTTTTTGGCTACTGATTCTGCAACATGTTTTCCTATTTATTCCAAGTGAGAACATATTGCTATGTATTTGGTGGAAACATTAGGATACTAAGTCTCAGTTTAGCATGAAATTTCTAAAAACAGCACATATCCCTTGTTTGAGTCCAAGTTCTCTGCTTAAGTACATATGATTTGCTTTATTTGGAGCTATTCCATTGTGGTATAAGTTGTTTATTCACTCTTCATAAACAGAATACTGTTCTTACACATTATAACTCCATCAGACAAATGGTGAACTTGTGCTTCACATATTATTTCAAGACATGAAAATATAGCAATGCTCTTAAATATTTGTTTTCCTAGGGCAGTGGGATAGGTGGAGTGTTCTCACAAGCAAATAACATGACTGAAAACTTTGGTGCCTTAAATTACTTCCCAACCACTTAGCACAAAGTAACATCTAAACCCCTGCAAACTCTATCTATAAAAACCAGGCTATCTCCTTTTGTTTTCTCACTCAACAACCTTTCCTCAACAGCCTCTGGCTCAATAATTGTAGTCTTATTGCCTCTGCACCCCCTAATCTTCATTAAGTTGCGCAAACAACCATGGCTGGTGAATATGGTTGTGGATCTCAATCCTTCCCTGAAGACACCTCTCTCCCTGGTAAACATAATTTCAACAAGTTGTACTTGGGAAATTTGTTTTTTTTTTTTTTTTCATAGAACTCAAAAGTGGGCTACATGCCGGTTTTTTGGATTCTGATCTTGTTCTTTGTGTGCAACACCTTTTGATCATCTCCGAAGCTTGCGTGTTCATTTTGGTGGCAAAATGGAAGACTGTATGGAAGATCATCTGGTTGACTACATTGGTGGAGATGTTAGCTACATCCACAACATTGATCCAGAGAGGTTTGGATACGGGGAGCTATTCAGTTGCATGCTAAGGCTAGTTCAAGGTGATAACCTCCCCTTCGCCGTGTTCTATGCCAGGGCTTTTGAGGAGTGGCCTCGTTGTCTACGTCCTTTGAGAAACGATGATGATGTCCGGGCGCTCTTCCGCGATCTCCGCTTGAAGTCGGCCAGCTGTGGGGTAGTCTTCTTCCAAGACAACACAACTGAGTTAGAGGAAGGGGGAGATGATGGGGACCTGGTTTATTCCCTCCCACACCCACTAGAGGACTACAATGATGAATTCGAGGACATGCAAAACCACCATGAACGTGCGTGGCAGATCCTAGAGTTCCAGGAGGAGCTTGGAGTTGCATTTGTTGATCAGTTGGTTTATGAGCGCGAGCTACCTGAGGTAACCGGAGATCCACTACCTAGACCAGCAACCTGAAGCTGTTGGCTCACCTTGTTAACGTGGCCGGCACGTAGATTTAGTGGTTTATGGATTTAGGATTTAGGTTCTGATCTTCCAACTTTTCTGTATCTTTTCATTAATGTTGTTGTCACTTGTGTTATATGAACTGACTACTGGTTCCTACAACTTGTGTGTCTTTACATTAATGTTGTTGTTGCAACTTTGTGTTATATGCAATATGGGGATAAAAATCAAAACAAGATTACACTGAGCTGAAGTTCTGTTCAATTACTATGTCAAGGAGGATGTCAACCAACATTTAATGATGACTCAGTAACCTTTCCTATTGATATATGCACATGTATCTTATGGTATTATAATCTGATTCCAGGAAAGTGCAAACTATTAAAACATAAGGAACTGCAACTTCTTAAATCATGAACTGTACACTTCTATATTTGTCTTAAGCCCCCAACTAGCTAGCATACTTGTAAGTTTTGCCATTACTTGTAGCACGGAGATAATCACACAAGTCGGTTAATTTCCACCAGCTCTGCTTAACAAACCGAAACATTTTAATTTGGCTCTAAACCTATTGCATACTAAAGTATAGACATACTACTGTTCTGGGCAGCGGAAACCAAATTTCAAACTCTCTGAGAATGTGGAGAATTTTGAATTTGGGACTAAAAACTTGAGTAACAGTCAGTAGGCTCGATGACATGCGTTTTTTAAAAACTTACTTCTTCATTTTCAACAACCCTACACTTCTTCATTCTGCCATTGAAGCCACACAAGTTCATTGTGTAGTTTTTGGCGATTACATGGGTTCAGAACAACTTAAACAGTACGACCAGAACATAGTAGGAAAAGCCTCACAAACACAGACTCCTGAGCAAATGAACGCTACAAACCGGACCAAACAGAACACAGAACGCTAGAAACCTGAAAACATTCTCCTAAACAAAGCTAATGTGGTGGTTGTTGAAGATGGTGGCAAAGCTGAAAGATCACTCCTCCTTCATCTCTTTCCCTGCAGTTGTATTAGTACCAACATGAACATGGACCGGGGGGCTACTACCACTGAAGCTGTTGTTTGGAGATCGAGAATCCATTCCCCAAAGCAATTTCTTCTTTGTACCAGATCTCTTCTCACTCTTGATGCGAGACTTAGCCCACTCTTCCTCATCAATATCCTTAACCGAAAGCGGCGAGCTTTTCGCAGGGGATGCAAATCTACTTGCCTGAAGCTTCGATGGAGAATCCACACCTAAGTTCCAGTTACCGGGGGAGTCAGGGAGGGTACAAGCTGCAAGCTCATCGGTTGTGTGGCGAGAAGTGCCATCTTTGACTAGTCCAGAGAACGGATCCTTGTACATTCCACTTTGGAACAGGAAAAAAGTGTTCCCGCTGCTTTCGTCACCTGCAGATTCTGTCTGCTGAGACGCAGAGTCCTCTGCAACTCCAAAGGTGCTGTCTCTGAAGATGGAAGCAAGCTCACACCATAGGGGATCACCAGCAACATAGTACTCCAATGCGCTCTTGTCCTCCTACAATTAAATGTACCTTAATTACTCCCTTAAAAATGAGCATGTAGTAAAAATAACATTGCAAAAACCATAACACAACCATGATTTTTCATTACCTCAACCACTTCTCTCCATAGGGTAGGTGAGCCTGAGAACTTGTTAGGCCTTGCATCCCATACAAGTCCAGTTTCATGAATCATCCACTGCATGCAGCAGTGCCTCTTGTGGAGCTTTTGAATCACATCATGAATCTCTTCGATTGTGTAGTCTTTCTTGAAACGGTCAGCCAGCTTGACCCTCAAGATCCCCATCCCATAACTGATATGCCCGGGCCACTCCCAAATTAGCTTGTCGCCGGCCATTTTCTCCAGTGAAAACACCAAGAACTCCACATGGTCCTTATGGAAATAGGGAGTATACCACTCCTTATCTTGGTGCTTAGTTGCTGCTAGGCGGTTGATTTCAGTGGGAGACATTTCTGGTGTTCGGATAAGGTCTCCTGAAGAAGTGATAACAAACATGAAATACTGCCAACTTTTGTTTTACTTGGCTTGCTTAAGGGAAGGCTGTCACTGGGGTTGGTGTTGGAGTAATGTTGATAAGTTCCTACATTTATAGGGGATAAAAGATAGAAGCGTACAGAAACTTTAAGGTCAACAATTAATGATTCTCAACTACCTCAAATCTTGGTACTAGGAATAAACCTTAAACCTCAACTACATAATCCAAAAGCTGAAGGGGAGTGCACAAATGAAGTTTCCAGCTAGCTCCATCAAAGCATTCTAGTACAATCAATTAGACCTACATGAACTACATGCAGGTCTATCTAATGGAGATGTACCCTGAACCTGCTGCATCATATAGTTTGTAGTTATGATCAATCTGGGAGGGGCTCAATGATACAAAGGATATCTGCATAAGCAAGCAGGTTCCATCTTTATCCTCATCAGTACATGTCAAATTACTACTTTCCTGATAGATCACATTAATGGTTGTTAAGCACAACGTCTGCAATGTTATCTAGCAGGATTGTTTATTTAAGAAGCAATGTGATAGCCTATTAACTATCAACTTTTGAGGGGACCTAACCTGTACCTGTTGATAATAGGGCAAATCATCTGAAAATTAAATGTCAATACTCCATTACAGCATTGCCCATGGCCAAGTTAATTTTGCAACATTGCAGTATGTATGTGTTCTGGAATCCAATGAAACAAAAGCACCTACTGAAAAGATTATACAACCCAAGCTTAGTCTGTAATTTGATCCATTGATCTATGATCCTGTTTAGTGAAAAAGAAGTCCTCATAATTTGCATCAACTTGAAATAGGTGTTTCAACTTAATAAGACCGTAAATTAAGCATTGTGAAATAATCTACACACAGCAAATCAACTTCTGACCTTACCACTACATGTTAAATGGAAAAGCAAGGTTTCTTTTATAAGTTTTTACGATTCTGTTTATTATATGTTCTTCTTCTATGGCCATGGATATGTAGTTTATTAAGAACCTAAGCCGTCATATCATCTCACCTCTACCCTTAACTGCTAAAAGTAAAGGTAGTCCAGTACCAGTAGAGTATGTCTACTCGCCCAAGGCATTGTCAACTCAAAAATAAAATTGGCTAATCTACTTCTGATACTTTGATATTGGAAAACAGAGCTGCATTAGTTGCTTTATATCACTCATTTGCTAGAGGGGTTAATTTTCATCCCAACAACCCCAACCAAATGGTGCATAAATCTTGTTAAGACCTCAATACTAGCAAAGTAAAGTAAAGATAAATGTTCTAGCCTTCTCATGAAGGCCATATTTGTGTTTAGACAACAACTTGCAACAACATTTGGATAGTGTTTCATCGTTGTTGCCCAGATTTGTGATGGATATGTATGTACCTCATAACTTCTATAACAGGCGTAGCTAGTCGACGAAAAAAAAATGAGGAACAAAAGGTTAACAATTCAATACTATGCTACAGATTCTAGGCAATACACTTGGACACCTGATAACATGTAATCAACTGCCGTACTTTAAAAAACTACACAGGGCCTTCGTCAACATACTTGCCGGTTACTTAGAGTCCAACTTTCTGTAACATTTTTGAGGAACCTGGTAGTTATTACGCTTCACACTCCTACACAGAAATAGATCGTGTCAATTTACTATGGCCTAGACACGTAAGGCCAGATCCTAGCAGCTTCCAGTCTTCTTTGAGTGGCCGGTAGCATTAGGTCTATTGTTCCCTGGAGATACTTTGCATGATCGTATAAGTTCTCCATTCCTTCAAAAGGCCGAATCAAGGATAGGGGAAGGGGCATTGAATAACTAATGTCACCATCTGCACCTATCAATTCCTCTATGAATTGGATGTAAACGCGTCCCCAATTAGTACCTGCCGACATGCAGTTCGCAACCATCTCCCTGAAATGAGATGCGGTGTGGAGTGGCTTAACACAGTGGGGCCATTGGGATCCATACTCCTTGTACCACATTCTTGCTAGAATCTGTTCGGGATCGTCCTGCTCCTTCAGAACTAGTTGTAGTAGCCTGGCAAGTTTGAACTTCGCTGGATCGACATTATGGATGGAAATTCTTTCCCCTCCTTTAAAAGCCACAGTCTTTACTGGATCTGTTATGAACATGCCCCCATGGCTCACAGCGAGTTGCAGGAAGTCAGGGGATTGAGCTGCAAATACAAACAAGTTACTAAATTACAATCTTCAAAGCTATTGAATTTCACAACTTTTAACAATCTTTTTCCAACAATTTGAACTTAAAAAGGGTACTAATTATACATATGAAAAAATAACAAGGCTACTACTAATAATTCAGGAAAAATTAAAAAAACACACGATTGATGAACATAAACGCAGTATAGTTCTACTCATTCGACAAGTAAAACAAAGTAATTGTCACTAAACAAGGCCAACACTCGTAGAATTGAAGTGATAAAACGATCCACTTGTTAGACTATAGAACATGCATTTTCATCGTACTACTATATGGAAAATAAATCGACTTTTACTAAAAGTAAAGATTAGGAAAGCACTAACAACGTTCAGTTGGGAACGGCTCCAATTTCTTGAGAAGAAAGCTCTGATTGTTCGATCCCTGGCTGCTAGGCATTCCAAAGGATTCAACACTTAACTCTGCACTCGACTCTCCACTTGATCCTTCATCTGAAGACATAATGAAGTTGATAAACTTAAAAAGTCCAACAGCTTTTACTAACAAAGAAACATGTAGGTGGGAAGGGTTGAAGAAAATAGAAGGAACAACTAAATATTCTTCTGCATTGCCTTTTTTCTCTAGGACTTCTAATGTGGATATTAATGTCAATCACTAGGTTGGCTCACGTGCTTATTGTAGCATCTAAAACTTACAATTTTAAAGACATAAAACTATGCGCTAGTACTGTATTTGGTATATATCAGAATATGTAAGCATATATTGAGATCACATAAGGCCAATGTATATGATATATATTTGCATATACTTAGTCTTATAGTGTAGTAGTAACATAATGAAGTTTGCATATAATTTGTTGTGACATATTTGAACTTTAACACGCGCTTTCTAAACTATGGTTATCGGAGTTGCAGCATCCAATATACTAAGTCTTACCTGACCGCTTATTGGAGTTTTAGTATCCCAGAAGTGAAAAGGTTAACTTATGTAGGAGCACATGTGCAGTAGTGTTCCATACTATATGATCTTGTATCGCTCCGGAAACGAGAGCCTCACACGAAAGAACTTTTGCGAACCTCAGCGTTTTCGTATCGGTACAAAGATAGTATATAGTTTCTTAGACTACTAGGGAATATTACAATAACATAAGGTATAGTTTAGATCCACGCCTAAAATCGGAAGTCATTATAATTAGAGAGGCTATATAATTTTACATGGACCTAATTTACATGCTTTAAACCATCTCTTGATAATATTCTTACCTGCCTAATGAATTCGAGTGGTTAACCATCTCTTCACCGCACTTATTACTGACTGCTGCAAAATATACCATCATTGCTTCCTTTTGCATCTTCCAACACAAGCAATTACTCATAAACGTTTTCCAACCAATCACATTCCACTCTCTTTCTTAATCTCACACGCATAATATCTTCAGATACTTGAAGAGTCACTCCACTGTTCTCTACAATCAGTCACTCACATTAATTCTCTATCTGACCCTCCAATTCCAACCATAGAACTGAAAGGATTTCCAAACGTTTTCCAAAGCAGAACTCGCAGACACGAAAAATGGTTGAATGTTTCCGTTCCAAGATGATCTCTGTTGCGACTGTTCAAGTTGGTGAGAGCAGTACGAAGAGGGGAAGAGGGCGTCCAAGAAAAAATCCCGGTAAGTCAGTTTCATCTACCAGGTTTCATTATAGCCACACTGTGTTTTTTCTTTACATTTCTCAAACTTTCAGAACTTCACTCCATGTGTTTCATCTGGTTAATACTTCATCGAATTTTATAAATTCCTTTGATCTGCATGATAAAGTCTTGAAATAAATTCCTTAAACTACTGCTAAATAACCTATTGTAGCAACAAAGTGGTGTATGACTAGTTATTCGGACAACAATACGATCTTGCGTTTACTAAAGATTATGTGGTTAAGCAAATGCGTTTTATTAGGTTCTGTGGATTTTACTTTGGATTATGCCCATTCGAATTCTGGAAGTTTTACATACCGTTTCATTATTTTTGTTTGTTGCTTAATTTTGCAAATTAAACTCCAGTGTGTTGAAAGGATTGAATTAGACAGAGCTTTGGTGTCCTGCAATACCTCAAATTAAATCAATACAGCCCTGCATGTTGCAAGAAATATGCTTACAGATTATTTAGTAATATACATCTGAATATCAACCACAGATTACCCACAACATAGTGACTTACATAAAAGCCTGTGACCCGTTTTTCTATTATCTGTGATATGCTGTTTTATAATACAGGATTAAAAACTTGAAGTGGACTGTGTTTATTTTTTTGGTTCCTCATCTAAAAATGCCTTTTCTGCAACAACTGCACCAATATCTCAGTACACTACATAACTTTGTAAATGACTTTTCTGTCTTTCTAGCTACAGCTCAAGCAAAGGCTCTGAACCCTTGGCTAATCAAGGTCAACTATGGAGGCTTATGGATCAAGTATGAAGGAGAGCCTGCAGTCTATTGCAGCGGAGAAGTCCTCTGGATCCATGTCAAAGATCGTCTGCAATTCGGCTTTGGTGAACTCATGCAGGCTGTCATGGGGAGGATAACAGGTCCACTGCCACTGGGGTGCTTCTGGTTCCGGCCAAATGGTTGCCCAATTCCCCGTTCTCTGATCCCACTGGAGAACAAGGACGACATGGGCTTACTGTACGTGGCTGCTAAACTGTCTAAGCAAAACACCTCGGAGATCTTTGTGCAGGATTCTGAACTCTATTTCTCAAGAAAGAGCCATGGTGAAATCATGTATCAGCTCCCACCTGGACTTGAAAGGATGAATACCACTAAACGGCACAACTAGTTTGAGCTCTCCAAGATGATTGTCAGCAGGGAAAAGGAGGAGCTCAGTCTGGACCCGATGGCCAGGAACTGGTATATCTCTGCTAGCGGTGACGAGGACCACATGATGTTTCACAACAGGGCCGCCGCTAAAGCAGCTGCTGAGAATTTCCCTTTCAAGTTGCAGGCTAGCTGGTGATGATGAAGTACTTAAGAAGTTGTTGTGTTCTTTTGGGAAATCAGACTCCGTAACATGGTTTATTTTGATTTGCTACCTTGGTCTGTATCTAAATGCTGAATATTGTTAATGTTTTTAATGTTCTTCTAAACTTTATCTATGTATGCTACTTATTCTGCAGAACTCATGAAAATCCTTCATCTGTTATGATCCAGTATGCTTTTAAACATCTCTCAGCTTCAAGATGGTGCTGATCTCTGAGATTTAAGACATCTCTAAGCTTTTAAATCTCTGCATGTCTTTACTGTATGTGCTGCTATGTGTGTTTAAATTTATATGTACACGATGCTTCATCGATCAACACGTAAACTGTACATGTAATGCTATATCGATAAGCATTACAAATGTAAAACTATACATCTAATGCTTACAATGGAAGCTATACATCTAATGCTTCATCTAATCCTAACGATTACATAATCAATATACTATCCAAGTGCAGACAGATCGATGGACAAAGCAGTGATGTTCAAAATGTTATCAATTTCCTTACCGCTGTAATAGTTAACTTTAAAGGGCAACTAAACATCAATAAACTTCTACAATAAGCCACCTACAATCCACAGCTCCTTGGATCTATGAAGTACAAATTTGAAAACAGTTTTTAAGGGGGAAAGTTTTCCCCCCTAAAGCCAAGCATGCAATTAATCATTCAACCAACCACAGCCCTATAAATAACCCCTATTGTCCTCAAAGATAGGAGTTTCACATTTACAAAATCCCCTACAAATCAATTCAGCAGCATGGAATCAGTTGAAGCAACGAAGGAGCCGACTAATCCTCCGTCCCACCAGCCACTCTGCCACTGTGCAAAACCAACCGTTGCGGACTGCAGCTGGACCGACTTTGAAGATCCGTGTCGTCGTTTCATCCGCTGCCCCCAGTACAAGGTCAGTATTCCTAACTCAATTTCAATCTACCTTAACAAACAGAGGCGCCTCAGCTTTCCTTCACCATTTGTATTAACAATAATTCCCCAATTCATCTCATCCAGATGCCTAATGGTTGCTCTTTCAAACTATTCACTGATGAGGCCTTATCGCCCTATTACAAGGAAATATTCAACTCCATCATGTTAGAGCGACGGTTGAAGGAAAGAGAAATTGATACTCTTAGAAGTTGCAGCACGAAGTTTGAATGGCGCCTCAGGCAAAACAACATCCGCTGGACGGCCAGGCTTGCTAGGGTGGCTCGACGAACTAAACGCCTTACCGTCGCCGGCGCGGTCGCTAATAACAAGAAGCAGGCTGGCGCAGAAGACTAGGAATCCAATTGTACCCCTTCAAGCTCGATTCAACGTAAAATAGTAGCAGTTCTGAGTTCTCCTGTGCGTCTTGCTTCTGTAATCCAACATTTGGTTATTTGTATGTCGTTAATCAACCCGAATTTTCTCATCAGAATGTATGAACCCTAACCCCCAATTCTACAATTAATATAATCCGGCCAGTTTCCAGACATACACGGAAGGGCAAGTTTGGAAGATTTCATTTTCTTTACTCAGTTTGAACCGAACCAAACGTGGAAAAGGAAATGTTTCGTGAACCAGATTTCCTAGTTCAATATAGTGTACCAAACATGGAAAACACGGAGATTTCCTACTTGTTTTCCTACTTCAACAATTGAACCGGATTTCCTAGGAAAAGGGCATTTTCCTTTTCCTACTTGCAACCAAACGGGCCCTGAGCGATGACCTTTGCGAAATGGGATTTTGGCTCAGAGCTTTGATTAGGATTTCTAGATCGGATTGGGGAAGTTGGTTTAGATGGGTCATTTGTTGGGCCGGTTGGGTTAATTGTGGGCTCAATTGCTGAGTCACCACTATTGGGCTTGGAGTCATCTGCTGATTTTAAGCCTCATCTGTTGATTTTGAGCATCAAAATCTCCAGCAGCTGATTTCGTGGATGCATCAAATTGACCGGCTGGTTTCTCAGAGCCTCGTTCATCTCCTGAATTGTTGTTGGTGATGTTGTTATCACGATGGGATTTTCCACCATCCCCGATGATGGGTTCTAGTTCCATTCAATTGTCTTCCCAAGAACTTGCTGCATTAACTCCCTTGAGGTTTGGCTTGGAGATGTGGCTGGAGGTAGATGAGTGTACGGGGAGATTCTTGGTGATGGGGAGTGTTGGGGTGATGTTGCTGATTTCCTGAATGATTTCGGTTGAGAAGACTCGCCTGACTTGTTGCCATTTCTAGGGTTTTCATTTTTTTCATGAGATTGTTGAGAAGTGATGTGTTGTAACATATAGTGGGAATTGTATTTGGCCTAATTTTGTTTTGATGGTGCTCTGTGTTTACCTTGGAACTAGGCGCATTGTCAGTGCAATCATGATCATCTGAGAAGCGCTCCTTGGGTAAGTAATTTGGCGTATGTTCATCTCCTACTCCACCCGAGTTTAAATTTTTCTGCTTCTTTGGTTGGTCATTGTATGTAGGACGTGCATGGCTAGCCGTGTTAGCAGTTAAGTCTAGCTGCTTATCATAATAATTACCTTTATAAGTGTCTTTCCCCTCTGTCCCCTTTTTGTTAAAAGTGGGATTTTGTGGTCCATCATTAATTTTTATCCCCTTATTAGGATTCTTTGGTCCAAATTGGACTCTTTGTTCATCACCAGTATAAGCTCTTCAATTATTTTTTCCTTCCCTTTGTTCTTTAAATGTTTTCCATTTGTTTGTGTATTTCTTTGGGGTAGGTCCCTAGCTCTTTTCATCCCCATTTTTTTGACCTTGTTGAAATTTCTCATGTTGACTATATATGTGCCATTTTTCTTCCTGATATTTCTCTTCATATATGAAGTATTTTGTTATAAATTATGATTATTATTTATTGTTCATGTTGATCGTTCGAATTTGCCATCAATACATGTATATCCTTGCTAGTTACAATAGTATATGTCACGTATGTATGTTTGTTGGGCTTGTTACATGATTTTCTTAATTGTTCTAATGCCTTAAAAAATATATAATGTAAGAGCATGGTAGTTATTGATTCTAGTTGGCTTCACTGGTAGTAGTACTTCTACTATTTTTAGTTGTTGATTTGTGTATCTCTTGTTTAAGGTCAATGACATTATCAAGGAATATTGAGACCAAGATATTGTTATGTTTTGTACCAAATTTGAAAGAGGCGTGCTACTATTATATCCTAATTAATGTGTAGTGCTTAATGTACCAATGACAAACTTAATTTGTTTAATCAATTGAGAACCCAGAATATTAACGAAACATGAACGTAAACATAAAATGGGTTACAGTAATCAGAACCTTGCTTAATATGAACCAAAATGTCAGTTTTTTTCTTTCTTGTATGCCCCCTTTGTTCTTCTTCAATTTAATTTTCACCATCCATTTGTACATCAGCCTGATCATGTTCTCCTTCTTCAAGTACCTTGTTTGAGGCTTGCAGTGAGTGCTTAAATGTCCCACCTTACCACACTGAAAGCAGAACTCTGAGCTTATTTCATAAAATATATCATGAGTTCTTTTGCCAATACAGATTGATTTTCTTAAAGGCTTGGCATATCTTCCTCTTTTGGCTTGTGAAGTGTGACTGTCAACCTTGATAGGCTTTCCTATTCCTTTTCCAACTTTAAGAAGAGCAGATTTTTCATAGTATTCTACCGGCAACCCCGGAAATTGTACCCATATTGCCATATGTGGAAATGGCTTGTCAATGGCAGATAATCTGGCTTCCATTGTTCGATAGCCAGACAATATGAAAAGAGGAACCAGGTCCCCCTGCAATGGCCACCAGATAGTCATCAGTTGATTTAGTACGAATGATATAACATCCCTTACCCAGATCAACCGATGTTACTGGTTTATCAAGCTTCCATAAGCCCTGCAAATGCTTTTCAATATTGGGAATAGTTTTTGTGTATCCAACTGTTTGAATGATTAACGTATCTTTCCATGGTTTGTACAGCACATTGAGCTCATCGGCGGAAAAATTAATTGTATCCCCTGTTTCATGAATTGTTTCCTCGTCTGGTTGTTCCATCAAGTCAGCAGCTCCTCTGGCATCACTTTATATTGTAATTCCATAAGCCATTCACTGAAGAACTCATGTGGAGAGTTTTGTCGAAGAACATCCTTGAATAATTTTTCTGAGACTCCTCCCCAGTCTCTGTGGTTGCAAAAACTTCTGGCCCTTCCACTTGTACAACCCTTTGTGGTTAATCATTATTCTTTCGATTATTCACATTCATCGCATTTTTTGGATTACCAGAATTTAAATATGTACAGACATTTGATTTTTGATATTTTTCATTTTTTCTTGATTTTTTCTTCTTTTTGCTGCTGTTTTGCCAAAATATTTTCTGCTTTTGAGCAAAAGATAGAGTTTAGTGTGTCCTGGAAGTAAGAGAAGTATTGAAAGTGAACTCCTCAGGAGCTGGAGTGGTTGTAGAGAGATGTGCATCGGTGGAAGTGTAACTGTGATTACTAGCTAGATGAATCCCCTGAATCTTCTACGATCACAGTTTTTAACCCAGTGTTTGGAACTTGAGATGTCAGTTCTAAGTGATGAGATGTCACTAAACTAGGATGAGGTGGTTTGGTGGCGGTGGAAGTGGCACGTTAAATCTTCCTGTTGGTTCTATTACAAAGTAAGCAACCGGAATATTGAAGAATTCCGATCACTAAACTCAGAACAACACAAATACGAGTTCACAGATTCAAAACAAGCATAAACAGAAGATAGAAACACAGAGATTACGTGGTTCGATTGATGAATCAATCTACATCCACGGGAGAATCAACCAGTTTATTCCTCCACTAAATCCGAAACAAGGTAGCTACAAATGTGCTCAATCGATCTACAATCTCAGAGATCTAACAAAGGCACAAACCCTAGCTCACCTAAACAAGTTTCTAGAATGGGAGAGAAGATGAATGATGTCATAATTCAGGAGAAAAATACAGGGGCTTATATATACGAAATTAGTACTGTACGGAGAGGAGCAGAATCCGTTGATCTTGAGCTGCTTGAAAATGAACGGCCCAGATTAAACTCGTATTCCCGCCTTATACTGTATCAGACCCACAACTTTCGCTTATCACATAATGACCCCAATAACTTTCTTCTAAAATGCAGAAACACCCAAAACTTCACACTTCCTTATTGTTACTCATCTCTTCTAACTATTGTTTGCTTTCAGTTCATTGATTGACATGCACCACACATTTTTTTCTTCAATTCATCTCGAACCTTGCTAGTATAAGTATAATTTAAATATTAATACTTACATCTAACCTAATTCATTCTAACAAACAAATCAATAACAGTCACATTCATCTTCATCTACTCGATCCGCACATCATCTTTCACAGTCATCTTCTCCGGTCACATCATCTTCTCCGATCTCGCACATCCCGGAGCATAGTTATCTTCTCCGGTCACGTCAATGGCGCAGTTGGCCTTGGACGGGCTTGTTTTCCATCTGTTTTTGTTTTTAGTTTATTTTCTATTTTTTATATTTTACTTTTTAGTATTATTCATTTTAATTTTACTATCTTCCCTTCCACCTCACAAGCCAATTCCACCTCACAAGTCACATGCCATGCCACATAAGTAATACCGTATAAATACGGGACTGAATTTGTCAAATGGAATTTTTTGCATTTTTTTATTCGATTTGGGACGAAAGTTGCAATGTGCGTTTAGTTAGGGGATCAAAATTGCAATTTTCCCGGTTCATGACAAAGTTTCGTGTTGAAGTTAAATAATTACTCCATTTCATCAACGGTGATCCCTCAGGCAAGGGTTGAAGCTGAATAGTCGATTGAATGAGGTAAACACTGAATTGATGTTTTGTGTTTTCTTGTTTAGACCCATACGATCGACTTGTTTAAAGCTTTTCACACAAAAAAAGAAAAAAAATGTTAAATTATAGTTTATCTAAAATACTTTACTGATATCGAGCGTTTAGTATTGCCAAATCAACTTAGACTTTCATTTGAGTATGAATGTAGCTAGTATGTTGTTCTGCTTATAAATCTTCTACTGTCGATTTAAATTCTAGCGTTTGAGTATTGATGGCTTTAGTGGAATTCATTCATTTCAAAGAGTAGAAACAAACCAAGATATGTGAAGATTTAGTTTCCACCATGGTTGGCGCCCCTTATGACCAATTTTGAAGACGGAAATGGGAAGTTTATGCAAATGATATAAATTGGTGCTTTTTTTCCTTGTTGAATATTTTTGTCGCTGTATGGAAACAATACAGGCCTTGAGCAGAGAAGCAAACGTGAACTCATCAGCCCAAATGCCGCGGCGTTTCAAGGAGAAAAATGAGGTGATGGAATTGGTGTAGCAACCGCAAACGGAGTAGGATGGATTTGCAGATAAAGATGTTGGGATAGGGAAATTGGTTGAACGTTCGCTATATTAAGTTACAAACCAACAAATAATAATGTAGAACAATACCAATTGGTGACCGTGTTCAATCTGATCTCCTGAGCAAAGGAACTTCACAAATTACGCGAAACATACAACTCCGCAATAAGAATCTGTTTCGCCTTCCAGATCCACGCACATCATCCCACAACCAATGAAGAATCCCATTACATTTTGTTTTTTGGTGAAAAAAATAATATGAAAATATAAACACTTTTATAATATAATTTTTAAAATAAATTTTTTAACAATGAATTATGGTTAATTTGAGATGAAACCAAATATTGAAAAAGTTAACAAAATGAATTGGGTTTCTTCAAACTTAACAAGTATATATGATAGCTTAGATCTTTAATCAGCAGTTACATGTCAAGCAAAATAAATCGAACGTGCAACAATTTTGGTGGAGTTATCATAGAGAGAAATGAATATTAAAAACAACAAGAAACTAAACAGCTAGATACAAAAAAGAAAGCTAACTGTGTATGCAGGCCAAGAACTTCACAAGATCAGTGGTTGGAGTGATCAACACCCGAACTATTTGAAAGATATGGACAATTGGCAAATGTGATCCATAAATTTGGGTGTTTTGGCGTATGCGGTCTTCTTTTGGTGACCTTGGCAAATTCAGTCACATTTTTATAAAACATGGCAAATGTAGTCCATTTAAATTGATCATGCTTAGTTGGACAAAATTATGCTCTTGTGTCAAATCCATGTGGCATCATTTATATTTATAATTAATTTTTAATATAATCCACGTGGAAAATGAAAATGGTGACTAGGCAACTAAAGTGGCGAATGTATCATATTTGCCATGTTTTATAAAAGTGGACACCAAATTTGACATGACCACCAAACGATGTACTGTATACGCCAAAACACCCAAACTTATGAACCACTTTTGCCAATTCCCATGAAAGATATCAAGACAACAAATTATTTTAGCAGAACATATAGATTATTATTTGATGTGTTATATGCTACATTCAGTCTATGTTTTAAAAGCCGGGTTGAGTCGGCCGGTCGGACTGGTCGAACCGTGAAAACCGGAGCTTGACGGTCTGAAGCCGCTATTTAAACGCTAAAAAGCCGTAGGCCCTAAAACCGGAAAAAACGGGTGAAAAACGGCAAAATTGGTGAACCGGAAAGCGGTTGAGCCGGAGGTTGAGCCGTTTTTGGGTAAAATTGCAAAAAAAAAAAAAAAAAAAAAATCCCAAAAAAAAAAAACAAACTATTTTCATCTATATCTTGATTGAATATGGATCTTCACCAAGTCATTTTACTTGATTGGTGATCATTTAATATTGTTTAGTGTGATTTTGGACGAAAATATGAATAATAATATAGTATAAATATATTAGTATTAGTATATTATATATATATTCATATTATAGTGGTACACCGGCTCAACCGGTTCATAAAACGGCTCAACAGGTCCGACCCCGGTTAAACCTTTTTTGGGGGGTGTCCGGCTCAACCTCCGGCTCCGTTTTTTAAAACATAGCATTCAGTGGCAGAGAGAAGAAAATGAATATTATGGTCGAAATCAATTTGGTAAAAAAACCCATTGAAGTTCAGGGACTTTGTCTGACAGCTCACACAAGCCAAGCTTTGCTGTGGTTGATATTTAGAAGAACTTAACAGTCAGTCCATAACCGGTTCTTTTTTCTGAATAAAACCGACAGAACCGGCCAGCTCACCGGTTTTATCCGGTTCTGGAGCCTCCGGCCAGATAGTGTTTTTTTAGCACTTATAAAGCCGTTTCAAAACGGTTGTCCGGCCAAACCGGTCCGAGTCGCTTTTTACCGGCCCGCTTCTTTGAAGCTGGGTTTTTTATTTACCTTTCCCATGGCAGAAGGAAATATTATTTGTCCACTAGTGCTTCTTTCTTTAATAATAGAACCCAATTTCTATTTAGTCTGTAAATCCAGAATTATCTATCAAGTATCAACTCTTTGCATGTGAGAGAAAGAAGAAGAGAGAGACACACACATACATACATAAGATGGGAAGGATTTTCGTTGTAGATCTGGAAGGAAGAACTTACAGATGCAAATTCTGCAAAACCCCTCTTGCTCTTGCTGATGAACTCGTTTCTCGGGTATGATTTTCCAATTTTCGCGCATTTTCACCATTAATTTGGAGTTCAAGATTGATCACCCTCAATTATTGTGATCCTGTTGATTTCCCTTGCTCTCAATTTTGTGCTTATTGAATCCTTAACTAGTGTTTGTTTGTTGTTCATTTCATCAGGCATTTCATTGTCGGAGGGGTAAAGCTTACCTGTTCAATAATGCGTAAGTTTCTTTCTGTTTTAATTTTTTTTAGGGTTTAATCTTATCTCAATTTTATTCAAATTGAATTGCTCTGTATAACCAAAATGGTTTAGTTTCTTGAGAATTCGCCTAATTGTTGACAACTGAGCAGCTCACTAGCTCTTGTTGGGTAAATGGGGAACCATTATTTTGCC
>CM051455.1:61056330-61174702 GCA_028274465.1 Plantago ovata
TTTGCCGTTCAAAGAAAATAAATAAAATTAGGAGATTGTTTTGTGTTATATAGCTGAGGTTTTGAATCATCATAGATCACCAAGCTAGCTAAAGCTCAATCTTGAGGGATTAAAATGTTTTAGTTTCGTAGCGACCGATTGAAGTTTTCGCGCCGACTAATTATCTGAGGGTTTACCATTAGTCCATTACCATATACCACCTCCTTGAAACTGATTGTCCTTTTGAAATTGTGTTTGTTCTGGTGTTGTTCGTTTCTCAGGGTGAATATCACAAGGGGCCTCATGAAGAAAGGCTAATGCTTCCGGGATGCATACCGTGGCAGATATATTCTGTTGCTGTTGCGGGCAAAATAGTCGGCTGGAAATATGTACATTACCGAATCACACTTGTATAGTACTCTAGTATTCGTTTTCACTTGAGTTGTATCACTATGACCAGAATTTTGATTCGTCTTGAACCCTTTCAGGAGGCTGCACATGAGAAGAGTCAGAAATACAAAGAAGGGAAATTCGTTCTTGAAGGTACCTTTTCTATCCTGAGGAATTGGTTTTGGATTGTTTGTTTGTTTGTTTGTTCACTCCTTTCTTAATATGTGCTTCTGGAACGAGGAAGGATACTGGATGGGGTGGACTCGGAGTTCTATATTGATACGCGCCCTACTATGAGTGATGCTGAAGATGCGTAGACTTTGTTGTTTTTGTAGATTGTAGGTGGTAATAAAGGTTTAAGGCTTTGTATGACATTTCCCAGAGTCTGTAATAGGAAGTACGAAGCCTTGAGCTTGCTTATTCTGCTCAGATTTTCAACAGGTTTGTGCTTTGTTGCTTTTCTGGGATTACAATATGATTAATTACATGTTGCCATAGAGTTCCCAATTTCTTTAAAGATACAACTCAAACTTTGAAACTTTCTGCACTGAACCAGTTGTACTGTTTCTTTTTGTTAGGCTAGATTTGGATTGAGACTCAACAATAATTACATATAAAATCATACACTGCATGTGATATTTATGTGACACATTACAATGACTAAGTAGAAATTGTGAGTCAGTGAGGTACTGACACACCCTGGTTGCAGATGAAGCTTGGACTTGAGTCAAGACATAATTGTATTCCAAACTGTTTTCTAGAACTCCAACATAAAGTATTGGCAGCTCTAAAACGCAATATCCGAAACCAGACCACACTAACCACTATGACACTAATAATACAGATAAAGAAAAAATAAGGGGAAATTAATGGGAAACAGTGTATACTAGTACTAGCGAAGAATGAGCCACTCGCTAGGCATAACATCGCAAGCGTATATGAAGCAAGACGTTTTCCATACTTCTCGAGAGAGGCCACAACTACCTTGAGAGGGCCACAACTACAACTAGGGCAGCATCTGCAATGACAGAGAGATCCCAAGAAAATTCTCACAGCATCAAACACTCTCACCTGAAATATTAAATTTCGTTCAATGTAACATTCAAGAACAGAATACAATCTGTTCTACATAAAGGAGAAAATAAAGAACAGAATACAATCTGGTTCTACATAAAGGATAAATAAAGAATATGTAACATTGTCTTGCTTTATCTTCGCTGAACACCAGGATGCAGGCCAGCAACTAAGTTGTGGAGAAAAGAATATAAGTATGACCTTAGTGCAAAATCGGAGCTGCAATTTGCAGAACTAATTATGAAATATCCGCTGTAATAATTAAAAAAAGGTCAATTTCATATATTACCCTAGGAAATTGAGTTGAAAGCCTAATAATATGCTAACTTTCATTTAGTCCTCTCACATTTTGGAGTTCAAAGTCTATTCTCTGTTACTTCCTCTAATAATTTGTCTATTTCATTCTATTTAATCGTTTTTATAGTTGATTAAACCAAAAACTATTATAAATTACAATGAAATTCAAAATTCATATTACTAATGTATATATAATCCTTGTACTCTCTCAATAATTTTAAAAATACTTTTGATTCTAATTTGAAATTAATTTGTAGTAAGATAATTCTTGAAAAAACTTAATAAATATAGTGCACAACGTTTTTTGGGATGGGAGGAAGTTAATTTCTCTTGTTAAATTTAATAGCATCCGACCTTTTGTGTTTTTAAAAAAAAATTATATCAATAATCGGCATGTGGCTTTTTTCTTTTACTTGGTTAACTTCGACACACGGTCAATAAAAAATCCTGGCTTCGCCCCTGAATGACCGACTGACAAATGATAGAATAATTACAAAGGATGAGAGTTTCAGTAGAGATATACAAGTTTGAAATGAATGGAGATGGTCTCGAATTGCTAGAGAAGTTCGTTAACAAGCTGAAGAAGAGGTTAAGAAGCTCAAGAGAAAAATGCGGTAGGTATAAACAGAACATGCAAGCCAATGGCAATCAAGTAATCAAGAGAAAATGAATTTTGTATAAGAATTCTCTAAGATAATAAAAAAAACCCGCTGTGAGGTCATATCCTGGAACAATAGGTTTCTCAAGAGACGGGCAAGCAATACCCTAAACAAGTTCAGATAGCTAGTAAATAAGGGATTTTGTATGGAAAATGAAAAAGATTCCCGACTAGTTCAGTAATTGGTAAGGTTTCAAGCCTTCTTTCGCAATTCAGATACATTTGGGCATCCAGCCACAGGGAGCATGGCCATCTCCTGCTTAGTAATTTTGCAGTTGCTATTCATTGATAACATGCAGTGTTACTTTCAGTCAACAATGCTGTATTACTTTTCAATTATTTGCAGCTTATATAAGTTCCCTACTATCTAACAGGTAAATGCATTAATCTTACCAAAATAGTGAGCACATAGCATAAAAGCTTGGTCCTATCTAAAGAGGAGTATACATCAGAATGGAAGTATCTTTGAATTGTATAGTCGTTTTCTTACTTTACAGTCTGAGTTTCTTGGTCTAATCATCTAATCTTGTCACCCAACTTACAACATACCTATAACAGAAGTGGAGATAAATGGTCTAATTGGGATCGGTTAAGTCTTCTTGAAACCGCTTATACAGGCCCAATCATCCATCATCGATACAGTTATGCCCTCCAGGAACTGGGAGTAATGTTCTTTTACAATTGGAACCTGCACAAGGGGAAATACTGTAAGGATTAGGTCAAAATATTAACAACTGACATTATCTTCATCTTCCTAACCTAGAATTGACTTGGCATTTCATGTGTGTTGCCACCATATTGCTGGATTTTGCAAAATTATACCTGCTCAGTGATTATTCCTGAGAGTCCAACAATAGCTCCGGGCTTTGCATATGACACAATCCGATCAGCTAAATCCAGCAATGGATATAATAAAATATTTGCAATAACCACGTCGTATTTCTGCTTCTCAGTTATGATGTCTGAGTCGTATGAATCCTGCAGATTCATGTTCTCTGAAAATTCATTGTTCTTGCTTGGAACGAGGCTTAGCAGCAATTTATCTGGTGTTATGTTGTTTAGAGCGGCATTATATCGGGATGATGTAATTGCTTGTGGTTCTATGTCAAATCCAACTGAAAGATCTGCCCCAAACTACATCCAGTAAAAGAAAAATATGATGATTCTGGGTCAGCACAGTACTCTCACTGAAATACTAGCTAGTCGATGGTGCTTCAACAAAACAAACAGTACATTCGCACCAGAACTATGAGCCAAAAAACAATGTGTTGAATATATAAGGGGGGGGGGGGGAGAATTCTATCAGAATGTCCAGGAAATCAAAGGAAAGAAGCAAAAAGTAGAGTTACCATCAGAGCTGCGATTGCAAGAACACCTGAGCCGGTGCCATAGTCCAGAAAATATTCTCCTCCTTTTATTGAGCCGCGCAGCAGCATTAGACATAATTTTGTCGTGGGATGTTCTCCAGTTCCAAACGCCAGACCAGGATTCAGAATTATGTTTATGGCTTTAGGATCCTGTAAGTTTGAAGTACAAAACAATCACATGTACGAAGTATTCCGATAAGGTAATACTAACTTGAGCAACATCCATGAATTGCGATAGATACTGCCCCTCGAAAAACAACAAAAAGTGACATAAACTTGTAACTACACAGACAAAAACTTGCAGCTTACTGGAGGGGTTCTCCATTCAGGCACGATCCAAAGTCCTTCCGTGATTTCCACCGGGTGAAATGATTCCTTGAAAGATAGTAAAAGGCAGAGGAGTCAATGATTAGCCGAAGTAAACACCAGGCTCATAAGACCTAGTTACATAGAACAGTACTAAACAGATAAGGTTCTTGATCAAAACTTCCTTCAATATATTACCTGACTCTGTTTGATCCAATCAGTATTGTCATGCATTTCAACTTCATATATTTGGCATTTCTTTCAACCCAACAGAATCTGCAGCTCGATAAATGCAGTCCTTCACATCCTGACTTACATCGAACGTTGAACTTATCCATATCTGTGTATCCAACTGGCCACAGGTTAGCTACAAGCAAAGATAGCATCAACAAGCTACACTATAGCATCATCGAATCAAAGAAGATACTGCCAATACAGGTACTTGTATAATACTTCATCCGTCCCTGAATCTACCCAATTAGGCTCTGTTATCTTCGTCTGAATAGGAACTGAACTGAATGAAGCTGAGATGAACTTATTTGTAGCATAAAATACTATTAAGCAAGTTTGAACTGACTTAACTTAACTGATCTGAACTAACTTAATATAATCATTTTTCACACGCAATTTTCAGACGAAGAGAACAGAGCCTTAATAGCGAAATGTAATACGAACTCTTATTTAAGGTCGAAACTAGTGCA
Source organism: Plantago ovata (assembly GCA_028274465.1). NCBI lineage: Eukaryota > Viridiplantae > Streptophyta > Magnoliopsida > Lamiales > Plantaginaceae > Plantago > Plantago ovata. The sequence continues at coordinate 61,061,103 of CM051455.1, forward strand.
ACAGTTTGCATTGCTCATAAACTAGACCAGTTTGCATGCATTAATCAACAAATACTTAGAGAGGCCAATTTGTTAAACAAGGTTAAAGTATAAAAAGGGAGGTGAAGTTATCGACGACCTCTTCGATGAATTCGTCGCCATCTTGTTCATCAATGGTGGTGGAAGTAGCTCCAAAACACATTAGCGACTCTGACAGCACATCCTGATATTAACAGACAAATGTAACAGCTTAAGAAAACATACAAGTCAATAGAGGAATAAGAGAAAGAGAGCAATTCTTACAGCGGAATTTGATGGGCAGCAAATGCGGACAGAGAGATAAGGCGAAGTGAAAGATTCATCGGTGAGCAGCTTGTTGGTAGTACAGTAGGCGGCGAAATTGAGGGTCCGGCGATGTTGGTGGGTAGTTGAGGTGGAGGATAACAAGTGTTTTGGTGGATGTAGGTGGGGAAAGTGGCGGCGAAAGGTGGAGAATGTGGCGGGGGAACTGTTGAGCGTTAGGTGTTTGATGAAATTACTGACCAGAGATGACAGAGTTAGCGCCATCGGTAGGCCAAATTGGGAAATAAATTTACCTAACTCTACTATAAATGGCAATAACCGTTTCTTTGCACTTCTAAGTTTCTAACTGTAATGTTTGATTTGATCCCTTTTCTTCCAAAATATACATTTGTCTTGTTTGATTTACAAAATTGATTTTATTTATTTATAATTTTGATGAATTAGTGAAGAATTATCACTAATTCGCGAGTTCATAGCGAATTGGGAGTGAATCACATTTAAATTTGTCCTAATATTAGTTCGTCGGATTAGATTTGGTCCGAAGTACAAAAATTAGATTTTTTGTGAATTTACATAACAAAATATGAGAGTAACAAACTCATGGTACAAAATAAAATGTGGGAGTAACAACTCATGGTACAAAATGAGTGGGATAAGAAATATATGTTACATTTTTGGAGTATTTTTCCTGTAATTTACCAACTCAAGTGTCGATTTTATTTGCACACTAATGTTTTCAAATCATCTCGTATACCTTAAAATATTCTAGCATCGTGTATTAAAAAAAATGAGATTATGAAGCAATTTAGTGAGAATTAGAAAAACAAACCCGAGAAATGGAATAACAAGAGGACATCTCCACCTTTGTGCATTGACGTAACAGTCTTCTACTCTTCTTTATCATAATTTTGCATCTCCTACTCGACCTCTATCTCTGGTTAATCTACTTTTTTTTCCTACTTATTAATGATGAGCTTGAGTTGGTGCTTAATTAGACTTTTTTTTTCTCTCTCTCTAATTTCACTTATGTTTAACAATTTTCTCAAATTGGATAAACTATATATTATACATTTAGATAGGAATATTATGGTATTATGCAAAATTACACATATATTAATACTTTAATAGGTAAAGTAGGTAAAGTGTACACGTTCAAACTTGAATGGAAACACTTTTTTTTTAAGCTCAATTACAATGATGTTACCTAGTCATAGATCATATAGTTTTCGCATAAAATAATATAGTTAAATCATATCGAAAATTTTCTTTTAAAAACCAAATAAATGGCAAATTACATCCCACAATTAGGTAAAATTGAAAAATCATTTCATAGGGGGTATACTACAAACCAAACTAAACAACAAAACATACCCATCGACAACATAACTTTAGTTAAATGATAATCGAACGAACTCAAACTTGAATCCAAACTCCACCATTAGCCACCGAACCTTGTATACCAATATTTAAATACACCTCATATTCTATTAGAAGTAAATCCTTATCCACCCAAAATTGTGACATGTGCTCTTGCACGAGGAAGGAAGAGATGTTCCGGGCCAGAGCCCCCTAACTCCAATTGGCTCCCCCCGAGATGTTGGTGGAAGGAGGGAGCTTCCGCAGATGATTTAGAAGTTTCGTGGCAGCATAATAATGGTGGTATATGCATAAATCATAATTAAGGAGACCGCCCAACTAGAAAGCAAAGATTCCTCCACCCCCAACCCTACCAAACAACTCTTCTGAAAATTAATCTTCAAACCTGAGACACCCTCAAAACACCTCAAAATTGCCTTCAACACCAGAATATTCGACTCTACTGTCTCCCCAAAGAAGATAGTATCATCAGCAAACTGAATATGAGACACACACACGCCCTCCCTCCCTACTCGAAAAGGTAAAAACCTCCATTCCGAAACTGCTCTGCTCATCATCATACTCAACCCTCAGCCAATATCAGAAAAGAGAAAAGGCGAAAGAGGATCCCCTTGCCGCAACCCCCTTCCCAACTGAAACTCCTTGCTAGGACTCCTATTCACTAACACCGAAGATTTAGCTGACGTTACACACGTCATAATCCAACGAATCCATCTAGATCCAAACCCCATCCTCCTCATCATCTCCTCCAAGAAATCCCATTGTACAGAATCATAAGCTTTTCAAAATCAATCTCAAAAGCAAATAATCCTTTCTTCTTCTTCGTCGCCTCACTCACTACCTCATTGGCCACTAGGATGCTCTCCATGATATTACGAGAACCCACAAAAGCTGACTGATATGGCGAATCACCTCATCCAAAACCCCGCTCAACCGATTAGCTAGCAACTTCGCCAATATCTTATACCCACTTCCAATCAACGAATCGGCCTAAACTCCTCAACCGCCACCGGATTACTTTTCTTCGGGATCAGAGTAATAAACGTATTGTTTAACCCATTCACCCACTTTGCGTTGGCATGAAAATCATTGATAAACAGTTCCACATCGAACTTCACCTCATCCCAGAAAAACGATAGAAATGAAAAGTGAAACCATCGGGCCCCGGGCGCTTATCCAACCCACAACTCCACACAGCTTCTTTAATCTCCTCACTTCCAAAATCCCTCTCTAGCTCAACTGAACAACATCCCGTCAACCTACTACACTCCAGATCTCCCATTCGCAACCCACCATCCCCCCGCCGCTGAAAATGCCTACCAAAATACCTCATCACCCCTCCTTCACTGTTCTACCTCATCCACCCAAATGCCATCAATCCTCAACCCTTCAGTAGCATGCTGACGACCCCTCTTCTTAACACATTCATGAAAGAAACGAGTATTCACATCACCCTCCTTCGCCCACTTCACTTTTGACTGCTGATATCGTATGCTACCTTGGAGCTCCAAAGCCTCTCTTAATTCATCATGAACCTTTTGATAAAGATTCGAAGACTCCTTCGACACCTCCATCAGCGATCTGTAAGAAAATATGGTCAGAGTTACCCCTAGGGTACACAGCGGAATTTCAAAAATTTTCTTAACATACAGGTTAATTGATTATGCATATGTCGTATATATATAAACACGTCAATTAGAAGACTAACCTTACTTCCAAAGCAACTTCCAAGTCTTCGTAATATTCCGGTGTATCTTCTTCTTCGTCGAAGTCGAAGATATCTGCAATACTCTGTATATCTACAAGACAATAAGAGTTAGTTTCCAGCTCCTAGAACCTCAACCTTGGTATCCACGGATGAACAGCCTATCGGAAGAATGCTAGGATATTCTTTGTGTGACCAAGAAGACGGGGCGGCGATTCCTCCGGTGAGGTGGCGCACGCGCGGGTGGCTAAAGAGGAGGGGAGAGCTTTTTATTTTCTCTAAGAAAACTGGGTAGACTGTGTGCAAAACTGTATCCAAAGCTCTCTAATAGTCTACTATATATAGTAGTCTATAGAAGCCTAAAGCATAAGCAATTAGACTTCGTAAAGGAATAAGAATCTAATTCTTATCGCACAAGGAAACCATTATCAAGTCTAGATTCATTCCCAATCAAATTAAAACTCAATCAGGAAAATCTAACTTATCCCTTGGACTTCTAATAGAGGAAGGAGTCGAACTCCTTCCCCTACTCATCCATGCGCGCGCGGGCGCTTCCTAGAGACAGTAGGTGGATCCCAATTTTGGGATCCACATATGGTTCTAAGGCAATTCAAACTCCAAGTAGATTTTGCCCAAGTGCATATGTTAATTCTAAATTACATATCCTTTCTAATCAAACCTCCATTATATTTCCAAAATATAATCTTTAATTGTATTTACATAAAACACAATTAATTAGCCAATTCAATTAATAATTCCAAATCATTAATTGAGCCACCATATATTATAATTAATTTCAAATCAATTATAATCCATCAATCACAATTAATTCCAAATTAATTGTGATTCCATCTTCAAGGATATTCTGATAGGCTGAATCACCACATAGTGTGACCCATAGGGCCTCATTGTATTAAGCAAGTCCTAGACTAGGCAACATGGAATTCCTAGACGGTTCCATTTGCAATATTAATACGTGAGGACGTTTGAGAGGTTTCTCAAAGCTAACCCTTTCGTTGCGAAGCCTGTTGCGCTCAACGCGGCGATGGTACCGTCCCTTCATCTGACTTGCTCGAATGTATCTAGGATCGATGAAGTGTCTATCCCAATAATACATCCACGGGCGTCTCAGGGAGTTGCTTGGTTAAGATATACTTATGACCATCATAATATATCATTTGCACTGGCCAGTGACTTTACCAACACAACTATGCAGACTATGAGCAGTGCTCTCCTGTGCTACACTTGAGAGATGAATCCTTCACAGAATCACTTATCACCCCCATTTGTATGTAGCCATAATCCTGGATCGTGTCTTAGGTCAGCTGCTTATTCAGAGCTGACATCGACGGGTCCACCAAGGATATGGGGCAACAAATGTGATGATAAAGTCCTGTAAGTACAAAGGACGAATGGCATCACTTCGACAACTTACCGGTTCCCATAGACACTTCGGTGTAGAGTATACATCGATGGGAGTGTCCGGTGGGTACTTCCATTATTCGATAAAGCTTCTTCGAACAACTATGCACAGTTATGGGAACGTTTCTCGATTGTCCAACAATCCGTTCCGTGGCCGTGGGATCGGCTCACACTTGCTCCAACAAGTATAACCTCCACGCATACTAGTCTTGTCTGGTTCATTCAGACCCCACATCCGAGATGAACCTCGACTAGGGAGAGTTTGGGATAGATGATAACTCACATAGCTCCAACTATTTGTGTGATCGGTCATCTATCCGAGGGGACATGTTTAATATCAATACAGACAGTAATAAAGATATGACATGCTGCAGCCTGGTGTAATATAAATATGAAAGCGATACTCAATAGTAAATGCAACAAACATATATTATATTACGTCGACCTGTGTATAGTACATATATGCCCTCTATAAGGACACCATGCCCTTAGTAAGGACTGTCTCTAGGACATATACACTATCACGATCTAGAAGTCAAATCCAACAACGACTCCCCCTCTAACCCAGAGCTATCAAAACCGGCCCCCCATCCATCTCTGCATCCAACCTCATCAACTCCCTCGTCAACAAGCCAATTTTCCCCTCCTAATCAGCCATGTTGCTCCCACACCACTTCTTAATCTTCCCTTTAAGATCTTCAACTTCTCATTCAACACAAATCCTCCCCACCCCTCAACATGAGTTGTACTCCACACACGACGAACCATCGTCACAAATCCTCATTCTTTTGCCAACCACTAACATACCGGAAAGGCCGAGGACCCCAATCAAGCCTCCCCTCCTTCAAGAGGATCGCAGCATGATCAGAAATCTTCCTACGCAAACCAAACTGAGCCAAATCCGTCCACCTATCCACCCAACCCTGAGATAACAAAAATCGATCCAACCGACTACAACTCCGCCCATTCTTCCTATACTAAGTGAATCTCCGTCTATTCAACGGAAAGTCCACCAACTGAGCATCCTCAATAAACTCATCAAACCTCTGCATATCCACTGAAAACTCTGCCGACCCCACCCCTTTTCTCTCTGAAGGACATCTCACCATATTAAAATCACCATAGACACACCACTTATCCATCGTACCTCCAACCAATCTTTCCTTCAACGCACTCCGCAACTGAACTCTACCCGCAGAAACACTTGGACCATAGACATTAATGATCCCCACGTCCTCACCCTTCCACTTCCCCGACACCTCCAGAAATCCATCATCACCCCACATCCCACTCCGCACAAACACTAAAGCATCCCAAATACAAATGAGGCCTCCGAAGCCCCCACAGCCCCACTAAACACCCAATCAAAATCATCTGAACCCCACAACTGCCGCACCAATCGACGATCCACATAACTGAGCTTAGACTCTTGAAGACACAAAAATTCTACCTTCTCTTGACGCACCAACTCCGCGACCTCCCTTCTCTTCACCCCACTCCCTAAACCCCTTATATTCAAACTAAGCATCCGCATTAATAACCACATTAGAACATCGCTAGAACCTACCTTGCTACTCAACGCATTCTCTCTATCGCGTACCTCCCAAAGCTCAAAAGCCTTCACCGCTTCCATCTCAGACCACTCCTCAACCAAACCCAACCCATCTACCGCCTTCCACACTTTCTCAGCCTCAACCACTGGCTCCAACACACCTTCCGCAAGGCCACCAACCCTGTGTGCATCCAAGAGCCCCATATCACCCCGTAGTTGCTGCAAACACTGTTGTTCCTTTGCCAGCAGCAGCTCGTCCTCATCCTCCACTACTTCGGACTGCTGTACCGCGTCATGCGGCTCTTCCACACCCTCTACTTCTGCCGATTGTTGTACCGCATCATCCATAGGTAACACCGACTGCCTCGGCTCCAAAACACCACCAGAACTAGTGGACTGCCTCACCACGTCACCCGACTCGCCTCTATCTGTATTCGCTACACCATTCACAACCACTAAACTCTCACCTCTAACTTCCAAGCATTTGCTAACCGTCTCGAGTTTCTTTGACGCCCCGACTTGACCCCTCCATCTACATCCAAACCACCTTGTTGACCACTTCGTTCCTCAATAATTGGCATTAACCCGAAAATATCATCGCCCGACACCTTATCCATCACCTGAACACTCTCAAGTCCACCTCCATCACCTACGACCACATCATCACCTCCCACTACACATTGAAATCCCACCTCCTGTTCACCCTCTTCATCAATAGATAGAAACTCATAATTCCTATCCGAACTCTTCGTAGAACTCGAATGGTCCCCCCACTCCGAATTCGCCTCTTGAATGTCAAGAAAAGAAATATGCCCCTCCTCCCACACATGAACTGGAAAAACCACATCCCAACCACCAAGTCCACCTTACGATGAATCCTATCAAACACACGCGTCTCCACACAAACTCTTCCAAAACTCAAATCCAACCGCGAACTCGTTTCCTCCGCCACCATCATCACCCTTCCAACCAAACCTCCAATAGACGTGAACACGTCATCACCCCATGCAGATAGGGAAACGCGTACACATGAACCCATACTAACCTCTTGAGAATATCAAATCGAGAATCCCAATCTTTCACAAGCTTAACACCCTTCGCACCCAAGGTAGATAAAAACCTTTTCACTCCAACTCGATCGACATCTGCTGGCACCTCTACTACAATCCACTCAAATGAGGCACGCAACAGAATAACACCAAAATAACCCTTAGTTTTCAGCCAATTTGCAACCTCCCACACCCTAACTCCCTCCTCTACCTTACACACAATGCTACGTCTTGCCCTAGCCTCCAACTCCATACTTTCAGCCACTTTAACAGAAGCGACAACCTCTGAAATAGGTACTGGACGGTTCCTTCCACCTTGCATAGTCCCGCCTTGAACGACGTTCGCAAACGACTGCGATCTCTCCAACCTTGCGGCCCCAGCAGAACGTTGATTTTGTTCCCGTGTGTGTCGCACCTCCCCCTGATTACCTACTGATCGCACCAGCCCCCTCTGCCCAGACTTCCGCCGTGTATCACCAACAGATCTCGCAACTGTAACCAGAAGTTTAAAGCCCACGATCCAAACCTTACCAACAGCCTGCAATACTGTTGCTTGATCAGACCGTCCCTTGAAACGAACGAAAGCAAATCGTTGCTGATCCTTATTCCTCTTCGACGGAATCAACACCTCTCTCAAAACCCCACAATCACGCTGATAGTGTATATGTCCTAGAGACAGTCCTTATTAAGGGCATGCAGCCCTTATAGAGGGCATATATGTACTATTACACATATCAACGTAATATAATATATGTTTGTTGTTTTACTATTGAGTATCGCTTTCATATTTATATTACACCAGGCATGCAGCATGTCATATCTCTATTTCTGTCTGTATTGATATTAAACATGTCCCCTCGGAACCGATCACACAGATAGTGGGAGCTATGTGAGTTATTATCTATCCCAAACTCTCCCTAGTCGAGGTTCATCTCGGATGTAGGGGTCTGAATGAACCAGATGAGACTAGTATGCGTGGAGGTTATTATATTGTAGATCACAAAACCTTTCTGCTCCTTGTGGATCAATATCTCATCACCTTGGCTAGGTGAAGAAACTATAGTTCATGCTAAGCGGAAACAGATCTATTTGTCATTCATACACCAAATGTTCTCTTTATCATTGAATAACCAAACCTCCATTGCTGATGAGTTCACTGGACAACCAATTGCTCCCAGGGAACCTCGAATTCCAGTTATTTCAGAGAAACTGTACATGTTGCATTCATGTGGAGGGTAACTGATGCTGTTGACGTCTCCTCCTCCTCCAGGTCAAACGATAGTATTGGTACCTTGTTTAGACAAGATGAACCAGCCCAGTAAATTTTGCCATTCAAATTTAGAGAGTACTTGGGCACACACTCTCTGGACGAGCTTGAGTTTTGCCTTCCCAAGAACCAGTTAATTCGCCATTTCTGAACGTGAAAGTTAGATAAGGCATGACCTCCTCAAACAAGAGAACGACTTTGTATTCGCGTGATACAGGTAGATAACCAAAGCCAGCGTTCTGTATTCTGATCCTGAAATTGTAGGTAACATCAGTAGCTTCCTGTCTGCTCGGGTTAAAGACATACAGTTTGTACTCACAGCATAAGAGAACTAGCAGACCACAGGAAATGAACTTATGAACTATGACCTGTACCATTGTCCTGAAGCTATCAGCAACGTTTCCTTCCATGTCAACTGAGGTCAGTTCCATCGTTGCCCTTCCCTCGCTGTCCGCTCCATTTTCACCCGGAACATATTTTGTCATCAGCAAGATGGGATTTCTTTTGGACAGTTCATTATGTCTGGCAGTGAATTCGTTATCTATGGTTAGTAGATGATACCATTGTTTGGAAACACACCTGAATTTGCCAATGTCCTTCGGAGGTAGTCGTAAGAGTATCTCAATGAGCAGGTCACGAGGAATATCATCGGCTTCTTTACTCTCAGCAATTTGTTTATCTCTTCTTTGCCCATGACACTGCCACGGTTTCTGACTATCTCCCTGATCTGTGAAAATCTTTGACATGATTAATGCAGAACCAAGAAATTTTCTTAGAAGAGAGAACTTTTTCTGTGAGACCTCATATATAAAAAACAATGTCACATGAGACAGTGTATGGAACAAAGTCTGAATAAGTAATCTTGAACTGTTTTAGAGTGTATTATATATTCTATATGTCAATTATACAATCAGTTTTTCATCAAATAAATAACCAACAAGAAAAAAGGAGAACAAATAAACTAGCTAGCTAGAAGGGGGGGTTGTTTATGCACTACAAGCCAGCTTGTCAATTTGCAGTTTGCAGTTAATTGTTTTTAACTGATTATTCAACAAAACAGACATAAAACAAGCCAATTAATCCTTTATATAGGAGGTCCAAGAATATGGTCTGGAATATTACTGGAAAGAATGAATGTAGAAGCAGATCTTTCAATATGCAACTTACAGTAAGATGGACCACAGTACATATTAATATGAATTTAGCAGCAGGTAAAAGACTTGAATACTCGATTTGTGTTGCTATATATCATAGATCATAACAACCAACACTAGTTTACGTGTAAAGATGTTTTATTTAAGCACATACAGTCATAAGCTTTGGATCATGGCATATTACATACTGTAGATGCTTCAGTTAAGCAAATACTATCATGCTTCAGATGTGATGTTTTTTCTCATTTCTTACTTGTGCTTAATACTACTTCATTTCTTTCACCTGCTACGTACATAAACAAGAGCTTCATTAACTCCTATCGTTTACAGTTAGAGAAGTACTACTAATATATAATCACAAAAAGGTATCAATCATGACGAATTTAACAAGCTTTGAAATGACTACATGGGCTTGATCAAACCACAAAAAAAAAAAAAAAGCAACAATAGCCAAGTACTAGAAGCATTGTATGCAACAAGATTAGGTTTCTCAGAACGTGTCCCAGGAAGCTAGATGTTAGGAAAGTAGACTTTTCTAATCCATTTGTTTGGCAGGCTTACACAGTTGAACTTGAAGCAGAACTGAACTAGTTAAAAGAAGAGAATGCTCACTTAAAACAAGCTCTGGTAATCATTAAAACACATCATTTCTTGGTGCGGGCAGTGAATAATTTGTCCACCCAAATGGACAAAAAGAAAAGAAAGAAAAAAACCAATGTCATAGCAAATTAATCCAAGTTCGTTACTTTGATCATGTAACCACTAGTTGTGCAGTAGCACGATGCCTCGGAAATTAGTATGGTCTAATCCGTACTCTTTTAGTTTAAGGTCCAGTAGAGCAAGACCTTCTGCATCTTCAGGCCCAACACCCCATAGTCACGTATAATTGTTGACACAGTGCTCTAATCTTTTATGAGGCTCCAGCTGGTTGCCAACAAATGTGTGGGCTCTCCATATTGAGGAGGCGCACGCATTCTTCCCCCTATGTCTGAATACACAGATTTGAAGCGTACCGTCTCTACCAAAACCACGTAAAATTTACACATCAGCTCTTTGGTAACTGAAAGTGCAGTGGCATGGAATAACTGTGTCCAGAAGTCCGGAAGCATCCTACTTCCACATGGAAACCTAAGCTTCTCCTCACCACAGTAGCTACCGTCGAACAATAACCAAATTCTCTCCGCTGCAGGGATTAAATAGTTGGCGATATTAGCGTTTTTAGCACCCACCAAAGACCAGGATTGCCATTCACAACCTGTCGTATTGACACAATGAAGAGATCCTCTTTTTGCACGAGAAAATCGATCCGGTTTGTTGCACCATAGTCCTCATCATTCATAAGTTCAATAATGACGTAGTCCCTCCAGGTTTTTTGATTGCTCAAAATGGGGAGTGGAGTACTCGGGAAATGGTTGTGTATAAGTTTCCCCGGAGAATCATTGGTAATATCCTCAATCCATTGCCTGCGGTATGCAACGAAAGCAGGTAACCCAGCGGATACGTTGAGACTGTAGGTAGTCGCCATCTACAAAAACGTATATTCGAATCAATTCTGTCTCAGATTAAACATAAAACTAGTAGTAAAATATAATATGATCATACACCTCATTTGGAAGAAGAAGAAGAAGAAGACTAGTGTTCTTAACTAAAAAGCATGACTTAAACAATATAATAATCACCATTTCATTTCTACTGCTTGCAAGTCTACCCGGTAAGAATTCTTCCAATAGGATAGTCCTCCATTGTGCAAATTAATTGCAAACGCTTGTCCAGAGAATCCAAATCCAAAGTAGATGCATTGTTCAGAGTTGTATGACTTTTGTAACTATTGTTTGTAATTAATATCATTTCATTTCATATTCAATAAGCGTGGTTATGGACCTTTATATATGTTTGCTTTGGTGTATTGTTCTCGAGAATGCAATTGGGTTGATACTCGTTGTAGACTTGGTGGTTAAAGCAGTTCATCGGAAATTGCTAGATGCCTTGGATTGTATCTGTTGTTGATTTTGTGTAGTTTATTTGGTGGTGGTGTGTTGTGTATGAATTATATTACAGAACAAGATTTGTTGCTTAGTTATGCAGTGTGTTATTCTAAATTTGTTGGTGAGAAGAAACAAGGGTATTATTTGGTCCCTTGCTTCTTTTTGGAAGTTGCATTGTTTTAATCCAGGGCTGTTGTATATTGTCTGAGGAGGAATAATATGAGTCCAAGTGTTTCTTTTAATCGAGTTGCTTCCTTTAAGCTAAGAGCTGCCATTGTTGGCAGCCCAGAGTATAGTAGGAATGATGTTTAGCGGTTGTTTCGTACTCTGATTTGTTATTCGATCAATTGTTTCCTTCTTTTAGTTGTTGCTTGTGGATACTTGTATGTGTTACCGGATCTTACGCACATATTTCATGACCACAAGGACCCGTTCTCTGATTTTGATAGCTATGATGATACTTTATGATGTGTTTGATGGCAATAGGGTGCCGGGTGAGGGCTACCCGTTGTATAAAATGTCTTTTCCTAGAGCAAGGTTTCAACTGTCTAGCAAATGGTCGATTGGATGAGGATTATCTCATATGGAGGTGGAAACCAAAGAACTGTAATGTTCCGAGCTGAGAGTCAATGTGCAGCGTTTATTGGAAAAGTTAAGAAAGAAAAGAGTCATTTTTGTCATCAGTGGTTCAATGAGCAGCACACAGTGCGAGTTGATTTATGTTTATTGATGACAGGATTGGAAGATAAGGAAAAGGTCTACGAAGTAAATTAGATACTTATGTGTCTCGTTCAGTTACTTCAATTTTATAATAGAGTTCTATCGATCAGTTTTCCTTGTGCAACACAACTGGTCTCCTGGACATGTACCAAGAAGAGTGCCAAAATCAAGTAAACTTTAATTAGTAACTGAATCTAAACAGACAAGAGTGGCGCTTGGTCTCCTGGACATGTACCAAGAAGAGTGCCAAAATCAAGTAAACTTTAATTAGTAACTGAATCTAAACAGACAATAGACTTGAATTTGGCAGACATATACTACAAACAGTGCAAAATTGATATTTCTTAACCAAAGGCCTCAAACTGGACAGCAAAGAGATTCTGGCCTAGGTTGTCTCACTTGTCTCAGAAAAATCCATCATCCATTTCGCTACTGCTCCATTTCTTGCAAGGTTTGTTATTACACTTCACTAATTCCTCTGTGGCTAAAATTGCAGTTTTCTTGAACTTGGCTGCTTCTTCTTTTGTTTAGATGAACTGTGACATTTTCCAGAATTTAACTTACACCCATTTAGTAATTTCCATTTCTCTAATCTGGGTTTGTGTTAGATTTCTCAAATTTTAAAACACAAGTTGTACCTTTTGAAGCAACAGGTTAACTATAGTTTACGTACATATCGAGAAGTAGAGGTTATCAAAGTATATATATATATAATAGAACTATATATGTTAAACAAAGGTAAAAACCTTCTACAAAATCAAAGCTAAGCAAAAATGAAAGTTAAGGAAAACAAGAGGTAGCCAGGTCTAGTTTGTAGAAAATGTTGTTTTGAATAAACTATGTAATATTATAGACAAAGTAAAAATATCGTGGATGGAAATAGCAAAAGATCACATAAGTACATGTAACATTGCGGAAATATTACTGTGCCAAAGTTTAGTAGATTGCTACATTCCTGAATGTAGAAACAATGCAAGACAAATAAAATTAAAAGAAATGGAACTCACGTCCCAAAAATCTTCCCCGGAACTCACCACTGACCAGAATAAAATAAACAGAATGTCTGAATTAATCCACTCTTCTTGGTACATGTCCAGGAGACCAGTTGTGTTGCACAAGGAAAACTGATCGATAGAACTCTATTATAAAATTGAAGTAACTGAACGAGACACATAAGTATCTAATTTACTTCGTAGACCTTTTCCTTATCTTCCAATCCTGTCATCAATAAACATAAATCAACTCGCACTGTGTGCTGCTCATTGAACCACTGATGACAAAAATGACTCTTTTCTTTCTTAACTTTTCCAATAAACGCTGCACATTGACTCTCAGCTCGGAACATTACAGTTCTTTGGTTTCCACCTCCATATGAGATAATCCTCATCCAATCGACCATTTGCTAGACAGTTGAAACCTTGCTCTAGGAAAAGACATTTTATACAACGGGTAGCCCTCACCCGGCACCCTATTGCCATCAAACACATCATAAAGTATCATCATAGCTATCAAAATCAGAGAACGGGTCCTTGTGGTCATGAAATATGTGCGTAAGATCCGGTAACACATACAAGTATCCACAAGCAACAACTAAAAAGAAGGAAACAATTGATCGAATAACAAATCAGAGTACGAAACAACCGCTAAACATCATTCCTACTATACTCTGGGCTGCCAACAATGGCAGCTCTTAGCTTAAAGGAAGCAACTCGATTAAAAGAAACACTTGGACTCATATTATTCCTCCTCAGACAATATACAACAGCCCTGGATTAAAACAATGCAACTTCCAAAAAGAAGCAAGGGACCAAATAATACCCTTGTTTCTTCTCACCAACAAATTTAGAATAACACACTGCATAACTAAGCAACAAATCTTGTTCTGTAATATAATTCATACACAACACACCACCACCAAATAAACTACACAAAATCAACAACAGATACAATCCAAGGCATCTAGCAATTTCCGATGAACTGCTTTAACCACCAAGTCTACAACGAGTATCAACCCAATTGCATTCTCGAGAACAATACACCAAAGCAAACATATATAAAGGTCCATAACCACGCTTATTGAATATGAAATGAAATGATATTAATTACAAACAATAGTTACAAAAGTCATACAACTCTGAACAATGCATCTACTTTGGATTTGGATTCTCTGGACAAGCGTTTGCAATTAATTTGCACAATGGAGGACTATCCTATTGGAAGAATTCTTACCGGGTAGACTTGCAAGCAGTAGAAATGAAATGGTGATTATTATATTGTTTAAGTCATGCTTTTTAGTTAAGAACACTAGTCTTCTTCTTCTTCTTCTTCCAAATGAGGTGTATGATCATATTATATTTTACTACTAGTTTTATGTTTAATCTGAGACAGAATTGATTCGAATATACGTTTTTGTAGATGGCGACTACCTACAGTCTCAACGTATCCGCTGGGTTACCTGCTTTCGTTGCATCCGCAGGCAATGGATTGAGGATATTACCAATGATTCTCCGGGGAAACTTATACACAACCATTTCCCGAGTACTCCACTCCCCATTTTGAGCAATCAAAAAACCTGGAGGGACTACGTCATTATTGAACTTATGAATGATGAGGACTATGGTGCAACAAACCGGATCGATTTTCTCGTGCAAAAAGAGGATCTCTTCATTGTGTCAATACGACAGGTTGTGAATGGCAATCCTGGTCTTTGGTGGGTGCTAAAAACGCTAATATCGCCAACTATTTAATCCCTGCAGCGGAGAGAATTTGGTTATTGTTCGACGGTAGCTACTGTGGTGAGGAGAAGCTTAGGTTTCCATGTGGAAGTAGGATGCTTCCGGACTTCTGGACACAGTTATTCCATGCCACTGCACTTTCAGTTACCAAAGAGCTGATGTGTAAATTTTACGTGGTTTTGGTAGAGACGGTACGCTTCAAATCTGTGTATTCAGACATAGGGGGAAGAATGCGTGCGCCTCCTCAATATGGAGAGCCCACACATTTGTTGGCAACCAGCTGGAGCCTCATAAAAGATTAGAGCACTGTGTCAACAATTATACGTGACTATGGGGGTGTTGGGCCTGAAGATGCAGAAGGTCTTGCTCTACTGGACCTTAAACTAAAAGAGTACGGATTAGACCATACTAATTTCCGAGGCATCGTGCTACTGCACAACTAGTGGTTACATGATCAAAGTAACGAACTTGGATTAATTTGCTATGACATTGGTTTTTTCTTTTCTTTTCTTTTTGTCCATTTGGGTGGACAAATTATTCACTGCCCGCACCAAGAAATGATGTGTTTTAATGATTACCAGAGCTTGTTTTAAGTGAGCATTCTCTTCTTTTAACTAGTTCAGTTCTGCTTCAAGTTCAACTGTGTAAGCCTGCCAAACAAATGGATTAGAAAAGTCTACTTTCCTAACATCTAGCTTCCTGGGACACGTTCTGAGAAACCTAATCTTGTTGCATACAATGCTTCTAGTACTTGGCTATTGTTGCTTTTTTTTTTTTTTTTTGTGGTTTGATCAAGCCCATGTAGTCATTTTCAAAGCTTGTTAAATTCGTCATGATTGATACCTTTTTGTGATTATATATTAGTAGTACTTCTCTAACTGTAAACGATAGGAGTTAATGAAGCTCTTGTTTATGTACGTAGCAGGTGAAAGAAATGAAGTAGTATTAAGCACAAGTAAGAAATGAGAAAAAACATCACATCTGAAGCATGATAGTATTTGCTTAACTGAAGCATCTACAGTATGTAATATGCCATGATCCAAAGCTTATGACTGTATGTGCTTAAATAAAACATCTTTACACGTAAACTAGTGTTGGTTGTTATGATCTATGATATATAGCAACACAAATCGAGTATTCAAGTCTTTTACCTGCTGCTAAATTCATATTAATATGTACTGTGGTCCATCTTACTGTAAGTTGCATATTGAAAGATCTGCTTCTACATTCATTCTTTCCAGTAATATTCCAGACCATATTCTTGGACCTCCTATATAAAGGATTAATTGGCTTGTTTTATGTCTGTTTTGTTGAATAATCAGTTAAAAACAATTAACTGCAAACTGCAAATTGACAAGCTGGCTTGTAGTGCATAAACAACCCCCCCTTCTAGCTAGCTAGTTTTATTTGTTCTCCTTTTTTCTTGTTGGTTATTTATTTGATGAAAAACTGATTGTATAATTGACATATAGAATATATAATACACTCTAAAACAGTTCAAGATTACTTATTCAGACTTTGTTCCATACACTGTCTCATGTGACATTGTTTTTTATATATGAGGTCTCACAGAAAAAGTTCTCTCTTCTAAGAAAATTTCTTGGTTCTGCATTAATCATGTCAAAGATTTTCACAGATCAGGGAGATAGTCAGAAACCGTGGCAGTGTCATGGGCAAAGAAGAGATAAACAAATTGTGACCTGCTCATTGAGATACTCTTACGACTACCTCCGAAGGACATTGGCAAATTCAGGTGTGTTTCTAAACAATGGTATCATCTACTAACCATAGATAACGAATTCACTGCCAGACATAATGAACTGTCCAAAAGAAATCCCATCTTGCTGATGACAAAATATGTTCCGGGTGAAAATGGAGCAGTCAGCGAGGGAAGGGCAACGATGGAACTGACCTCAGTTGACATGGAAGGAAACGTTGCTGATAGCTTCAGGACAGTGGTACAGGTCATAGTTCATAAGTTCATTTCCTGTGGTCTGCTAGTTCTCTTATGCTGTGAGTACAACATGTATGTCTTTAACCCGAGCAGACAGGAAGCTACTGATGTTACCTACAATTTCAGGATCAGAACACAGAACACTGGCTTTGATTATCTACCTGTATCACGCGATGATGAATGTGTATTTTACACTTTCATTCGAGTCTTTTTCACCTAATTTAGCTATCCTCTATGTTAATTTAGCTATATTTTAGTACATTTTATTAGAATAGTGTCACGTTTCCCTTTAGATTTTATTTTACAGGTTTTGGTTGAAATTCGGAGATTTCGGGGCAATTATATTGAAGTCTACAAGGAATTGGTGTTCCAGAAGCCTATTTTGAGTATCTGAAGGTTTCCGGATAGGATTTGGAGTCTAGGGGCCGAATCTGGAGGTTAGAAGGCTATTAGAAGTCATAAACCGAGTCCGAAAAGGTGAAGAAATCCAAATCCGCGTCGAAAAACGCGGAAATTCCGCGAAATACTGGGGGCGAACCGCCCTAGAAGAAATTCGGGGCCTATATATAGAGATCAAGTTTTTCTCCGAAAATCATATCTTTCCAAGCCTACTTTCTCACCTCTCTCTATAGTTTTAGTTAGGAACTTCCCGGGGCTTGTCCTGGGAGTTCCATAGCTTAGGGGATACTTTTTCATAGCAGATTGGAGCGCGTAGGATCGCAATCATCCGGAGATTGACAACCTTCGGTAAATCTTACAGTTTTTATCTACTTATTTTATTCTTCTTTCAATATGTTTTCTTCTATGATTGCTATTGATTGCATGCCTATTATGAGTAGCTAAATTTATCTTTGGTGGTAGTATGTGAATTCTTAGCGAGGGAAGATAATCATGCTAATGGCTATATCGCGCATTATACTCCGTGTCATTGCTTTATTTCGTTGATCAGTTGCAACCAAAATTCTCGTATGTTGTATTGATTATTATGCACGCATGGACACTTGTCGACCAATCAGACCAATTATCTTCGTAGTGTTGAATAATTACGGAACACATTAGGACGTTAGTTGTTGACGAGTCAGACCCATATTATCTTCGTAGTGCTTAATACTTGGAACATGACACAAGATTGATTCAAAGATCTCTATGCAAGACCGAGGAATTTATGCATGATTATCGACCCCTTATGTTAAGAAGGACCATTCTATCACCAATCTCCATCATCTGCTTGAAAACTCCTATTGCTTTCTATCTGTTGTTTTATATTCTCTTGTTAAATAGATAAAGCTAGTTATAGTCCTGAGAGAACGACACTCGAGTCATTCTACTACTACACTACTGTTTTCGTTGTAGTTGTGGATTGCCTTTGGCTAAATTACAAATATTATTTGCTGAATCGAGACCTGACAAATCTCCGTTCATCAAATTGGCGCCGTTGCCGGGTACTATACTCCTTTTTTCTATTTAATTTGTTTATATTTACAGCTTTAGATTCCTAATTCTTTTAGTTTTAGTTTTCCTTTTTAATCTCTCTCTGCTTTCCTAGTTTGTTTCTAATCACCTTTCCTAGTCTGTCACAGATAGTGTATGCCGCATACACGTTCTGCAGGAACACCGCTTGCTGATTCAATTGCTGAGATCGATAGAGTCTACCACCAGAGAAGGCGACTACTTGAAAGGCGCGCACTAGAGGAAATAGAGGAAACCGATTTCTCTGAATCTCTAATTAGTCTATTCAAGGAAATCGACGGAATGGCAGAAGCTAGACCACTGAAGGCATGGGTACAACCCACCAAAGATCGTATGAGGGGACCGGCGATTGTTCTTTCGCCTGCAACCCGAGATCTAGAGATCAAGAACCACGCATTCCAACAACTTCCGAGGTTTTATGGCTTATCAAGGGAAGATGTGATGGGGTACTTGAACGATATCGATGATTTCGTCAACCAACTCCCACGACCCGGAGCTAACATAACAACGGATGAGTTGAGGATGAAGGTTTTTGCTATGGGACTTGGCGACAGAGCCAAGTCATGGCTGAGCTCTCTTCCAGCAGGCTCGCTGGACACTTGGGAAAAGGTTTTTTCAGCTTTCATGGAGAAATACTTCCCACACACTCTGACTACCGCGCTTAAGGCGCAGATCACTGGATTCAAGCAAGACTATGATGAGACCATCTATAACGCATTCGAGAGGTTCCAAGATCTCACGAACAAGTGCCCTCACCATGGTTTTGAACTTTCTGACTTAGTCCAACACTTCTACAATGGACTAACCTTCGAGAACCAACAAGTGGTGGATTTCCAATGCCGAGGCAATATTTGGGAGGAAACCGCAGAAGCCGTCTGGGCTGTTTTCGAAAGGCTTGCTAAGGGTTCACAGTTCAAGGACCCAAGAGCAATGGTTAGGAGACGTGGACCTGAAGCTCCACCGACTCAAGAAGCCCCTATGTACAGGGGGAATGGGGATCAATTCGAGTGCTTTACCAACGAATTGAAGCAAGTCCTCAAGAGCGCCACCGGAACAACTGTTTCGAACGAAGTATGCCGAATATGCAAGAACTATGGGCATGGGGCTCATATGCGTAGATCGGAGCTGGCATACGATGATGGCAACTGGGCTCGAGGAGGCGAAGAAGAAGCCTTTGCTACGGAATTTGGCACTCAAGAAGTTAGCTATGGACAAGACGGTAGGAATCCTCGAGGTGGATTTTGGAGAAGAGGATACCGTAACAATCAAGGATATGCACCGGCTAACCAAACTTATGGACCTAACCAAGACCGTAGTAGGCTGAACTATGGTAATGATCACTGCGAAAACCCCGCTCCGAAAGAGCCACCGAAGTCGAAGTCGGCTCTACTGATGGAGAACTTACAGAAGATGGTCGATCACACACAAAGTTTTCTCAAACGTTATGAAGAAGACTCCGAGAAGACTAGGGCAAGGCTTGATAAATTGGAAGAAAGCACTAGGCTCGCCCATCAAAAGATGCAAGAGTTGATCGACCGGAAACTACCTAGCAGCACTGTGAAGTCGAATGCCATTACATTGGCTGATGATGTACCTGACGAAATCACCATCAGGAAGGGTGTTAGGTGCAAGTGTTGCATGGAGGAAGAACTTCTACAGGCTGAGGAAGAAGCGAAGGGCCTTGGTTCTGACGCAAGTGATGAGGAGCAAGAGGATCCCGAACCACTCCCTAAAAGTTTCGATGTTAAGGTAGGGACTGGCGAGCTTGAAGATGTCCGTGCCACACTAGACACGGGATCCTACTCAAACATAATCCCTTTGAACGTGTTTGAAAAGAGCAACCTTGGAAAACTATCTGAGCAAAGGGCTATTGTGCGTCTGGCGGATGGATCCTTTATGAGACCCGAGGGCGTTGTGAAAAACGTGTTGGTCAAGATTGGTGAAGCATCTATATACACCAATTTCGTAGTTATGCCGGCGTCTGCACCTGGAACGGGGGATGTCATACTCTTAGGGCAACCATTCTTGACTAAACTACGTTCCGTGATGGACATCTACCAAAGAACTTGCACCATCGAAGTGGACGGAAAGCAACACGTGTTGCACGCCATACCTGATCCACCTGATCCGCCCGATATTTCTTTCACTACTCACTACTGTGGTCTTGCAGCCTATATTCTTTCTTATTCACAGGTTCGTGGCATGGAGAGGAGATCAATGAAGGGGAAGCCTAGTACCCGCAAAAAGAAGAGATAGGCGCAGACAGGAGTCGAGTCAAAGACTTTAAACAATGGCGCTATCCGGGAGGCAACCCGGAGATTTTATCGCTTTCTTTACCGCTTTAATTTTTTATCTCACGAGTTTGATTGAGTATTTTAGGTCACTTATACAAGCATTAGCTCTCACCTTGGATCCACTTTCGACGTTCGGGACGAGCGACGACGTTCAGGTTTGGGGAGGAGGTTATCGCTGGTTATCTTTATACTTATCTTGCTTATGAAAAACTCGTGAAATTTTTGCATTTGCACGTTTACTGCTTTCCTAGGATAGTTTTGCATGTTTTATATGGAGTTTATTGCCGAATTTTTTGAACTTTTTTATTGGGTAGATCAACTAACTATGCCATTAATCGTATGCTTCATCTCTATGAATTTGTTTGAGGTTTTTCTCGCTTGGCTTGTCACATTTACGTATTGCACTTAGTTGAGCTAGGTAGTCTCGACATCACTTAGTGGTGTTTTCTCTACTGTGGTTCACGATGGCCTTTATAATAGGATGATGCATGTTAGGGTCTTATGGTTGTTTTCCCGAGTAATTATGTACCTAAGAGGCAACAAGTCTTCACCATGCTTTGAGATTGCTAAATGCCTAGGAAGGAGGTAGTGTGAGGATGTGTGATCCTTTGTTTATAACCTATTCTTCCGAATAGGTTTGGGGAGGGGGTTACACCATCATAGACTTGTTTCTGTTTTTCATTCTCGTATCGTGAGTTTATTTTTCTTTTTTCGTAAATTTTGTACTCCAACCTATTCTTTCGAATAGGTTTGGGGAAGTCGTGTGAGTCTTTTTGTTTCTCTTTTTGTTATGCTACTGCTGGCTAGAAAAAAAATCGAAAAAAAAGAAAGAAAAAATTCCAGAAAAAAGAGAAAGAGAAAATGAAAAAAGAATTTGGAAAGAAAAAAAGAAAAGAAAAGAAGACCCCAAAAAAGCAAAAAAAGGTCCAAAAAAGAAAGCCAAAAGCAGTTTAGCAAAGTTTTGAGTCTTTTCCATTTTTGTATTGTTCGTAATCGTGTTTTTCTATTTTTATTTTTTATCTTTTTTGTCTTAAGTGTCATATGTTCTAGACCACCCTCGTCCTGCCATTCAGGAAGTGGTGAATAGCTTAAGACTTTACTTGAGAGATGGGTAGAATAGGGGAGTGTTATCTTTTATAGGAAACCCTCCTTCGTTTGATGAGAGCCAGTACTGGTTCGACCTCTTTTGAGGAAAAGTCTTAACATGGTGGAACAGCAGTAAGTCCTCAGTTTCATAGGCACGGGGCAACCATTCGTATCTTAGCATGCATCATTACGTCGTCACTGACTAGGTCCAGGTAGAGAATGTTACGAGAGACTATCTTGTCTTGACATAAGTGCTTATGTGGATGTGTATAAGTCAATCGAGGTATTCTTCAACCTATATTCATGCTTTGATTTATATGGTTTTTGTTCATATGTTATTTGGTAGAATCAGTAATTTAGTTCATTTTATTTGGCATGAAACTTCATTTTTGAGTCTTGCATGTTTTTTGTATTAGAGTCTAGCTTAGTTGCTTGAGGACAAGCAAAGGTTCGGTTTGGGGAGTTTGATGAATGTGTATTTTACACTTTCATTCGAGTCTTTTTCACCTAATTTAGCTATCCTCTATGTTAATTTAGCTATATTTTAGTACATTTTATTAGAATAGTGTCACGTTTCCCTTTAGATTTTATTTTACAGGTTTTGGTTGAAATTCGGAGATTTCGGGGCAATTATATTTATTTTACAGGTTTTGGTTGAAAGTCTACAAGGAATTGGTGTTCCAGAAGCCTATTTGGAGTATCTGAAGGTTTCCGGATAGGATTTGGAGTCTAGGGGCCGAATCTGGAGGTTAGAAGGCTATTAGAAGTCATAAACCGAGTCCGAAAAGGTGAAGAAATCCAAATCTGGGTCGAAAAACGCGGAAAATCCGTGAAATACTGGGGAGCGAACCGCCCCAGCACCGGGCGAACCGCCCCAGAAGAAATTCGGGGCCTATATATAGAGCTCAAGTTTTTCTCCGAAAATCATATCTTTCCAAGCCTACTTTCTCACCTCTCTCTATAGTTTTAGGTAGGAACTTCCCGGGGCTTGTCCTGGGAGTTCCATAGCTTAGGGGATACTTTTTCATTGCAGATTGGAGCGCGTAGGATCGCAATCATCCGGAGATTGACAACCTTCGGTAACTTTGTATCTTACAGTTTTTATCTACTTATTTTATTCTTCTTTCAATATGTTTTCTTCTATGATTGCTATTGATTGCATGCCTATTATGAGTAGCTAAATTTATCATTGGTGGTAGTATGTGAATTCTTAGCGAGGGAAGATAATCATGCTAATGGCTATATCGCGCATTATACTCCGTGTCATTGCTTTATTTCGTTGATCAGTTGCAACCAAAATTCTCGTACGTTGTATTGATTATTATGCACGCATGGACACTTGTCGACCAATCAGACCAATTATCTTCGTAGTGTTGAATAATTACGGAACACATTAGGACGTTAGTTGTTGACGAGTCAGACCCATATTATCTTCGTAGTGCTTAATACTTGCAACAGGACACAAGATTGATTCAAAGATCTCTATGCAAGACCGAGGAATTTATGCATGATTATCGACCCATTATGTTAAGAAGGACCATACTATCACCAATCTCCATTATCTGCTTGAAAACCCCTATTGCTTTCTATCTGTTGTTTTATATTCTCTTGTTAAATAGATAAAGCTAGTTATAGTCCTGAGAGAACGACACTCGATTCATTCTACTACTACACTACTGTTTTCGTTGTAGTTGTGGATTGCCTTTGGCTAAATTACAAATATTATTTGCTGAATCGAGACCGACAAATCTCCGTTCATCACGCGAATACAAAGTCTTTCTCTTGTTTGAGGAGGTCATTCCTTATCTAATTTTCACGTTCAGAAGTGGCGAATTAACTGGTTCTTGGGAAGGCAAAACTCAAGCTCGTCCAGAGAGTGTGTGCCCAAGTACTCTCTAAATTTGAATGGCAAAATTTACTGGGCTGGTTCATCTTGTCTAAACAAGGGACCAATACTATCGTTTGACCTGGAGGAGGAGAAGTTCAACAACATCAGTTACCCTCCACATGAATGCAACATGTACAGTTTCTCTGAAATAACTGGAATTCGAGGTTCCCTGGGAGCAATTGGTTGTCCAGTGAACTCATCAGCAATGGAGGTTTGGTTATTCAATGATAAAGAGAACATTTGGTGTATGAACGACAAATAGATCTGTTTCCGCTTAGCATGAACTATAGTTTCTTCACCTAGCCAAGGTGATGAGATATTGATCCACACGGAGAAGAAAGGTTTTGTGATCTACAACATAATTATACTTGTTGGAGCAAGTGTGAGCCGATCCCACGGCCACGGAACGGATTGTTGGACAATCGAGAAACGTTCCCATAACTGCGCATAGTTGTTCGAAGAATGATTGTCGAACAATGGAAGTACCCACCGGACACTCCCATCGATGTATACTCTACACTGAAGTGTCTATGGGAACCGATAAGTTGTCGAAGTGATGTCAGTCGTCCTTTGGACTTACAGGACTTTATCATCACATTTGTTGCCTCATATCCTTGGTGGACCCGTCGATGTCAGCTCTGAATAAGCAGTTGACCTAAGACACGATCCAGGATTATGGCTACATACAAATGGGGATGATAAGTGTTTTTGTGAAGGATTCATCTCTCATGTGTAGCACAGGAGAGCACTGCTCATAGTCTTCATAGTTGTGTTGGTAAAGTCACTGGCCAGTGCATCGATATATTATGATGGTCATAAGTATATCTTAGTAACCAAGCAACTCCGTGCTCGTGGATGTATTATTGGGATAGACACATCATCGATCCTAGATACATTCGAGTCAGTCAAATGAAGGGACGTTACCATCGCCGCGTTGAGCGCAACAGACTTCGCAACGAAAGGGTTTGCTTTGAGAAACCTCTCAAACGTCCTCATGTATTAATATTGTAAATGGAACCATCTAGGAATTCCATTTTGCCTAGTCTAGGACTTGCTTAATACAATGAGGCCCTATGGGTCACACTATGTGGTGATTCAGCTTATCAGAATATCCTTGAAGATGGAATCGCAATTAATTTGGAATTAATTGTGATTGATGGATTATAATTGATTTGGAATTAATTATAATATTTGGTGGCTCAACTAATGATTTGGAATTGTTAATTGAATTGGCTAATTAATTGTATTTTATGTAAACACAATTAAAGATTATATATTAGAAATATAATAGAGGTTTGATTTGAAAGGATATGTTAATTTAGAATTGACATATGCATATGGGCAAAATCTACTTGGAGTTTGAATTGCCTTAGAACTATAAGTGGGTCCCCAAATTGGGACCCACCTATCTCCCGTAGGACAGACGCGCGCGTGCGCAGGAGCTGGAGTAGGGGAAGGAGTTCGACTCCTTCCTCTATTAGAAGTCCAAGGGATAAGTTAGATTTTCCTGATTGAGTTTTAATTTGATTGGGAATGCATCTAGACCTGATAATGGGTTCCTTGTGCGATAAGAATTAGATTCTTATTCCTTTACGAAGTCTAATTGCTTATGCTCTAGGCTTCTATAGACTACTATATATAGTAGACTATTAGAGAGCTTTGGATACAGTTTTGCACACAGTCTACCCAGTTTCCTTAGAGAAAATAAAAAGCTCTCCCCTCCTCTTTAGCCACCCGCGCGCGCGCCACCTCGCCGGAGGAATCGCCGTCCCGTCTTCTTGGTCACACAAAGAATATTCTAGTATTCTTCCGATAGGCTGTTCATCCGTGGATACCAAGGTTGAGGTTCTAGGAGCTGGAAACTAACTCTTATTGTCTTGCAGATAATCAGAGTATTGCAGATATCTTCGACTTCAACGAAGTAGAAGATACACAGGATTATTACGAAGACTTGGAAGCTGCTTTGGAAGTAAGGTTAGTATTCTAATTGACGTGTTTATATATATACGGCATATACATAATCAATTAACCTGTATGTTAAGAAAAATTTTGAAATTTCGTTGCGTACCCTAGGGGTAACTCTGACCGTATTTTCTTACAGTGGTATCAGAGCGAGGTTAATTGATTACGTATATACGTATATATATTGTATGCTTTCGTAGTTATGTGGATGCAATTGATTCTATGATTAATTCGATTTTCAAAAGTTTTGTTTTTATATAAATTTAGAATTTATATTTTTCAAAAAAAAAAAAAAAAGTTTATATATATTTGACCGAGCCGCCTGCGCGGCGCGGCCGCCTTCGTGACGCAGGCGGCGGGCGCCTGCGGTTCCGCAGGCGCCGCGGGCACCCGGGTGCACCCGCGCCTGCGGACGCAGGCGCCCGTGCGCCGGGCGCCTGCGGCCGCGGCGCCCGTGCCTGCGTGCCACAAGCGCCGGACGCCCGCGGCCGCAGGCACGTTAGAGGACGGGACTAGGTCCCATCCCATATTTTAATATATATATATTTTTCGGGTTGGACCCAAAATCGAATTTTGAAAATTTTGAGGATTGAATTTTATATTTGGAATATAAATATGATTTAATTGTAATTGTTTTTAACTAGAGGGGTTAAATTTAATTAGTATAAAGTTAAAGGGCTTATTTGTAATTTATCAATTTATTGTTTATTGCAAATTAGTCCTTCTACTATTGAATTTTAGATTTAACACCTCCAAGGTTTCAAAAATTACAATTAAGTCCTTCGGGTTTTTGAAAATTGCTACTTGGTCAATAGAATTTTCGATTTTTCAATCTAGTCCAAATTTTCAATTATTTCATAGAGATTATAAGTATGGGATTATAATTTTCATAATGAAATTATGAAGTCATTTGGCATCCACATAGGCTACTACATGTTTTGTTTGCTCGATATGCTATTGTTTGACAATGCATGTTTAAATACCAAGTATTTTACTTTCCGTTCGACCGCTATGCATGCGAGGGTAGGCGGCGCCCTCTTATATGTCGGACCGCATATTTTATGTATGGTTAGGCGGCACCCATTATGTGCTTGACCGCGTTTAGAACTAGAATGGATAGGCGACATCCATTACGTGTAGACCGCTCATGCATGATGGGTAGGCGGCGCCCTTATTTGTTGGTAGATGACTGATAACAACCCTCAAGCGACAAGCCCCAACCAATATAAGTACAGAAATATATATATGTATGTATTTCTGAGATGCTTTCCATAGGGTGCTTTAATTCTGAACTTTCATTGCGTTTTCTTGTATTGGCGACCTCGTCTTACAGACTCGCAGTGATCGTCAAATTAGAGTAAGCCTATGGTTATGACTTACTGCGTATTGTATCTAGCGACCTCGATAGGTACAATATGTAGGGCATCGGGTTAAAATAGATTTAACAACCTTATTAGATGAGCACGAGGTTGTCACAGGTCCACCACTAGATAAGAGATGGGAGAGGGTTCTCTATATTTTATTTTGTCCACCCCCAGGCCCCTTACTTTCGGGTAGAATTGTCAACTGTGACTTCCACTCTATTTGTATTTTGTGCAAGAGTTGCGTGACGCAATTGGATAGTCCTACCGGTCATATTATGCTATGCGACCAGCCCCCGTTGGAGTATAGCATAGTATGGATTTGGATCTTGGCCACTATGGTAACTTGTTGGGCATTACCCGTATGTTTGTTTTGGGGGCAAGCATATGTGAAAATAGTGGGAGCTAAACAGCTAAAGGACCTTGTTGTTTAGTTATGTTGACTGTGTATTTAGAAGTAATATTTCAATAGTTGATTTATTATTTTTGTTCTATATTATTTCTCCTTAGGAAATTAGAAATGGCGAGTATCTCGCTCCGTGCTGTCTTAGAGAAGTAAATTTTGACCGGACCAAACTTCCTAGATTGGATCAGGAATATACGTTTGGTGCTGAGGTACGAAAAGATTGAGTACGTCTTGGACGAGGTCATTCCCGTGTGCCCCGAAAATCAGACTGCCGATCATGTTGCTGCTTGGAATCAAGCCAACAAGGCAAAGTCTGATAAGCATCTTGAGGATGCTAGATCCGCGCAGTGTATTATGCTGGCGGCAACGAGCGATGAGCTGCAGAGGCAACATGAAAGCATGTTGCCGTATGAGATGCTGAAGCATCTTGAGTCGCTCTTTAAGACGACAGCTAGAAGTGTTGAATTTGATTTGATCAAAGAGATACACAGATGCAAGCTCAATGAAGGAGGGAACATGTCTGAGCATGTTCTCAAAATGATTGGTCTCTTTGAAAAGCTTGTCGATGCCGGCGTTAAGCTAGAGAACAAGACCATGGTGATCTTTGTCCTTTAATCATTGCCGAGTTCGTATTCGCAGTTCATCATTAATTACACGATGAATGCGAAGGACGTAACACTGCCTGAACTTCATAATTTGCTGAAGACATATGATCAAACTCTTCCTAAGAAGGAAAAGTCGATCATGCTTGTTGGGCAACCGTCTAACCCAAACCCGAGAAACAAAGGTGCTAAGGGTAAAGGAAAGTCGGGAGCCAAGGCTAACACTTCGAGTGATAAGCCTAAGTGTCTGAACCAGAAAAGGAAGTTCAAGAGAAGCGGAACGGTACGCACAGATGAATGTCTTTTCTGTAAGAAGAAAGGACATTGGAAGAAAGATTGCCTTAAGCTGAGGGCAGATCAAGCTAAGAAGCCATCGGCTTCTGGCTCAGGTATGTTTGTTATTGAAATGAACATGACTACTTTTGACTCCAATGGTTGGGTATTAGATACAGCCTGTAGCTCACACATTTGTAATAATGTGCAGGGGCTAATTGATCACAGGCTAGTCAAGCAAGGTGAAATCGACTTGCATGTTGGGAACGACAATCCAGTTGAAGCCAAACGCGTTGGACGCAGCAAGATAGATTTACCTTCGGGACAATGTTTAGAACTTGATAATGTTTATTTTGTTCCATCCATTGTCAGAAATATTATTTCCATTCCATTGTTAGACAATATGGGTTTTTCCTTTCAATTTGCAAATAATACTTGTTATTTTTCATTAAATGATCAGTATTATGGAAAAGCTCGCTTAGAGAATGGTTTATATATTTTGCAAAGTAGTCTACCTTTATTTCAAATACATAACAAACAACCGTCTTCAAGTAGGAAGAATAATCCATCTTATCTATGGCATTGTCGGCTAGGCCATATCAATGAAACACGGATTCAAAGGCTAAGGAAGTTTGACTACTTAGAACCATTTGATTTTGAATCATATGGTACATGCGAATCATGTGTTAAGGGTAAGATGACGAACAAACCTTTTGTTGGACAAGGTGTTCGTGCCACTCGCTGCTTAGAGCTCATACATACCGATGTATGTGGACCTTTTAAAGTCCATGCGCATGGGGGTTATCCTTACTTCGTTACCTTTACTGACGATATCTCAAGGTATGGATATATTTATCTTATGAAAAATAAATCCGAGACCTTTGGGAAATTCAAGGAGTTTAGGAATGAGGTCGAGAATGAATTGAACCTAAGGATAGTCACTCTTTCGAGGAGGTGAATACCTTAGTGAAGAATATATCGACTACTTGAAGGGAAATGGAATTCAATCGCAATGGACTCCTCCTGGAACACCACAGTTAAATGGTGTGTCTGAGAGAAGGAATCGAACCCTGTTAGACATGGTGAGATCAATGATTCAATTCTCGACTCTTCCAAAATATCTGTGGGGATATGCACTACAAACTGCAATCTACATTCTGAACCGTGTACCATCTAAATCAGTGGAGAAAACTCCTTATGAGTTATGGAAGGGAAAGAAGCCCTCACTAGGCTATCTTAGACCTTGGGGCTGTCCTGCGATAGTCAAACTGATGCTCACTGATAAGTTAGATGCCAAGGGTGTCAAATTATATTTCATAGGCTATCCTCGTCAGACGAGAGGCTATGAATTCTATCATGCTGAAGATCACAAGGTGATTGTATCTAGAAACCTCAAGTTTTTAGAAGCTGAATACCTTGAAGAAGAGAGGTTAAATGACATGATAAAACTTGAAGAAATTCAAGACTTTGACACGCGCGAACATGAGTTCTCTAAATCTTCTGATTTGGACTCAAGTTCAGTGGGAGCTTTCGAAGCAGACAAGGGTAATGATATGACACTTGCTAGGCATGTCATAGTTAGTGGGAGTCATGTGATTAGATCAACAGTTGAAACCACACCAACAGAACCCGTTGTCCACCAACCTGTGCAACAAGTTGCACAAGAGCAGCCTCCCGCAAGGGAACAGGGTCGCGGGGCGCGGCCAGCTGCATCAGTACCCACTGATAATGTTCGTGTTACACGAAGCCAGAAAAGAAAAGCACCAGAACCAGTCGAGCTCCGTAGGTCGAAGAGGATCCTAAAAGGACCTCAGAAGCAAAGCCTTATGATAGAAGACATCAGTGAACTTGATGTCGGCTTATCAGATCGGGAAGATCCCGAGACCTACAAAGAGGCAATAATTGATATTGACTCAGACAAATGGCAAGAGGCCATGGAATTGGAAATGGACTCCATGTACCAGAATCAAGTTTGGAACTTGGTAGACTTGCCCCAAGGGGTTAGACCTATTGGGTGCAAATGGGTCTTTAAACGAAAGACAGATGCCGATGGCAAGGTACAAACGCACAAAGCTAGGCTTGTGGCGAAAGGCTACACGCAAAGGTATGGCATCGATTACGATGAAACCTTTTCACCGGTAGCAAAATTGAAGTCCATTCGAATTCTACTTGCGATAGCTGCCTACTATGATTATGAGATCTGGCAGATGGATGTAAAGACTGCCTTCCTCAATGGCAACCTTGAGGAAGAAGTCTATATGGTACTGATGAATGTGTATTTTACACTTTCATTTGAGTCTTTTTCACCTATTTTAGCTATCCTCTATGTTAATTTAGCTATATTTTAGTGCATTTTATTAGAATAGTGTCACGTTTCCCTTTAGTTTTTATTTTACAGGTTTTGGTTGAAAAACGAGGTTTTCCGGGCAATTATATTGAAGTAGACAAGGAATTGGTGTTCTAGAAGCCTAATTGGAGTATCTGAAAGATTCGGGATAGGACTTGAAGTCTAGGGGTCGAGTCTGAAGGCTACAAGGTTACTAGAAGGCAGAAACCGAGTCCGAAAAGGGGAAGAAATCCAAAAACGCGTCGAAAATGCGTAAAAGGCCGAAAAACACTCCCGGGCGAGTCGCCCGGGACGTGGGACGAGTCGCCCCACACCAGGCGAATCGTCCGGTGTGTGGGGCCCTTCACCCCACACAATTCGAACACCTATATATATGAGTTCAGTTTTCTCCGTTTTTCATACTTTTCCAGACATTTTCTCTCACCTTTCTCTGTAGTTTTAGGTAGGAATTTCCCAGAGCCTGTTCTGGGGGTTCTTAGCTTAGGAAATACTTTTTCTTAGCAATTTGGAGCATGTAAGATCGCGATTCTTCGGAGATTGACAACCTTCGGTAACATTGTATCTTACAGTTTTTCTATTTATATTTATATATCTTTCATCATGTTTTCATTCATTCGTGGTATGATTTATGTTGATTGCATGACAACTATGAGTAGCTAAACTTCTCGTTGGTGATAGTATGTGATTTCTTAGCGAAGGGTTAATAATTATGCTAATGGCTATATCGCGTATTATACTCTGAGTTATTGCTTTATTTCTTTGATCTATCTAAATCTATATCTTCGTAGTGTTGAATAATTACGGAACACAACTGAACAATTCATTGATCAAAGATCTCCATGCAAGACCGAGGAATTTATGCATGATTATTAACCTGCTATGCTTTGAATGACCATACTATCACCAATCTCCATTATCTGTTAAGAAAAACCTTTGCTAAGACGTCTGTTGTTTTATATTCTTAAGTTAGATTAGATAAAGCTAGTTATAGTCCTTAGAGATCGACACTCGAGGTTATTCTACTGCTACACTATGGTTTTCGTTGTAGTTGTGAATTGCCTTTGGCTAAATACAAATTTATTTGATTAATTAGAATCTGACAAATTCCGGTTCATCAGGTACAGTCGGAAGGTTTTATTAGTAAAACCAGGCCAACTGCTGTATGCAAATTACAAAGATCCATCTATGGGCTAAAGCAAGCGTCTAGGAGCTGGAATATTGATGAACGCGGATTTGTCAGTTCCGGATTCAGTCAAATAATATTTGTAATTTAGCCAAAGGCAATCCACAACTACAACTAAAACCGTAGTGTAGCAGTAGAATGACTCGAGTGTCGTTCTCTCAGGACTATAACTAGCTTTATCTATTTAACAAGAGAATATAAAACAGCAGACAGATAGCAATAGAGGGTTTCTAGCAGATAATGGAGATTGGTGATAGTATGGCCCTTCTTAACATAACGGGTCGATAATCATGCATAAATTACTCGGTCTTGCATAGAGATCTTTGAATCAATCTAGTGTCCTGTTGCAAGTATTAAGCACTACGAAGATAATTTGGTCTGACTAGTCAATCACTATTGTCCTAATGTGTTCCGTAATTATTCAACACTACGAAGATAATTGGTCTGATGGTCGACTAGTGTCCAATTGTGCATAATAATCAATACAACATACGAGAATTTTGGTTACAACTGATCAACGAAATAAAGCAATGACACGGAGTATAATGCGCGATATAGCCATTAGCATGATTATCTTCCCTTCGCTAAGAATTCACATACTACCACCAACGATAAGTTTAGCTACTCATAATAAGCATGCAGTCAACATAAATCATAGAAGAAAACATGTTGAAAGAATATAAAATAAGTAGAATAAAACTGTAAGATACAAAGTTACCGAAGGTTGTCAATCTCCGGATGATTGCGGTCCTACGAGCTCCAAACTGCTATAAAAAAGTATCCCCTAAGCTACAGAACTCCCAGGACAGGCCCCGGGAAGTTCCTACCTAAAACTATAGAGAGAGGTGAGAGAGAAGGTCTGGAAAGATATGATTTTCGGAGAGAAAACTGAGCACTATATATAGGCCCCGAAAAAACTCCGGGGCGGTTCGCCCCCTGGCTTTTTCGTGGAATTCCGCATTTTTCGACGCGGATTTGGATTTTTTCACCTTTTCGGACTCGGTTTCTGACTTCTAGTGGCCTTCTAACCTCCAGATTTGACTCCTAGACTCCAAATCCTATCCGGAAACCTTCAGATACTCTAAATAGGCTTCTGGAACACCAATACCTTGTCAACTTCAATATAATTGCCCGGAATTCTTCGAATTTCAACCAAAACCTGTAAAATAAAATCTAAAGGGAAACGTGACACTATTCTAATAAAATGTACTAAAATATAGCTAAATTAACATAGAGGATAGCTAAAATAGGTGAAAAAAACTCGAATGAAAGTGTAAAATACACATTCATCAAACTCCCCAAACCGAACCTTTGCTTGTCCTCAAGCAACTAAGCTAGACTCTAATACAAAAAACATGCAAGACACAAAATGGAGTTACATGTCAAATAAAATGAACTAATCTACTGAATCTATCAAATAACATATGAACAAAAACCATATAAATCAAAGCATGAATATAGGTTGAAGAATACCTCGATTGACTTATACACATCCACATAAGCACTTATGTCAAGACAAGATAGTCTCTCGTAACATTCTCTACCTGGACCTAGTCAGTGACGACGTAATGATGCATGCTAACATACGAATGGTTGTCCCGTGCCTACAAAACTGAGGACTTACTGCTGTTCCACCATGTTAAGACTTTCCCTCAAAGAGGTCGAACCAGTACTGGCTCTCATCAAACGAAGGAGGGTTCCCTATAAAAGATAACACTCCCCTATTCTATCCATCTCTAAAGTAAAGTCTTAAGATATTCACCACTTCCTGAATGGCAGGACGAGGGTGGTCTAGAACAGATGACACTCAAGACAAAAAAATATAAAAAATAGAAAATTTACAACACGATTACGAACATTACAAGAATTGGAAAATGAGACACAACACTTTGCTAAACTGCTATTTGGCTTTCTTTTTTGGACCCTTCTTTTGCTTTTTTGAGGTCTTTTCTTTTTTTTCTTTTTTTCTTTCTAGATTTTTTTCTTTTTCTCTCTTTTTTTTTTTTCTGGAATTTTTCTTTCTTTTTTTTTTTTCGATTTTTTTCTAGCCAGCAGTAGCATAACAAAAAGAGAAACAAAATGACTCACACGACTTCCCCAAACCTATTCGAAAGAATAGGTTGGAGTACAAAATTTACGGAAAAGGAAAATAAACTCACGATACGAAAATGAAAAACAGAAACAAGTCTATTGATGGTGTAACCCCCTCCCCAAACCTATTCGGAAGAATAGTTTATAAACAAAGGATCACACAACCTCACACTACCTCCTTCCTAGGCATTTAGCAATCTCAAAGCATGGTGAAGACTTGTTGCCTCTTAGGTACATAATTACTCGGGAAAACAACCATAAGGCCCTAACATGCATCATCCTATTATAAAGGCCTTCGTGAACCGCAGTAGAGAAAACACCACGAAGTGATGTCGAGCCTACCAAGCTTAACTAAGTGCAATACATAAATGTGACAAGCCAAGCGAGAAAAACCTCAAACAAATTCATAGAGATGAAGCATATGATTAATGGCATAGTTAGTTGATCTACCCAATAAAAAAGTTCAAAAAATTCGGCAATAAACTCCATATAAAACATGCAATACTATCCTAAGATGAATGTAGTGAATGCAACCTAAAAAATCTAAGAAAGCAGTAAACGTGCAAATACAAATGCAAACAAAGAACAAGATACTAATCAACACAAAGCCAAACAATACTTAACATCACGGTTCACATCCCATCCCCCTTACGATTCTTAAGCTAGCCCCTAGCAAAAGAGAATGAGTAATAAGAAGTGATACTAGATGTTACCGAACGGTTTGGCCTCGGTTGGCTGAGAGTGGACATGTGAAAGGACTAATCATCGGGATGGTAATCCCCATAAAAGTCCCTCCACATGTCAGACATGAGCTCATTGGACTGACGTAGAGCCTCCTGCTGCTGCTGGATGAGCTGTTGCTGCTCCCACCTTTGCTGCCTATCCTCTCGGCGATGCTGCCTCCATAGTATCCTCATGATCGGGATCACTCGGCTGGAAGGGTGCTCCTACATCAGCAGCGGCAGCCGTGGGGTTCTTCAACTGATACCTATTCAGCTGCACCTCAATGGTTGAGGGTGAAAGGGCAGCGACCTCGCAATCCCCCTCCTCAATGTCATCGACCCCATGATATTTGCAGTAGGCTGTGATGAAGCTTGGGAAGATAAAGGGCTTCCTCTTCTTTTCCCAGTGGCGCTCGTACTCCTCATACATGATGTGCCCTATGTTGATCCGATGTCTGTCTATCAGGCAGTAGAGGAGCTCGGCGTAGTAGGGATGAATCCACGAGTCATTCTTCCTAGGGATCAAGTTGAAGATGCAGAATTTCATCATCACCTTAGCTTCAATGCTAAGGTCGTTCTGACTTATCCGTGTAGGTTCTCCCCCGATTTCTGGATATCGGTACTCCCTGTTGCAGATCACGTCTGTGATATGTCTTCCTATCCCCCTAGAGGCCCTCGAATACAGGTAGGCATGGTCGCTCCCTGTGAATTCCTGATGCCCAAAATGGATGAATGAAGAAATGTGCTCTGGTGTCCACGGTATTATCAGGCCTCGGACTAGTACCCCATTCTTCTCCTCGAGATCTGTGTATCCAGTGTAGAACTCTTGGAGGAGGCTCTTGTCGTACCCCTTGAACCTGTTGGAACTGTACCATACCCAATTCCTTCGTGACCCCAATCGTGATAGCGTCCTATACCCCGCTGTATCAACTGCTGACTCTGGAACATCAATCCTCCTGTCTGGGATGATCGATCTCCCTCCGTCGGCCAGCTCCGCTTCTAGCCTTTGACGCACCTCTACCGCAGCTGCAGATAACTCGTATATATGGTGAGATGGTTGGGAGCTTGATGCTACTCCCTTCCCCTTTCTGCTCGAGCCGGCTCTCCTCGATCTCGATGCAATGATTCCTACAAACAGCAATTAGTATCTTGTACGATGCAAAACAGACCTATGCATATGTAAATATACGAGCGAACAAACGAGCAATATCTTCAAAAATCCAACTCCTCAAAAACCCAAAGTCTAGTCTAGCCATTTCATTACGCAACATATCAATGTAGCTACTACAATAACATATCACATTATGCTCTTGCTAAACAACAAATGCCTTGAATCACAAGGTTCAATCCATACCATAATAATCAAAAGTCTAACATAAATCCTCAACTCCATCAATCATGCATTCTACCAATGCATCCATCATTATCATATCAACAAACACATGTTTAAGCATGGAATGATAGTAAGAGATACATTTCCTAACAAGATATATCATCTAATAGCAAAAATCTCAAATCAACAAACCAAGCCTAATTGAACATGCAATTGATAATGAATAACGAATCTAATCACATAAAACATCAACCCATACATCATACAAGCTTAATTGAAGCATAAATCAAAAAAACCCCAAATTTGAAAAATTAGGGTTCATGTGATAATACCTCAAATCCGGAGTTTGAATGAGCTAGGAAGAGATTTGTTCGGATGAAAAGAAAGAGCACGTAACGGGCTTCGATTGAAGCTAAAGAACACACAAATTGATGGAAAGATGAAGAAGTTATGAAGTTTTGAAGGTATTTTGAAAATGGAGGATTTTTTGGAGTTGAAAGGAAGAAGATGAAGTGAAATGAGGAAGAAAGGGGAGAAATCCCGACTTTTGTGTTCTGCAGGCCGTGGGGCGAATCGCCTCGCACGTTCGGAGCGCGCGCGCGCGCTCTGGTCGTGGGGCGATTCGCCCCCCACCTCCTGAGGTGGGGAGACGATCGTTTCGAAATAAAAGCGGTTTTTAGTCCCCGAAAACCATTTTTCTCAAAAAATCACTCGAAAAATTACACTCGAACATAACATAAGCACATACGACACAGATATGAACAAATTCACATATGAAAAGCAAATTGTTCAAGTATGAATGTATGCAATAAATCGGTAAAGAAAGCGATAAAAAACCCCGGGTTGCCTCCCGGATAGCGCCATTGTTTAAAGTCTCTGACTCGACTCTGTCTTTCGCCTAGCTTTTCTTTTTTAGGGTACTAGACTTCCCCTTCACGGATCTCCTTCCCATGCCTCGAACCTTTGAATAAGAATGAACATAGACATTAAGACCAATGTAGTCAATAGTTTTAGAAGTATCAGGTGGATCAGATATGGCTTGCAACACGTGTTGCTTGCCATCCACTTCAATAGTGCAAGTTCTTTAGTAGATGTCTATCACGGAGCGTAGCTTAGTCAAAAACGTTCGCCCTAGGAGAATGACATTCCCTGTCCCAGGTGTAGACGCCGGCATAACTACAAAATCGGTGTATACAGAAGCTTTACCAATCTTGACCAATACATTCTTCACAACGCCTTCGGGTTTCACGAGGGATCCATCCGCCAGTTGCACAATAGCCTTATGCACAAATAATTTTCCAAGGTTACTCTTCTCGAAAATATTCAAAGGGAGCACATTAGAGTAGGATCCCGTATCTAGTGTGGCACGGACATCATCAAGTTCCCCAATCCCGATCTTAACATCGAAACTTTGAGGGAGTGACTCGGGATCCTCTTGCTCCTCTTCACTCTTGTCAGTACCAAGGTCCTTCTCTTCTTCCTCGACCTGTGGGGGCATTTCCCTCTTGCAACTCTCGCACTTAGCAACCTTCTTGATGGTGATTTCAACAGGTAGATCACCCACCAAGGTAATGAACATCCACTTCTCAGTGTTGCTAGGCAGCTTGCCTTGCTCCCTACTTGCTCCTCGGTCGATCAACTCTTGCATCTTTTGATGGGCAAGCCTAGTGCTCTCTTCCAACCTATCAAGCCTTGCCCTAGTCTTCTCGGAATCTTCTTCATAACGTTTGAGAAAACTTTGTGTGTGATCAACCATCTTTTGCAAGTTCTCCATCAGTTGAGCCGACTTCGACTTCGGTGGCTCTTTCGGAGCGGGGTTTTCGCAATGATCATTACCATAGTTTACCCAACTACGGTCTTGGTTAGGGCCATAAGTTTGGTTAGCCGGTGCATATCCTTGATTGTTTCGGAATCCCCTTCTCCAACATCCACCTCAAGGATTCCTACCGTCTTGTCCGTAGCTAACTTCTTGAGTACCAAACTCCGTAGCAAAGGCTTCCTCTTCGCCTCCTCGAGCCCAGTTGCCATCATCATACGCAAGCTCCGATCTACACATATGAGCCCCATGCCCGTATTTCTTGCATATTCGGCATACTTCGTTCGAAACAGTTGTTCCAGTGGCGCTCTTGAGGACTTGCTTCAATTCGTTGGTAAAGCACTCGAATTGATCCCCATTCCCCCTATACATAGGGGCTTCTTGAGTCGGTGGAGCTTCAGGTCCACGTCTCCTAACCATTGCTCTTGGGTCCTTGAACTGCGAACCCTTAGCAAGCCTTTCGAAAACTGCCCAGACGGCTTCTGCGGTTTCCTCCCAAATATTGTCTCGGCATTGGAAATCCACCACTTGTTGGTTCTCGAAGGTTAGTCCATTGTAGAAGTGTTGGACTAGGTCAGAAAGTTCAAAACCATGGTGAGGGCACTTGTTCGTGAGATCTTGGAACCTCTCAAACGCGGTGTAGATGGTCTCATCATAGTCCTGCTTGAATCCAGTGATTTGCGCTTTTAGCGCGGTAGTCAAGGTGTGAGGGAAGTATTTCTCCATGAAAGCTGAAAAAACCTTCTCCCAAGTGTCCAGCGAGCCTGCTGGTAGAGAACTCAACCATGACTTGGCTCTATCGCCAAGTCCCATAGCAAAAACCTTCATCCTCAACTCATCCATTGTTATTTCAGCTCCGGGTCGTGGGAGTTGGTTGACGAAATCATCGATATCGTGCAAGTACCCCATCACATCTTCCCTTGATAAGCCATAGAACCTCGGAAGTTGTTGGAATGCGTGGTTCTTGATTTTCAGATCTCGAGTTGCAGACGAAAGAACAATCGCCGGTCCCCTCATACGATCCTTGGAGGGTTGAACCCATGCTTTCAGTGGTCTAGCTTCTACCATTCCGTCGATTTCCTTGAAAAGACCGTGTAGAGATTCAGAGAAATCGGTATCCTCTATTTCCTCTAGTGCACGTCTTTGAAGTAGTCGCCTTCTTTGGTGGTAGACTCTGTCGATCTCAGCAATTGAATCAGCAAGTGGTGTTCCTTTAGATCGTGTATGTGGCATACACTATCTGTAACAGACTAGGAAAGCAGTATCAGAGAGAGATTAAAAAGGAAAACTAAAACTAATAGAATTAGGAATCGAAAGCTGAAAATATAAACAAATTAAACAGAAAAAAGGAGTATAGTCCCCGGCAACGGCGCCAATTTGATGAACACGGGATTTTTCGGGTCCCGATTCAACCAAATAAATTTGTTATTTAGCCAAAGGCAATTCACAACTACAACGAAAACCGTAGTGTAGCAGTAGAATGACCTCGAGTGTCGTTCTCTCAGGACTATAACTAGTTTTATCTATTTAACTAGAGAATATAAAAACAGCAGACGTAAAAGCAAAGGTTTTTCTAACAGATAATGGAGATTGGTGATAGTATGATCCTTCAAAGCATAACGGGTCAATAATCATGCGTAAATTCCTCGGTCTTGCATGGAGATCTTTGATCAATCTAATGTCCTGTTGCAATTATTAAGCACTACGAAGATAATGATACTGACAAGTCAATCTCTATTGTCCAATTGTGTTCTGTAATTATTCAACACTACGAAGATAAACATGTGCATACGTCGACGAGGGTCCAATTGTGCATAATAATTAATACAACATACGAGAATTTAGGCTGAGCCTGATCAACGAAATAAAGCAATAACATGGAGTATAATGCGCGATATAGCCATTAGCATGATTATCTTCCCTTCGCTAAGAATTCACATACTACCACCAACGAACCGCCCGGGATGTGGGGCGAATCGCCCCACACTATGAGAAAATCTCGCGAATTCCGCGTTTTCGACGCGTTTTTGGATTTCTTCCCCTTTTCGGACCCGGTTTCAGACTTCTGGTGGCCTTCTAACCTCCAGATTCGACCCCTAGACTCCAAATCCTATCCGGAAACCTTCAGATACTCCAAATAGGCTTCTGGAACACCAATTCCTTGTCAACTTCAATATAATTGCCCGGAAATCCTCGATTTTCAACCAAAACCTGTAAAATAAAATCTAAAGGGAAACGTGACACTATTCTAATAAAATGCACTAAAATATAGCTAAATTAACATAGAGGATAGCTAAAATAGGTGAAAAAGACTCAAAGAAAAGTGTAAAATACACATTCATCAAAGACCACAGTAGTTAGTAGTGTGAGAAGTATCAGGTGGATCAGATATGACTCGCAACACATGTCGCTTGCCATCCACCTCAATAGTGCAAGTCCTTCGGTAGATCTCCATCACGGAGCATAGCTTAGTCAAGAACGTTCGCCTCAAGAGAATGACATCCCCAGTCCCAGGTGTAGACGCCGGCATAACTACAAAATTGGTGTATTGATAAATGTGTATTTTACACTTTCATTCGAATCTTTTTCACCTATTTTAGCTATCCTCTATGTTAATTTAGCTATATTTTAATGCATT
The DNA here is from genome assembly GCA_028274465.1 of Plantago ovata. Lineage (NCBI taxonomy): Eukaryota > Viridiplantae > Streptophyta > Magnoliopsida > Lamiales > Plantaginaceae > Plantago > Plantago ovata. The sequence continues at coordinate 61,101,777 of CM051455.1, forward strand.
TTATTAGAATAGTGTCACGTTTCCCTTTAGATTTTATTTTACAGGTTTTGGTTGAAATTCGAGGATTTCCAGGCAATTATATTGAAGTTGACAAGGAATTGGTGTTCCAGAAGCCTATTTGGAGTATCTGAAGGTTTCCGGATAGGATTTGGAGTCTAGGGACCGAATCTGGAGGTTAGAAGGCCACTAGAAGTCAGAAACCGAGTCCGAAAAGGGGAAGAAATCCAAAAACGCGTCGAAAACGCGGAATTCCGCGAAAAAGTCTCCGAGCGAACCGCCACAGAGGTGGGGCGAACCGCCCCACACCGGGCGAACCGCCGGGTGTGTGGGGCGAACCGCCCCACAGTAATTCGAAGCCTATATATAGTTGCTCAGTTTTCTCCGAAAATCATACTTTTCCAGACCTACTTTCTCACCTCTCTCTCTAGTTTTAGGTAGGAACTTCCTAGGGCCTGTCCTAGGAGTTCGTAGCTTAGGGGATACTTTTTCATAGCGGATTGGAGCTTTTAGGATCGCAATTCTTCGGAGATTGACAACCTTCGGCAACTTGTATCTTACAGTTTAATCTACTTATTTATATATCTTTCAATATGTTTTCTTCTATGATTTCTGTTGATTGCATGCCTATTATGAGTAGCTAAACTTATCGTTGGTGGTAGTATGTGAATTCTTAGCGAAGGGAAGATAATCATGCTAATGGCTATATCGCGCATTATACTCCGTGTCATTGCTTTATTTCGTTGATCAGGCACAGCCTAAATTCTCGTATGTTGTATTAATTATTATGCACAATTGGACCCTCGTCGACCTGTTCGCGAGTTTATCTTCGTAGTGTTGAATAATTACGGAACACAATAGGACAATAGTGATTGACTTGTCAGACCCATTATCTTCGTAGTGCTTAATAATTGCAACAGTACACTAGATTGAGTCAAAGATCTCTATGCAAGACCGAGGAATTTATGCATGATTATCGACCCGTTATGCTTTGAAGGATCATACTATCACTAATCTCCATTATCTGTTAGAAAAACCCCTTTGCTATCTGTCTGCTGTTTTTATATTCTAAATTAGATTTGATAAAGCTAGTTATAGTCCTGAGAGAACGACACTCGAGTCATTCTACTGCTACACTACGGTTCTCGTTGTAGTTGTGGATTGCCTTTGGCTTAATTACAAATTTATTTGATTAATTAGAATCTGACAAATTCCGGTTCATCATGTATACAGAAGCTTCACCAATCTTGACCAATACATTCTTCACAACGCCCTCGGGTCTCACAAAGGATCCATCCGCCAGTTGCACAATAGCCTTATGCTCAGATAGTTTTCCAAGGCTACTCTTCTCAAACACATTCAAAGGGAGCACATTAGAGTAGGATCCCGTGTCTAGTGTGGCACGGACATCTTCAAGCTCACCAATCCCGACCTTAATATCGAAACGTTGAGGGAGTGGCTCGGGATCCTCTTGCTCCTCTTCACTCTCGTCAGAACCAAAGTCCTTCACTTCTTCCTTAGCCTGTGGGGGCACTTCCCACTTGCAACACTCGCACCTAGCAACCTTCTTGATGGTGATTTCAACAGGTAGATCACCCGCCAAGGTAATAGAGATCAACTTCTCAGTGTTGCTAGGAAGTTTGCCTTGCTCCCTACTTGCTCCTTGGTCGATCAACTCTTGCATCTTTTGTTGGCAAGCCTAGTGCTCTCTTCCAACCTATCAAGCCTTGCTCTAGTCTTCTAAGAATCTCTTCATAACGTTGAGAAAACTTTGGGTGTGATCAACCATCTTTTGCAAGTTCTCCATAAGTTGAGTCGACTTCGACTTCGGTTGCTCTTTCGGAGCGGGGTTTTCGCAGTGGTCATTACCATAGTTAAGCCTACTACGGTCTTGGTTAGGGCCATAAGTTTGGCTAGCCGGTGCATATCCTTGATTGTTTCGGAACCCTCTTCTCCAAAATCCACCTCGAGGATTCCTACCATCTTGTCCGTAGCTAGCTTCTTGAGTACCAAACTCCGTATCAAAGGCTTCCTCTTCGCCTCCTTGAGCCCAGTTGCCATCATCATACGCAAGCTCCGATCTACACATATGAGCCCCATGCCCATAGTTCTTGCATATTCGGCAAACTTCGTTTGAAACAATTGTTCCAGTGGCGCTCTTGAGGACTTGTTTCAATTCGTTGGTAAAGCACTCGAATTGATCCTCATTCCCCTATACATAGGGGCTTCTTGAGTCGGTGGAGCTTCAGGTCCACGTCTCCTAACCATTGCCCTTGGGTCCTTGAACTGCGAACCCTTAGCAAGCCTTTCGAAAACTGCCCAGACGGCTTCTATGGTTTCCTCCCAAATATTGCCTCGGCATTGGAAATCCACCACTTGTTGGTTCTCGAAGGTTAGTCCATTGTAGAAGTGTTGGGCTAGGTCAGAAAGTTCAAAACCATGGTGAGGGCACTTGTTCGTGAGATCTTGGAACCTCTCAAACGCGGTGTAGATGGTCTCATCATAGTCCTGTTGAATCCAGTGATTTGCGCCTTAAGCGCGGTAGTCAAGGTGTGAGGGAAGTATTTTTCCATGAATGCTGAAAAAACCTTCTCCCAAGTGTCCAGCGAGCCTGCTGGTAGAGAACTCAACCATGACTTGGCTCTGTCGCCAAGCCCCATAGCAAAAACCTTCATTCGCAACTCATCCGTTGTTATTTCAGCTCCGGGTCGTGGGAGTTGGTTGACGAAATCATCGATATCGTGCAAGTAACCCATCACATCTTCCCTTGCTAAGCCATAGAACCTCGGAAGTTGTTGGAATGCGTGGTTCTTGATTTTCAGATCTCGAGTTGCAGACAAAAGAACAATCGCCGGTCCCCTCATACGATCCTTGGAGGGTTGAACCCATGCTTTCAGTGGTCTAACTTCTGCCATTCCGTCGATTTCCTTAAAAAGACTGTGTAGAGATTCAGAGAAATCGGTATCCTCTATTTCCTCTAGTTCACGCCTTTGAAGTAGTCGCCTTCTTTGGTGGTAGACTCTGTCGATCTCAACAATTGAATCAGCAAGCGGTGTTCCTCTAGCTCGTGTATGTGGCATACACTATCTGTATCAAACTACGAAAGCAGTATCAGAGAGAGATTAAAAAGGAAAACTAAAACTACTAGAATTAGGAATTGAATGCTGAAAATATAAACAAATTAAATAGAAAAAAGGAGTATAGTCCGTGGCAGCGGCGCCAATTTGACGAACGCGTGGATGTCGTGGTCCAAGCAGTCAAATAAATTTGTTATTTAGCCAAAGGCAATTCACAACTACAACGAAAACCGTAGTGTAGCAGTAGAATAACCTCGAGTGTCGATCTCTAAGGACTATAACTAGCTTTATCTAATCTAATTTAGAATATAAAAACAGCAGACGGTATAGCAAAGGTTTTTCTTAACAGATAATGGAGATTGGTGATAGTATGGTCCTTCAAAGCATAACGGGTTAATAATCATGCATAAATTCCTCGGTCTTGCATGGAGATCTTTGATCAATGAATTGTCCAGTTGTAATTATCAAACACTACGAAGATATAGATTTAGATAGGTCGAAGACCAATGAATTGTGCAATTGTGTGCAATAATTAATCAACCATACGAAGATAGAGATTTAGATAGATCAAAGAAATAAAGCAATAACACGGAGTATAATGCGCGATATAGCCATTAGCATAATTATCAACCCTTCGCTAAGAATTCACATACTACCACCAACGAGAAGTTTAGCTACTCATAGTTGTCATGCAATCAACATAAATCATAGAATAAAACATGTTGAAAGATATATAAAAATAAGTAGAAAAACTATAAGATACAATGTTACCGAAGGTTGTCAGTCTCCGAAGAATCGCGATCTTACAAGCTCTAAACTGCTAAGAAAAAGTATCTCCTAAGCTATGAACCCCCAGAACAGGCTCTGGGAAGTTCCTACCTAAAACTACAGAGAAAGGTGAGAGAGAAGGTCTGGAAAAGTATGAAAAATGGAGAAAAACTGAGCAACTATATATAGGCTACGAATTGTGTGGGGCGGAGGGCCCCACACACCGAGCGACTCGCCTGGTGTGGGGCGATTCGCCCCACATCCCGGGCGATTCGCCCGGGAGTAAAACTCGGGAATTTACGCGTTTTCGACGCGTTTTTGGATTTCTTCCCCTTTTCGGACTCGGTTTCTGACTTCTAGTGGCCTTCTAACCTCCAGATTCGACCCCTATACTTCAAATCCTATCCGGAAACCTTCAGATACTCCAATTAGGCTTATGGAACACCAATTCCTTATCTACTTCAATATATTTGCCAGGGAATCTTCGTTTTTCAACCAAAACCTGTAAAATAAAGACTAAAGGGAAACGTGACACTATTCTAATAAAATGCACTAAAATATAGCTAAATTAACATAGAGGATAGCTAAAATAGGTGAAAAAGACTCAAATGAAAGTGTAAAATACACATTCATCAATGTACTTAGAAATATCACGTTATACGTGAGATTATTGATAGAGGAGAAGTTAGTATAGAACGTGTCTCTACCACGGACGACGTGACAGATCCTTTCACCAAGGTCTTATCAGTGGAAGTCCACTTAAGACATTATGCTAATCTGGGTATTAGGCATAAAGGTGACTGACTCTAGTCCAAGTGGGAGATTGATAGTGTATATGTCCTAGAGACAGTCCTTATTAAGGGCATGCAACCCTTATAGAGGGCATATATGTACTATAACACATATCAACGTAATATAATATATGTTTGTTGTTTTACTATTGAGTATCGCTTTCATATTTATATTACACCAGGCATGCAGCATGTCATATCTCTATTTTTGTCTGTATTGATATTAAACATGTCCCCACGGATAGATGACCGATCACACAGATAGTGGGAGTTATGTGAGTTATCATCTACCCAAACTCTCCCTAGTCGAGGTTGATCTCGGATGTAGGGGTCTGAATGAACCAGATGAGACTAGTATGCGTGGAGGTTATACTTGTTAGAGAAAGTGTGAGCCGATCCCACGGTCACGGAACGGATTGTTGGACAATCGAGAAACGTTCCCATAACTGAGCATAGTTGTTCGAAGAATGATTATCGAACAATGGAAGTACCCACCAGACACTCCCATCGATGTATACTCTACACTGAAGTGTCTATGGGATCCGATAAGTTGTCGAAGTGATGCCAGTCGTCCTTTGGACTTACAGGACTTTATCATCACATTTGTTGTCCCATATCCTTGGTGGACCCGTCGATGTCAGCTATGAATAAGCAGTTGACCTAAGACACGATCCAGGATTATGGCTACATACAAATGGGGATGATAAGTGTTTCTGTGAAGGATTCATCTCTCATGTGTAGCACATGAGAGCACTGCTCATAGTCTTCATAGTTGTGTTGGTAAAGTCACTGGCCAGTGCATCGATATATTATGATGGTCATAAGTATATCTTAGTAACCAAGCAACTCCCTGAGACGCCCGTGGATGTATTATTGGGATAGACACATCATCGATCCTAGATGCATTCGAGTCAGTCAAATGAAGGGACGTTACCATCGCCGCGTTGAGCGCAACAGACTTCGCAACGAAAGGGTTTGCTTTGAGAAACCTCTCAAACGTCCTCATGTATTAATATTTTAAATGGAACTGTCTAGGAATTCCATTTTGCCTAGTCTAGGACTTGCTTAATACAATGAGGCCCTATGGGTCACACTATGTGGTGATTCAGCTTAACAGAATATCCTTGAAGATGGAATCGCAATTAATTTGGAATTAATTGTGATTGATGGATTATAATTGATTTAGAATTAATTATAATATTTGGTGGCTCAATTAATGATTTGGAATTGTTAATTGAATTGGCTAATTAATTGTATTTTATGTAAATACAATTAAAGATTATATTTTAGAAATATAATAGAGGTTTGATTGGAAAGGATATGTTAATTTAGAATTGACATATGCACATGGGCAAAATCTACTTGGAGTTTGAATTGCCTTAGAACTATAAGTGGGTCCCAAAATTGGGACCCACCTATCTCCCGTAGGACAGGTGCGCGCGCGCGCAGGAGCTGGAGTAGGGGAAGGAGTTCGACTCCTTCCTCTATTAGAAGTCCAAGGGATAAGTTAGATTTTCCTGATTGAGTTTTAATTTGATTGGGAATGAATCTAGACTTGATATTGGTTTCCTAGTGCGATAAGAATTATATTCTTATTCCTTTATGAAGTCTAATTGCTTATGCTTTAGGCTTCTATTGACTACTATATAAGTAAGTCATTAGAGAGCTTATTCTAAACAATCAAATTCTTAGAGAATTATTCTACCCAGTTTTCTTAGAGAAAATAAAAGCTCTCCCCCTTCCTCTATAAGCCACACGCGCGCCACCCTCTTGCCGGAGGAAAACCGCCGCCCCGTCTTCTTGGTCACACAAAGAATATCCTAGCATTCTTCCGATAGGCTGTTCATCCGTGGATACCAGGTTGAGGTTCTAGGAGCTGGAAACTAACTCTTATTGTCTTGCAGATAATCAGAGTATTGTAGATATCTTCGACTTCAACGAAGGAGAAGATACACAGGATTATTACGAAGACTTGGAAGCTGCTTTGGAAGTAGGTTAGTCTTCTAATTGACGTGTTTATATATATACGGCATATACATAATCAATTAACCTGTATGTTAAGAAATTTTTTGAAATTCCACTGCGTACCCTAGGGGTAACTCTGACCGTATTTTCTTACACACGCAACTCACGAGCAATGTCACCGGCCCTCACCGTCTCCGGGAAATTCCAGACGTAGAGTGTAAACCAATCCGCCCTATTCTCCCCTTTGAAGCAAAACGAAAGAAATCCCTAACCCTAGAAGATGATACCGCCTTCTGACGACGTTCACGTCGAGACAGTACACGAGTCCAACCACTATCGGCAACCGCATCCTCTGGCCGCAAATCGACCGTACGATCAGGCCGACGTAATGAAACTCTCTCCTCCGCTCCCTCAGCGCTCATTCTTTTTTTTTAGTATAGTTCTAATGTTATGGGCGGTTCGTCTCAATTGTATGGTGGGGACTTTTCCGTTCATCTACTTGGGGTTTCCGGTGGGAGAGAAAGAAGGTGGTGTTGGGTTGTGGAAGGGGGTGGTGGGAAAGGTGAAACGGCGTCTTGCTCATTGGGAGCATAAGTATCTTTCTTTTGGAGGGCGATTAGTGTTGTTGAAGTCAGTGTTGGGAGCTTTACCTATTTATTACCTATCTTTCTTTCTTGCTCCTAGTGCTGTAGTTCGCGAGCTTGTTGCTCTTCAGAGGAATTTCTTGTGGGGGGCATTGAAGGTGGGGGAGAAGAAGGTTGCGTGGGTCAATTGGGAGCTGGTGTGTTTGCCTACGGAGTTGGGTGGGTTAGGAGTGAAGGATTTGCATATGTTTAATTTGGCTCTCCTTGGGAAGTGGGTGTGGAGATTGCTTCTTGGAACGTCTGGTCTTTGGGGGAGGGTGCTACATTCCAAGTATGGCTCTGTTGGGAGTATATGTGTTTGGTGAAGGAAGGAAGGTTGAAACCGAGGTGTTGGTCCACTTGGTGGAGGAATCTGGTGACTAAAGTGGCTTTGAGTGGTTGGTTCTTTGAGAATATTGGTGTTAGTGTAGGTTCGGGCACAGAGGTACGGTTTTGGAGCGATCCTTGGGTAGGTGGTGGGGTGATTCTTAAGGATTTATTTTCGAGATTGTTTAGTTTGGAGAAGTTTAAGGAGTGTTCGGTGGTGGATCGAGTGGAAGGTGACGGGTTTAGTTGGGATTGGCGTCGAAATCTGTTCGTTTGGGAGTTGGCGTTGGTGGAAGAATTGGAAAGGGAGTGCTATGGTGTGGAGTTGAAGGAGGATGGTGTGGATAGTTGGAGATGGCGTGATGGGAGTGTTGGGGAGTATTCTGTGACTTTGGGGTATAGAGCCCAAGTCGTTTTAGTGCCACATGGGTCGCCTCGTCTTGATGGGGGTGCTTTTGATTGGCTACGGTATGTGTGGGTGAAGTGTGTACCGTTGAAGGTGGCTGGGTTTCTATGGAAGGTGGCTTGGGATAGGATTCCTACTATGTCAAATTTGATAAGGAGGAATATTGTTCAAGGGTTTAGTTGTGGTGAGTGTAAGTTGTGTGGGGGGAGGGAAGAGACCGCGTTGCATTTGTTTGTAGAGTGTCCTTTTGCTGTGGAGGTGTGGCGTAGTGTTGCGTTTTGGGTTGGTAGTAGGGTGGGGGTGGTGAGTTCGGTGTTGGAGGCAATCGAAGGTCGTTTCTTTTAGCACCGGAGGTGGATAAGAAGCTGAAAGTGGTGTTGGCTCATGGCGTTTTTTGGATTATTTGGTTGACAAAGAATGTTGTGATTTCCAAGGGGGAGGTGGCGAATGCTAGCGAAGTGGTTCATCGTTTACAATATATGGTGTGGCACTGGGCACGAAGCAAGGGTTTTTTAGGTGCAAAATATTCTCTTCGAGAGTGGGTTATGGCCCCTACTCTCTGTTGAAATAATCAGAAAGGGGTAGCTGTTTTGGGTTCGGTGGCCGGTGGCGGTACTTTGGCGATATCCTTGATCCTGGCGTGTTTGTTGTGCATGTGTGCATGCATTTTGTCTTTTTGTGCTTGTGTGCATGCGTTTTGTGTGTACTGTTTTGTGCATGGGTTTTGTGTGTGTTGTTTGGTGCATGCGTTGTGCGTGTCTTTTTTATTCCTTTTGTTTTTGTTTGTGCATGGGTGTGGGACCAGATTGCTGGGACCCTGTTGGTTTTTTTGGTGTTTGTCTGCATGTGTTGGAGGTTGTGTTGGTTTTGTGTGTGGCTTTCAGTGTGCGGTTCGGTTTTTGTTTAGTTTTCTGTCGTTCTTTCTTTTTGTTGTGTGTACAGGATCAAGGGGTAGTTGGGATGCAGCTTTACTCGACTTGGTGCAGAGAGTTAGTGGTTCGGCTGCACGTGGTTTATGTACTCTTGTTGGTTTTATTTTGGTGTTCGTTTTTGTGTTACAGGGATGAACAGGCTCTACCATCTTGGGTGCATTTAGCTGATGTTGCGGTCTTGGTCGTGTCTCGTTTGTTATCTTCGTTCATTTAAGTGCGAGGGTATAGCCAACCGAGAACTGATTCTTTCTGACTAATCATTTCTATGAGTTGGAAGAGGGGTTGTGGTGCTGCATCATCGTCCCGGGAACTATAGGAGTGTTTGGCTTTTTATGTTTCGAATCACAGACATAGTGCTGGAGTTCGTTGGGCCACCGTTTAGTCTGAGAATCGGTTTGAGATTCTCTGGGGATCATAGCTTAGCTAGAGTCCTTCGGGTTTCGTTTCGTTTGGTTTCATCCATAAGCTACTCTGGCTTTTTGGACCCTCTTGTGTACTTGGATTTAATGATACACCTTGTATCATGATTGGGGTATGCCCCTCTTACCTTGTACAACTTTTGGTGCTTAATGAACTTTTTGTTGTTTAAAAAAAAAGGTTTGTTAGTTTATTGTTGTACTCCCTCCGTCCCAGTCATTTCTTTACGTTTGTTTTGTTGATTTTTTCGTAGCCCCGTTTGACCTCTAATAAATCTTAAATGTTAATGAAAAAATAATTTAATGAAATTATATAATAAAAGTAGAGATACTGTATTTTCATAATATATTTTCATAAATTTATTTTTCGTTTAGGAGTAAACGGAGATCAAGAGGGTCACAAAAATTCAACAAAAATAAATGTAATGAAATGATTGTGAGTAAAAAATAAAAAATTGTTAAGACAAAAATATCATGAATAGATAGATCATAGATAGAACGAATATAGTGAAACACAATGAATTGGCAAATGAAACAAGAAAAGGTCATCATCCATCATATAGTTCCAAATATAAAATGCCACAATCGATAAAATTCGACCCTTCTTATCTCGCCTCATCTTCAAACCCAAGAAAAGAAAATTCCGACATGGTTTTCGCATCAAACCCGCTCTCTCTGAGCGTACCCGAACCCGCATTCGAATCCTGGCTCCGCGACTCCGGTTACCTCGAAACCCTCGACCAACGCACCACCCAACTCCACCGCCTCTCCTCCGACCCAACACCATCTCACCCCACCACCCCTCCTCTCACTCCTCACAGAGCCGCCGCCTCATCTCTATTCTCGCAGCTCCTCACACTCCTCTCCCTCCTCACTTTCAACCCTTTCTCCAAGCTCACCGTCGATGACTTCTCCGCCTCTACTCCCCCGTGGACACTCTCTTTCTTCGCCTCCCTCGATTCCTACTCCTTCCCCTCTTCTCCTTCCCAAGCTCGCCTCCGTGTTCACGAGAATCTCAAGCGTTTCGCCCGCAACTACGCCTCTCTTGTTCTCCTCTTCTTCGCCTGCTCTCTGTAAGTCAATTACTTCATCATTTCATTACAAAGTTAAATATTTTTATTATTATAGTTTAAAATTAATTGGAGTCAAAGTTAGAAATATTTTAATTGAAAAAAGTCAAACGAATGTGTTATTTTGTATTGAGCATGGTAATTAAGCTGCATTTACTATTATATTTTCATAATTTAATTTTGTTAAATACTCGTATTATAATAGTTTAAGATTAATCGGGAGTCTGTTGACTGAAAAAAGGCAAACTATTAAGATTCTGAGAGAACGGAGGGAGGATTAATTTTAGCATGTTGCTATGGTTCAGGTATCAGTTGCCTGTAGCGCTTTTCGGTATTATTTCATGCTTGGCTCTTTGGGATGCTCTAAGGCTCGGAGGCGATCGTTGGGGATTAGACAGGTACCCGTTGTTGAGGCAAATTTTGATCCGTGTTTCTCAATGTGGTGAGTTTTGTTCATCTCTTTTGCTACTGTATCATGTGCTGTCCAGTATCTTCAAGAAACTGATAGAGTCTTGTGTTTGCAGCGACTGCCGTGATTCTGTTCATTTCCAATGTCCAGTTAGCAGTCTTATTTGCCCTTGGCGTAAGTTATGCAGGTACTGTTAGTTCTCATTTCTTCTCAGCTTGTTGTTTGGCAATTTACTTTTGCAAGTCTTCTCAGCTTGTTCATCATATGTTTGCAGTCATGATTCTACACGCATCGTTTAGGAAGTTGACACCTGGGAACCAACATGCGGGGAGAGGGGGACATAGAAAGGCTGGTAGAAGATAAAAAGGCTATCGTAATTATTGGTCAGAAACTATCCTCCTTTTTTGTAGCAATGCTATGAGTTAATAGAGATACTGTACGAGCTTGTGTTGGCCGAGTTTATTGTTCAAGCTGTATATGCTTCTGTGATGAATTTTCAGTATGAGCTCTTGTTTGTGGTTAGATATGAAGTTCGGCCAATTGGGTTCGAGGAAGATAAGGTAGATGTAGTAATACTGAAACTGATAGGCTATTGTGAGATGAAATCTTTAAACTTATGCCAATGAAGTTGGGAGTCAGTAGCTGCTTATCCTAATGCTAATGTGAGGTGACAAGTTTAAACTAACTTCGATGCTGACAAATTGTGTCATTGCTGTTATGTGTTCAGAGTTTATAATGTTGAATGTAATAAATTGATGCCACATTAGTTATCCACTTAGCCTTAAAGTTCCTTTCAATTTTGTCATGCACAAAGGATCGTGAAAGTGTTCTTATACTTCAATTCTGGTGTTTGACATCTACAAGGAAACAGTATACTCCACTCAACTGTCTGAAAAGGAGATAAAAAATGGGAAAGAATGGTGGGAAAATGTCTCGAGGCCGTAGCCTTTGTAAGTTTAGTTTAAGTTGAGTTGAGAGTTTTTTATTTTCCTCGTTTTTTTTACAGGTGTGTTATAGTGTTTACTGTTTAGAAATGGTGATCACTAGCTTTCAGCATTTTTAGTTGGTGGAAAGTGAAATTATTAAGAAGACAAATTGGTTGATGGCAAGATTCTCCCATACATTATAACCATTTCTGGCTCCCAGAGCTGCTGAACCATTTACAAGTGACAATCCAGAGGATCTAATATGGCTATATATTCTGCGAGTTTCTGGTCTGGTACGTTGGAGCTAGAATCGTCGTGCAACGTTATTTTCTCTTCCAGCTTTGCTAACTTGCAGCTCGTACCCGAAGTTGAGTTTTCTGTCAGTCGTAATGGTAATGGCAAACACGATCGCTTGGTTGAGTTTTCATCTCCGGGTAAAAAAAGTCCAGAAATTTGTCAGGGTGTTCTTTAAACGTCAACACTTCTTAAGAAGCTTCAGTGTTGTGACATGTAAAATGCTTCTTTCATATAAGTATGTTATAAACTGAGAAGTAATATTATCAAAAGATTTTGATACCATGTGAAGTATGAAATATAACGTTAATTTGCAGCCACTGAAATATATGTTTCCCTGCCTTCCACGGCTCCACAATACCTTGAGTACGATGCGCTCCAATTTATTGGCAGTCCACAAATGTGATTAACGCCTGCAAAAATGCTTCTATGGAAGCACCACATTAGATATTGTTGTAGGTGGGGAACTAGGTGCGTTACTTGAAAATTGAAATAATTATTTCGCATTCATGTATCTTGTTTTTCAAGTGGTGTCGATGATTACTAGCCACATGGTTTATAGTCTAATCATCACTTAGGTCATGTTCTCTTCGTCTGAAAATTGATTATTTTAAATTCAGTTCAGTTCAGATGCATTAGGTATTAGGTATGGTTTGTTTGTTTACAAGCATGTATGTTTAGGTTTCAAGGATGCGTACAATTGACTTAGTTTGATTAACATTTAACCAAATTTTGTGACAATAAAGCAGTAAACATTCAGACAAAACCAATTCACTGTATTTCGTTAGATAATCAACAGCTGTATCAAACATTTGCACATAACACACTCTGTTAACCAAAAAAAGTAACCAAGAACGAAAATGTTAAGACCGTTTCATTGTGAATTACTCCTTAATTACACCTCCAAACTCATGTTGCCAGAGCTCCCTCCATATTGCGTTTTTAAGTCTTGATGGCATGACATTCTTGACATGCGGACAGAAATGTCTTCAAGATTCTTCGTCCAAAACAAAGCTTTTCGCCTTCACTAGACGTCTTTTTCTTGGACCCTTTCCGATTGGGAGTCTCGCTTCTTTCCGCCTTCCTTGATCTAGATCCTTGGTGCCTCAACACTGGAGCAGCAGCAATAAACTGCCACTTATGAGATGATCCGTACTGATACTGACCCGCGTTTGATTTCCTCCCCTTCTCGACAGATTTTCGTCCTGGAACATTTCCGTCAGGTACCATCCTAGACGAAAACCTGTTCTTCTCAATTATCACCTCGCTTATGCTTGACCTGGCACTACTACATGTGCTGTTCCTGCTATTTGTGCTATTACTACGCGAGGACATAAACGAGTCCCTGCTGCTGCTGATTGTGCTTGTTCGGCTTGTTGACCGAGAGTAGGAGATATTGTTGTTTGTGGGGAAAACATGAGGCAAGAGCTTGCCATTGGAGAACAAGTGATCGGCAGGGGAACGTGGTGAGCCTGATGTCATCGTCACACAACCAAATTCGAACTGATCGGAACTGTCAGTGGTATTGATCTGGGGGCTGGCCATGGGATTGATGTGTGTGTGGAGGTGGAATGTGGATCAATGGAATGTAGAGTGGAGTGTAGGCTCATATTTATGGGAATCTTGTAAAGGATTTGAGATATAAACAAAGGGAAGAAGGTTGGCTCTTTTATGTTCAACAGGGACCCAGATGTTGTGTGTTACCATCAATCTTTCGTGTTGTAGATCATCATTATTCCTTGGGGCTTAACTTTATATACATGTGTTTTAACTTGATTAAATAACCAAAAAGCATGTATTTTGGGTTAAATATTTGTTTAAGGATTTTTAATACTATTCAGCAAAATGTAAGTGTTTTTTTTTTTTTTTTTTTAAATGTTTGACAGGTTGAATACTACATCAGGAAGAGAGAATGAATCAAGGCGATGAGCTACTCCCGAAAAACTGAAGTTGAAATTCGTATGGAAAACGCTCAACCGAAAACGCTCAACGGGAGCTGCCTGCAAGCAAATTGGATTCGTATTCTAGCAAATTTCAACTTTCAACCATAGAGGCAAGAAAAAAAAATAGATGTTGTTTTTACGTATATCAGTATGTATTTAAATCACCTACTTATGTAAAAGTTTGAAAAAAAATAGGGGTTGTTTTTAAGCTCTAACGAGATGAGTGCTTCCAAACATAAATGAGTTGATCATTTTTGAATTGATTACAAGCTTTTTCATATATAAAGCTGAAACAAATAAAAAAGAAGTAATCAAATCGACCCGATTTGTTAGCACTCCAAAAATAAATTTTGTAAATTGTATGTTAATGAAGTTCTCTTTGAAAATTTATTCAATATGGAGGAGCTTGGAGCCTAGGATAATGGTATTGGTTTAAATTTGTAAGTAGCTAATGAAGAAATATATTAATCTCTTCGTCTCACATTAAACTTTCCATTTCACTATTAGATAGAGAGGAGCCTTCCACATCTACCGGGGCTAAGAGACTATTGTCTTGTTCGTTGTCCCAAGCACTCTAGGCGGAGCAGCACGAGCTTATTGCAGAATTGGCCTGTAGGGATTTCATCTTTCTATTCGATCTTTCGTCTGAAGATTGTTAATATTTTAGAATTCCGTTTGATATCATCATATTAATCCTAGATTATACTGGAGATATAATTTGCAAATTTATATTTTAAAAATACAATTACAGAAAGTTAATAAATGAAAAACTCAAAATGAGAGATGATGAGATGGAGAGTGCTAGAGTAATATAATAATTAGTCAAGCTATGAATCTGAAAACCTGGAACATTAGGCCCTAGAGCAAATTAAACTAATGGTTTCTCCAATAGATTTTTATTGAAGTGGTGCAGAGAGAATATGCAGTACTGCAATGAGTTGCCCAATAGTAGAGAAATCATATAAAGCTTAAAGCTTCAAGTTAACCTTCTTAGATCTAGTCATGATGAGTTCAACACAGCATTCTCAATTATTCTATATATTAGGTGTGAAAAAATAAACCCGAACCGAACAAAGGAAATCGAAAACCAAAAAGTCGTCCATAGTTCTGAAACCGTTAACCAGGGACTAATAATGGTTACTGATAAGGGGATAAGGGCGCCAAGATAGGATTCGACCCTCACATAGGGTTTGACCCCTTGAACCACGACCGTATCTAGACCCTGCGATATCCTAGCCTCGAACGTTCAGGGAAGCGTCGAAAGAAGAACCACACTTGGAGTATTCTGGTCCATGGATGCTCTCACACCATGATGTATATGGTCGAAAGCTATGATTCAGTCCCGTACGTGCGAAGGGTGTCAGAGAAAGTACAACCTAGTACTGACATCGAACCACCCTATTGTCCAGTTTGAAAGCGACCATACGTACGAGGCTGGGCCCACACCATATCCTCTATGAATAATCCACATTTATTATGCCCACACTCACACACAATATTTCACTCTCTACTATTACTCTGTCTGATTGATTACTCAAACGCATTGAATTGGGATCGATCTAACAAAGGTAGATTGATTGTTCCTACCCTCCCCTCCAATCTTCCCCTTTGCAGGTGCTCAAACTCTCGTCCCATGCTCAAACTCTCGTCCCATCAAAATACTCGTACCATACACTTCAATGGATTGAGAGATGATATCGTAAGCCTCTATACCGGATTTACCCTCATCAGCTACAATTTCAAATCTTTTGGGAACGGTTAGAGAATTGCACTTTGAAATCACCATTTTTCGGGGTTCTTGATCAGAACTAGAATTAGGATAACAAAGCCTTAATAACTAGAATTAGGATACTCCCTCCGTCCCACTCTAAATTACCCAGTTTGACTTTTTCCGGTCAACAGTGTTCAACTTTGACTCCCAATTACTCTTAAACTATAATGATAAAGTATTTGACGAAATCATATTATGAAAATATAGAACTTAAATTTTCATAATATAATTCTATTAAATATTTTATCATTATAATTTAAGAGTAATTGGGAGTCAAAGTTGAAAACTGTTGACTGAAAAAGTCAAACTGGATAATTTCTACCGGGACAGCGGTAGTATATGAGTAGTAACGAGGTATGTTTCAGATGAAAATAACAGAGTCTTAATATAAATATAATTGGTTTAAAGTTTAAACATGTACCGTAATAGTTAATAGTTAAAGTAGAAAAAAAAAATCTTGATATATCATAAATAAAATAAATAATATAAAAGCCCTGGACACGGAAGCTTTTGGTTTTGGCAATCCCGAGACATGGAGACAATTTAGGTGATTGATAATTGGATGAATGTCTCACTTTGAGGTGTGTTGGGTCCGTACTCATATGCTAAATTGTATCATCAAACAAAAAACAAACATTACTTCTTCACTGGTTAGGACCATTGCCTGTAGTTTGAGTAACCTATCACTGTTGGTCCTTAATTTGTTGGGGTTTGTTTGGGAATAACGTATTAACGTGCCTAATGTGTATGAAAGATAAGGCACTGCTGGTGGCTTCTCTGAATACGACATGATTGTTTGGATGAAAATATAAAGCGTCTGTAGCTTTTGCCTCTTATTGTGAAGGTATCATGTGAATGAATCAATCACAATCCCAGCAATGTGATAGGACCTTCCTCTCAGAACGTAAAAACGGATGTTCTCCGCAGAAATTTGACACGGAAATGGAAGTTGGGTCGTGTTTCTAAAAGAATGGAACATTGACATAAGAAAACGGATCACCAGAAAGAGATGGAATCGGCGCTGATAGACAAGAGTAGGAGACATGCATTGTTTACGGGAAGTTACTTTATTTATATTTATCTGATAAAACATAATTACAACTCCTGATGGGCTTATATACTACTCCCTCCCATCAATATTAATTGTCGTTTCACGTTTTTTTCCATATCCAAAATTGTTGTCGTTTTAGACCAGTAGCTGTGCCATTCCTTTTTTTTTTTATTCCGTAAAACAATTGGTCTTACTTTCTCCCTCTTAACCCTCTCCAATACAATAATGCCACAAATCTCTTTTTATGCAACTCATTCAACTTTACTTCAACTCATTCACCTTTATAGAGTCTTAGGCCTCATCATTACATAATTTAATAAGGTGTCTTAATATGTGTAGTTGTGCTAAAACGTCAATTAATATTGACAGGAGGGAGTAGGAAAACTAGTCTTGAGTCTTTAGAGTTCTAAGCTTAACAGAGTTTCGAAAATAAATCTTAAACCTACTCGATCGCCTTTATCTCTACTGATAATAACGTGCCTGATCCTAATTTATTTCCTAAGGAATAAAGATAACATATATTCTAGGTAGATAATAAGTAGAAGCTTCTCGCCTTCCCGGTAAAATTTTAGCACTCGCGAACTAGCCATTTCTAGAGCGGAGAGAAATCCTATCACCATGGTTCAGAATCTCATCGAAATAGTGCGAAAACGAAAAGTATCAAAATGTCTTGTGTTTTAGCATGTCAAAATGAAATAAACATGGAATTAAAAAATGTATAATCAGATTTGGTGAGACAAATTAAATACAACTAGCCACTATATATCACCCCTACTAACGAAATAAACAAGATTAATAGTGTATTGGCAAAAAATAGTCAACTTGGTCATATGTTTGACCCGATTTATTATTTACGTAGAAAGTACGTTCACTAGTCCAAATTGCTCTCATGACAATTCAATTTTGACCATTTGACCGCGAATTAATATACGGTTCAGTTAGAGCCAATTGATAACTACATGTGGTGACCAGCTGGCATCCGAAGGTCACCGGGTCTATAAAAGTCGTCGGGTACCTCCTCCCATAAATACTAAATTGGTGCCATATTTTAGAAGTCTCCAAATGCCTTGAAAGACCATCAAAATCTAAGGAGGCGCCTCAATAGCGAGAGGCCACCTAGCAGTGAGGTCGCCTACGAACTACTAAAGCGATCACTCGTTACTTCGCTCTCCTAACGTTAATTCGGTTGCCTTGCAACTTGTTGACCAAATTGCCCCTTGACTCCCTCAACTCTCAAACAATCACGACTTCCTCAACGTTCACTGAACGTTCTGACCAAGACATACTTCGCTAACTACCCAACTACCATGGGCGAAGTGGCGAGAAAGAGTCCACAAGACTGAAGAGAAAGGATTGAGGGAAAGAAGAGATCATCCAATGGTGACTGATCCAAGCTGATCATTGACAATTATTATCTGAAGGAATCAAACTTAAGAAATCCACCGTACTCCGACCATATCTACATACAGGTTCAATCAGCTCCAGAAGAATCCATAGTCTGACGCCCAGAACCTTAGAAAAATCTATCTTTGCCGCCGGAACCCTAAGTCGTTCCAATCCATCCGCCGGAGACCTAGATTTCTCACTGTTCATCGACGTCCACTCTGGCTAAGTTTCTAATTACCTTTAATCGCACGTTTACTTTACTCTTTATTATCACAAATTCGCTAACTTGAGCGTCGGAGTCCATACGGTCGGCACCACACCGTTGTCCCAGTGGAATCTCACGCTTTCTCGATTGTTGATCTTGCAGATCGCCGCGCCTTAATTTTCGCTAATCCTTTGTCTCGCAGGTATTTGGTGCCCACGCATTATCAAATATCAATTGTAGATTTCTGAGCATCTACAATTTGGCGCCGTCTGTGGGAACCCAAATATAAAAAAGGACATTTGATTAGCAATCAACAAATAGAAATGGCGCACCTAGATAATGTGACCGTAACTGATGAGCTTGACGCCGGTATCGTCAATGCGCAACTCCGAGCCCTTGCCGCCCAAATGCAGGAGAATGCTGCCAAAATCAAGCAGTTGGAATCGGAAAACCGTGTTGTCCGCGAGGAAAACATGGTTTTGAAGGAAAGGGTCGAAACGCTGATCCAACACAATCATTCTGCCGCCATCCTTCAGCCGGAAAATAATTTTCAAATCCAGGAAGGGGGCTCATCTCTCCCAGTTTTCCAGGATTCCGACGTAGCCAATCCGCCGCCACGTCAGGTCGAAGCCCGTCGCCTAACATTCGAGGACTCGGAGGGGGTGACTCCCATTATTCCAATCACTCAAGTGTCCAGCCGCCCTAGTGGGCCGGCTTCGCAACCCATTCCTGCCGAAGAGAATAGGAGGGTCGCCTTTGATGATATCAGCGATCAAAGATATGCTGATAATCAACAGCAAAATCACAATGTAAGTGGCATTACTCGCATCAATCCTTCACTGACGCTTCTAACTGGAAATGCAGGTAGTAATCAGAATGACGAGTTCGCCTCCAAACTCAAAGGCCTTGAACAACTGATCCAATGGATCCCTGGAGTGCCAGCCCCGATCAAGAAAAGCTTACCAAACAGTTTTGCAGACTCACCATTCGTGGATGCCATCGCATTGGTGGAGATGCCTACAAAGTTCAGATTTCCAACCATGAAGCAGTATGATGGGACGACGGATCCGGACGACCACGTTTCTCAATGCAAACAGCGTATGTTCACTATTGCCATTTCTCGGGATCTCCGCGAAGCATGCATGTGCAAAGGATTTGGATCCAGTTTGGTATGTCCGGCACTACGATGGTATACCAATCTCCCTAACAATTCTATTAGCTCTTTTGCTCAGTTAGTCGACTGCTTTGTAGAACAGTATGCCAGTAGTCGCAAATTATAAAAAAATGTCGGACGACTTGTATAGCGTCCGACAACGCCCTAATGAGTCTCTTCGAGATTATGTAGGCAGGTTTAATGAGGAAAAGGTGTCAATCCCCAACTGCAACAACGTTACCGCAACAAATGCCTTCCGAAAAGGGTTGCCGCCAAATTCAGGACTCTACAAAGAACTCACCATGTATCCTTGTCGAACTATGGAAGATGTGCTCGCCAAAGCTTGGGCACAAATCAAAGGAGGACAATGCGAACAGAAGATACACATCAAGCCGAGATGACCACAAAGGTCCAAAAAATGACCGGGTTGGGCGAAGAAATCCTGACTATCGAAGTAGACCATATTCGACAGAGAGAATACAAGATCCTTACACTTTCCGAGATACAAAATTCCATGCGGCGAACCCAAATTCCAACATAGATCGTCAACATCATCACTTTGATACGAGATAGACAAGCACCTCAATGCTTCCAAATGGTCACCTGATGGAGAGACAAGCACAACACTTCAAAATATCCATCATTCGAGGTACGATTAAAAACTATCTTTTGAGATTAATTTCTTATTAAAAATACACCGATTTGACTAGGGGCTAGCCGGTCACCTAACCCGGTTAAGCAAGTCGGTTTAACGCCCCCCCCTCTCCAAGGGGGTCCAATAACTTTTTGCAGAAACCAACATGAAAAATTACGAGTGGATAAAGTTGGAGCAAGTCTCCAACTTCATGAACTCCAATTCCAAGCTCCAATCTACGTACAAAATTATGCAGGGCATCACCAGCAAGATATTCACTCTTAGACGGAAAATTCCAAAAGGAGGTCACTTGACACTTGATACCTGTTTCCGAAGATTAAGCGTGGACGCTCTTGATTATAATCCAAGCATAAGTTTTCAACTCATACTTGGAATGGGGGACAACTATGGAGCCGGTAGCAAGAAAGGTACCAAGTATTCCTTTTTATGAAGTATTTACGACCTTACCGTTTAAATTTTTAAATGTTTACCATATTTGGTGGCCACATTTACATAAAGTATTTACAATATGATATCTGGTAGCCTTCATTTTCATAGTTTGTAAATGTTTCCATATGAAGTTCACATAGATCATTAAGTTTATAGGCGCCTAGGCACCCAAACACTCTACAGGTTCCGGCACCCAAATGTTTTAGAGGCGCCAAAAAGCTTCTAATCACATCCAAACATCCTAAAGATTTTGGCTCAAATATTATAGAGGTGCTTTAGCGGCGCCAAAAAGCTTCTCGACACAAAAAACATTCCAGAGGTGCCAAAAACCTCGAGTTGGCGCCCAAATGCCGAAAAAAGTGCCAGAGGTGCCAAAAACCTCCCGCGCCCAAAATATTCCAGAGGTGCCAAAAACCTCCAGTCGGTGCCCACATGCAAAATAGATCCATCCAAGGCCAAAAATACCCAGTCGGCACCCAAGGGCCAAAATCAGCTAGCCGACGTCCAAAGGCCAAAAACACCTAGTCGGTGCCCAAGGGCCAAAATCAGCTAGTCGGCGCCCAAAGGCCAAAAACACCTAGTCGGTGCCCAAGGGCCAAAATCATCTAGCCGGCGCCCAAAGGCCAAAAACACCCCGTCGGCGCCCAAAGGCCAAAAAACACTTAGTCGCACCCAAAGGCCAAAAACACCTAGTCGGCGCCCAAATTCCACTGTGAATAGCAGAATGTTTACGGATCAAAATGACTTCAACTGCAATAAAGGTTCCCAGATATAAAAAAAATTGTTCGTCAAAACCAATCTTCCAAAAACCATAGAATATATAATCCAGATCTAGGGATGAACAAATCCCATCAGTGGTGAATGGTGATCGTGAGTGAGATTGGTTTGTTTTTTGTTAAGTATAGCTGATGAAGTAGACACAAGCTCTTCAGATCTCTGAAATTATTCAAAAAATCAAACATTAGCTATCAAATACGTATGTGCCCTGTGTTTTGATACTAAAACATTTAAGCACAACGAAGAAAACACATCAAGTTCACCAAGTTTATTCAGAAAAAGCAGTGAATATTTCAATATTTATAATGATTGAATGTTTCAATTAGCTTATTTTAAAATAATACATAGATATTTTAATGGTATTCCTGGAATTTTCAAACTTGTTTAATAGTGATTTTCTAATATTTGTGAATAATTTTATAAGAAACCATCTTAAAATTATAACGTAACTCCTTAAAACCACCACAACATCTTTTAAAACATAAAGAAATGATGTCAAAACTCAACTATAATTGAAACATGGAATATGACACCTTAAAACTATCACATTACCTTTTAAAACGATAACAAAAGACATTAAACTATAATAAAAACTTGCAATGCTGACAATTTAAAATTATAACATAATCTATTAAAACCATAACAAAATTGGTCTACCTGCCGGTCAAACATGTTAACTAAAAGACTGCGAGAAATGAAAAAACCTGGACTTTTAATGTTTTAGAAAATACTGATATCTTTCAAGACTTTAGCATCATCCAAATTTATGTGGCGGATAACACGTATATTCGTGTAGCCATGCTAAGGAAATCAATATTCTAAATTCTTTAAAATCATAAGTAGCGGATTGGTTAATTATTGTTGTGATTGTGTATTTTCTTTTTCAGAATCATATTGCCGGTGGTACAGCGGAATTGTGTATTTTCTTTTATTATTACTATTTTCTTCATCTCACATTAAACTTTCAATTTCTATTTTGTTAATTTTTTTCCTCTATTTGATCTTATATTAATTCTAAATCATACCGAAAACGTAAGCCATTGAGTTACATTGAGAAAATATAAACATTATATTTTAACAATATAACTTCGTAAATTACATTTTCGGTATAATTTAGGATTATTATGAGAACAAACAGAATAAAAAAGAAAGTTATGGAAATGGAAAGCTTGACGAGAAATATAGTAAGTATATAAACTTTGTAATTTGTAGATATCGAGGATTTTCAGTAACATTCTAAATATTTTTAATAAAACAGACATAACATTCTAAATTTTTTTAATAATTTTTTATTTGAGTTTAGCAAAAAGCAAAGGACATATCACATATATTCCCACACAAGAACTACCAAGAAAGTAATAAGCAGAACAATTATACCTAGCTATACATACAAAACTCTTAGCATTGTTTGGCATGGCATGATTGTGATCTCTTGAAATTCTGTTAGGGCTCAAGTCCTATAAGGGTAGTTGTCTGCCAATTTAGGTAGCCTACCCTCAAGTTAAGGTAACTGCATGCACAATTGCACATGGACTTTGGCAACCACCAACCCTTTTGAGTAAGGCAGCCATATACATATAGGGTATGGATAGATATTATTTACCTGAAGCTAAGATGTTAGATACAAATATCATCATAGTTTCCAGAAATGTGTATATGTGATGTGTAAATTCCGAATCTTTACGGACAAGAAATCATTCCAGTCTCAAAGTATATCCCTGCAAGATCCAAGGTAGTAAGCAACAAAGTTGCTAGTCTATCAACTAAGCAATAGGCATGTCTTCTTCGTTAATTTGAAAAATCAACTTTTTAATTCAATTCAGATTAATTTAATCCAGTCTAGTTTCATTTTGCTTAATTAGCTATTTTTTATACATTAAATAACTTCAATTCAGTTCAAATTCATAACATACATTCTGGTTCGTTTGAATTTCATCAGACAAAGGGAACAAGGCGGAGGTGAAGCTAGCAAGTTAATTCCATGCATGTATAATTCAAGTAGAGTCTTCAATAATGAGTTTAAGGCTTTCAAAAAGTTAAAAACATCATGATCTTCAATTCTTCATTAGATTTTGTTCAAACTGAGGATTCTTGAAATACAAAGCGGTACACTTGAGGACAAACTCAATAAGACTTGGGTCACAAAACTAACTGATAAATTAGTTGAAAGCTAATAAGATACTCCGTAGCTAATTCTACATGATTGGGATTGGGACAACTCTATGTTTTGAAATTAAGAGGACTCATGTTTGATCAGACAACAATTGCATAACACATACACCAAAAAGGTTGTAGG
Source organism: Plantago ovata (assembly GCA_028274465.1). Classification (NCBI taxonomy): domain Eukaryota; kingdom Viridiplantae; phylum Streptophyta; class Magnoliopsida; order Lamiales; family Plantaginaceae; genus Plantago; species Plantago ovata. Next base: position 61,125,444 of record CM051455.1, read on the forward strand.
AATTCACAGTATGAGATGGCACAACCAAGAGCCAACAGCTATTACAATTAACAAACAGTTACATCAGAAAGCATTTAAGCATGTATAACATTCCTAAGCTTTTACAGCTTAAGACTAAGATCAATTGTTTCACTAGTCTCATCATTGCCAATCCTTAAACAGGTGGCGGGTTGGTCGGGTTCATACTTAATCGGGAAGAAGCAAAACGGGCGTTCTGTTGATCCACTTGGTCCTAGCCGTAGGATTTGGCCTCTATTTTCCTGTCAACACAGGAAAGGTAAGGCCATCAGATTGCAGAAATGTACAGAACTGAAGGAGAGAATATTAGAAATAATACTAGAAATTACTGTTGCTCACCTGACTACGCGAGCATCTTGAATCAGAGGATTCTGTAAAATGCAGCAACTGCTCGTGCTTTGAGTTGGAGGACGGGGAGGCAGTCGATGAAGGAGGAGCCAGTGAAAGAAATTCTCCTTTTAGCCTCTCATTGTCTTTGATGACTTCAGTTGAATCCCACTCTGGCTCCGGTAGGGGCACTGGGAGTGAAGGGATTTCTCTGGAGAACGTACGAGAGAAAACTTAATCAGCATTCTCAACAACTACGTTTACAAATAGCAATGCTTCAACTCCTGCTTATAGCACTAGTTAAGCAAGAAATTATTTTTTCTTTTGATGACAATTACACAGGAACATATAGAACTGTAGAAATTTTGAGTGTGGTAACAGTAGTTCTTGATCGCGGAACAAATACAAGATGGGGGTCTGAGTTTAAAAAAATATCACCGGGGCTTTTATACTGAAAGATAACGAGTAAAAAAGTGACTAACCTGATCTGCTTATTCCGCGGTTCCATGAAAGCTGTAAATCTATTGCTAGATGAAACTAACTCATCTGTTCTTGATCGGGAAGCAGCACATGAAGGAGGTATATTGGAACGGAAGGACGTGGCTGGTGGACTATCTAAAGAGAAGGGGTACGATCTCTTCACACCAACCATCATCTACATTGCATCACAACAAAATAAACAACACACCCCTCAATCATTTGAAGAACAAAACTGAAGTTAATAAACATATATTGAAACAGCACATTTCATGAAATATCTAGGAACAGAGAAAAATCTAAACATTTATGTTCATGAGTATCTTCATTTGATACTCTATCGGCATACTAGCATAAGAAAGGAAATCTACAAGCTTGAATGATTAAATCAGTAAATACTCTTTAATGTATATAGAAACACGATTGTAATCTTTAAACAACGCGTATCTTTAAAGAATTGCTATGAATACCTTTTCTTCATCTGGACTTGAGTTCCTATAACTGTTACCATAAACATTTTGGTTTGAAGGGGGCTCCATCCGGGAACGTTGTTGTTGTAAAGACGAAGATGAAAAATCTTTAGATGCATTCACCTGCAAGTACACACATCATTTATCATCTGCACATCAATATAGACAAAATTACAGGTACAACACACATATACATTCAAATTTGAGGACTTAAACCAACCATGGCATGAGGATGCTGATGAAACTGATGTGATCTCTGAGTCAGATTGGGATGTTTTGAAACCGAACCGTCTTCATACTGTAAATTAACTTTTGGAAAATACCCGATCTCCATCATCTGCTTCTCATCATCAACATTGAACTCAGCAGGCCAAGATTTAGGACAATTACCACGCCTGGGGCTCGAAATCGACTCAACACCACTTTTGGGAATGTTTTGGACAGGTCTGTGCAATAGATTGGGAGAAGGGGCCGCGGCGATGGCGGGGCGGAAAGAGGGGCACTGAACAGAGTCACCAAGAGAACCAATTACATTGTTAGCCAAAGTATTGGCTGCTTGTAATGCCTCTTTCCTCTGCTGCTCCTCAATCCTAATCTTCTCAAGCTGAGCAACACCTAATCCTCTCTGAGGAACTTTTTTCTGCTTAACCGCCTTTTTTGATCTACAGCTACTGCTAGTAGTACTAATCCCACCACCACCACCGTCGCCACCACCGCTACCAGTAGTACCACCACCACCACTATAAGTAGTGCCCCTCAGAATATTTTCATCATGGGCCATATTTTGCTCTTTGAGCCATATAAAAAATAATTTAACCGGTATTTATAGGAGAAGCAAAAGGGGTGATCATAAATGGCAAATCATCCACCATATCCCCCACCAAAAGTTTGGAGACACACAAAATCTGAAAACACAAATGCAGAATATCTGAAGATGGGTCTGGCAAATCTTGAAGAATTTAAATCACCACCGTTACATAGATTACACCAATCCCAAATACAAAGATTGCTCCTTTATATGGTAACCAACACCCAAAATCTACAACTCAGCCTACTGTATAATGCAGAAAACAGAGATTGTGAGAAGAAAAAACTCAGAAAGATTTGATTCTTTCCTTTCTTTTATCTTTTTTTCTTTTTTTTACATACCAAATTAAAAGAAGAAAAAATGAAATCCAGCTGTTTGAGTATTAGGCCTGAGAGACAGAGATCATAATCATAAATAAATTTGATATCATATCATATCATATCATATCATGTGGTTAACAATAGAAGAAAGTAGCAAAGAAAAATGATAAATATATATATATATATTGAAGAAGCAAGCAAGCAGCAAGCAAGCAAATCTAGAGCAGAGTCCTAAGAAAATGGATTACCAATCTTTGTCTGCAAAATCTAATTTGTCGCCCAAAATCGTCGCTCTAACACTCTTCTTTTTCTTGCATACTTGACCGACTCTTTCTCTCTCTCTTGTCTCTTTTTTCTCTCTCTTACTTGAAATAGGCGTTTGGTTTGTTTGTTGATTGATTAGTAAGGTGGTGGTGAAATGGGAAAAATGTGAAGTGATTAAGGAAAGTTCAGATTTTCGCATGTTTGTGCTTGATTTAGGAATTTTTTTTTCTTACTTTTACAGTTCACTTGGTTTGGCTGTCTTCTTTGTTTTGTTCTTGGCATTTTCCACCTTTTCTAACAACTCTACTCTATGGGGGTCCCTATTCCCTTCTTCTCCATGCATGCATTTCTTAATTTCACCCTTTCTTTTTTCTTTTTCTCCTTTTCCGTTTTCATCCCCAGGACTTAATCCACTCGCCATAATTAATTAGTAAGAGTTATTTTAGGTTTTTTTTTTTTTTTTTTTTTACATTTAACCAGAAAATTAAAAATTAAAAGAAATTAGGCTTGATGTAACATTAACCAGTAAATAAAAAATTAAGGAATATCAGAATATTTCAGTAGTATCACAACAGGTGAGGAGAGAACACATCCTCTCAATTGTCAAACATTGTAGATATCTGTAGAAAGCAAACATAATGAACTAAACACGAATAAGGTATCATGACAAAGAATGAATAACAAAACACTTCACAATCAAGCTCATGTATATAATTATAAGTAATGCTATGAATGAAGGCTAGCTACAAATTTTACTGATACAAATTCTGGAGGTTCGCCCACGGCCTACAATCAAAAACGAAAAACTGATTGCCTACCTTTGCAAATAAGAACTCATGAACCTATATGCTAGCTAGTATACTACTGTACTGTGCCATTAGAATGATCATAACATTGACTATTGTTAGAAATCAAGAGTCAATTGAGAATGAGAAACAGAGAAGAATTGAAGGAGGAGAATTGAGGAATCAGATTCAAGCATTGGCAGTGACAGTTCATCTCAAGGAAACGAACAAAGCGCGGGAGTACAAAGAATCAATGCAGCAGATCAAGGCCCAAAGGCGGGACAATTCAAACGCATCAGAGCAGCTACACCAGTTACAAAGAATCAAGAATCGTACAGAATGGGATAAGCGTGACATCGATGACTCACCTCACAATCTGGAAAAATCGATTATTAACGTTGGAGTAAAAGGTTTATTTTCACCTTCCGTACGGTAGCATTATGATTGGATGTAAATAGGTTTTCCTTTTAGCATAGCTCTGTAATTTTGGCACTATAAATTAGGCGTTAGGGTTCTACATCTGTAAGCATAGCCGCAGCTTTTCACTGCAAACCAGAAAATCAATATACAGAGAAATTCTCCATATTTGTCTATGAATTTCTGCACAACTTTTGACATGGTATCACGAGCTTAGGTTATCTATAGTCTCCTTTCTTCTCACCTGTCTTAAGTTTTCAGTTTTTCTTTCAAAATGTCTGGCAATGAAGCAGATGCTACAAAACAGCTCAAGAAGTTGTCTTCAGCCCATGAAGATCCCTTCAGCTGCTACTATTTGCACCATTCTGGTCACAATGTCTCAAGTGCAGTGACACCACTCCTTGATGAAACAAACTACCATACTTGGAGCAGAGCTTTCTCTCTATATCTCTTGAGCTAAGAAACAAAACAAGCTTTATCAATGGCAATCTGAAAACACCAGATAAGAAAGATCCAAACTACAAAGCACAGGTCAAGAGAAACAAGCTCATTCTATCTTGGATGATTCATTCAGTTTCAAGTGAAATCAAAAGTACTATCTTGTACTGTGATACTGCCAAAGATGCTTGGAGTAAACTCATGGCCAGATATGCTGAGCCTAATGAAATAAGGGCATTCTCACTAGAGCAAACACTCAATGCTATCAAGCAAGATGGCTCCAATGTTTCTGAATATTTTACAAAGTTGTGTTGTATATGGGAAGAGCTTGAAAACTATCAGCCTTCACCTGTTTGTGCCTGTGGGAAATGCACTTGTAAGCTCACAGAAAAGTTTGAGAAGCTTATTGAGACAAAGAAGGTTACTAAGAATGTTAAAAAGTATAAAAGCACTGTCACAATACCAGATGGAACAAAAGTTCCCATCACACATTCAGGAGATGTATATTTGACATAAAATATTATGTTGAAAGATGCTTTATTTCCCCCAAAGTTTAAAGTTAATCTTATATCTGTGAACAAGTTAACAAGAGATAATAATATAGATATAACTTTGTCTGATAAATCTTGTTATATTTCACAGAAGGCAATGGACATGGGGACCAAGACATTGGAAATTTCCTCAATGAGGACTGGACTGATTGAAGAAACAAATGGACTTTACTATTTCAAGAAGAAGAAGAAAGTACCACCCAACTCTTGTGAATATTTCAAGGCCTTTAGTGCCAGCAATAAGCTCCCGGAAGCTGATGTTTCTAGTCATCTGTGGCATTTTAGACTAGGGCATCCTTCTGGTGATAGGTTAAAGTTGATTAGGTTTGGGTTTCCTGAAGTTTAATTTCTTGTAATTATTTCTCTGTTTGTGCGGTCTGTCAGCAAGCAAAATAGAAGAGAACAAGTTTCAGTTTGAGTATTCCATTTCAGATTCAGTTTTTGATTTGTTGCATATTGATCTTTAGGGGCTTTCTCAGTTAAAACTTTGCATAATCAATCTTATTTCCTTACCATTGTTGATGATCACAGTAGAGTGACTTGGGTATATTTACTCTCACTCAAATCAGATGCACAAAATGCAATCAAAAACTTTATTAGAATGATGGAAACTCAGTATAAAACCAAAGTGAAAAAGATAAGAACAAACAATGGAATGGAGTTCCATATGCCAGACTGTTTGAATGAGTAAGGGATCATTCATGAGAAAACTTGTCCATATACGCCTCAACAAAATGGAATAGTTGAAAGGAAACACCAACATATTCTCAAAGTGGCCAGATCACTTATTTTTCAATCAAAATTACCACATTGTTTTTGGGGAGAAGCAGTAATGACTGCTACTTATATTATAAATCGAATACCAACTCCTGTATTGAAATGGAAGACACCATTTGAGGTATTGAACAATGAACGACCAGAATACACGCATCTCAAAGTTTTTGGATGCCTATGCTATGCTTCGACTCTTCCAATCCCAAGAAGCAAGTTTGATTCGAGGTCTAAGAGATGTGTTTTTATTGGATATCCTGCATTTGTGAAGGGATACAAATGTTTCGATCTTAAAACTAGAACTACGTTCATTTCTAGAGATGTGATATTTGCTGAAAATGTGTTTCCTTATCAGAAAAGAGAACATGGAGAAGAGATATTTATCTATTCTCCAAGAATGATACTATATATAACTAGAAGAACTGTTATAAGACCAGATGCTACAAATGCTTCTGATTCACCTGATTCTTTTCAATTTTTTGATGAAAACATTCATCCTCTTCCTAATGATATACAGCAAGAACACACACCACATAGATCTCCAAATGAGAACAATTATGTGGAAAATTCTAATTATCTCAGTTCTCCAGTAACAATGGATCTTGGAACTGAACAAATCATTGACAATGTTCATCCTCCAACTCTAGTTCCTGAACTACGGAGATCAAGTAGAGAAAGTCGAACTCCTCCACACTTAAATGTTTATCATCATTACTCTCTTCCTAATCAGTTGCTTATGGAGTTCAACACCAAAAGCTTAACACGGCATATCCCATAGCAGATTATCTAAGTTATGATAAATTATCAGATAATCACAAAGGATACTCAGTTCAACTATCCTTAATCCAAGAGCCATAATCTTATGAAGAAGCCATTCAATTTGAACATTGGAGAAAAGCTATAGATGAAGAATTAAAAGCTCAGGAGGCTAATTCAACATGGGACATTGTGAACTTACCAAATAATGTAAAACCCATAGGATGCAGGTTTGTGTTTAAAACCAAACTCAATTCTTCAGGAGAGATAGACAAGCATAAAGCAAGTCTAGTTGCAAAAGGTTGCACACAAAAATATGGATTGGACTACACAGAAACCTTTAGTCCTGTGGCAAAGCTTACTTCTGTCAAAGTTCTTCTTGCTCTAGCTGCTAAAAATAACTGGCATTTGGCACAACTTGACGTGCATAATGCTTTCTTAAATGGAGATCTCTCTGAAGATATCTATATGCAGTTGCCTCCACGTCTTTTCATTCAGGGGGAATCAACAAGAACTACCAAAGTTTGCAAATTGAAAAAATCATTATATGGTTTAAAACAAGCTATTAGACAATGGAATTATAAACTCACTAATTTTCTAACTTCAATTGGCTTCTTACAGTCAAAAAGTGAGTATTCCTTATTTACTAGAAGAACCGGAGACAACATAGTCATACTACTTGTATATGTAGATGACAAAATTGTTGCAGGAAATAATATCCAAGATATTAACGAAGTAAAAGAACAGTTAAAAGAAACATTCAAGATATGAGATTTGGGAGAACTAAAGTATTTTCTTGGCCGTGAGATAGCAAGAAACAAATCTGGAATTCATGTCTCCCGAAGGAAGTATGCTTCTGAAATAATTGAACAAGCAGGATTGTTAGGATGAAAACCGGCGGTAACACCAATTGTTCAAAATCATAAAATAAAGCAATACACAGAAGGAACAAAAGACGTTCTCTTAAATGATCCCTCTTTCTATAGAAAAATTTGGGAAAGTTAATTTATCTTACAATTACAAGAGCTGATATTTCATACGCAGTGGGAATTATGAGTCAGTTCATGGATAGACCCACTAAACTTCAACTAAAAGCTCTCTTAAGGATTGTTAGATACCTTAAGAACAATATTGGACATGGACTATTATATGACAGTAATCCAGAAAAGGAAGTGATAGCATTTTGTTACTCCGATTTTGCAGGTTGTCCTTACACAAGACGTTCAATCTCAGGATATTGCATAGTGTTGGGAAAATCTAGGATAATTTCACTTTAGTACCCTCTTAGAGCACCCATTCTCAAATTAAGTCCTCTTAGATCAACAAATACAAATTGGGACAAAATTCACTTTTTTGAGTTTTTTTTTAAATTTATCCCATTTTTTTTATAATAATCGAACCATTACAATTTTATAAGTAACATTACAAAGCTAGTAATAAACTATAAATAATCCCGCACTTGACGAGAATAAACTATAAATAATCCCGCACTTGACGAGAATTGAACCTATGACCTCTAGTGTCATGACACCTCAGTCTAACCAATTGAGCTAGACCTCATTGGTACACTTTTTTGAGTTGACCAAATCCAAAATCTGAAATTTTAGTTTTCAAACCAAACATGCCCTAAGCTTATAATTTTTAAAAATAAAGAAAATAAGCTAAAATATAGTAAAACTAAAAAAATAAATAATTAATAAAGGCTAGTGATATAGCAAAAGCTAAAATTACTAATGCCAGAGCAATTTACTTTTTAAAACATTAATCATTCCTAAAATTGCACAAATTGCTCTGGCATTAGTAATTTTAACTCTGGCTATATCACTAGCCTTAATAAATTAAATAAAAACCATGGTGAAGCTCCACCATTAATGGCGGAGCTAAGCTCCATCAACTTTTCTGGTGCAGCTCCACCGGAAAACAGTGGAGCTAAAGCTCCACCACTATAGTGGAGCTCTGCTCTGCCAATGATCTGGCGGAGCTCTGCTCCGCCATTAACAGGCGGAGCTTCTGCTCCCCTCAGATCTGGCGGAGCAAGCTCCGCCTAGATATGCCAGAGCTTTGCTCAACCATTGATCTGGCGGAGCTTGCTCCGCCATTAATTGACGGAGCCTTATGCTCCGCCCAGATCTAGTGGAGCAGAGAGCTCCGCCATAATGGCATAGATTCAGCTCCGCCATTAATGGTGGAGCTAAAGTTCCACCGTTTTTTTAAATTTAAATTTATTTATTTATAATTATTTTTTATTTTTAAAATGTTTAATGAATTTTTTCTGATGATTTTTTAGTTTATTTTAAATTTTTTTATTAATTTTTCTTTTTTAAAGTTAATGTTGTTTGGTTTGAAAACATAATTTTCAAAAATTGGATTTGGTCAACTCAAAATGTCCTAATTTGTAATTGGAATGTTGTAAGACGCCCTTCTCCGATATTGTTGATCTATGGGGTATTAATCCATAATTAGAAGCACTAAGGGGGTTGTTAAAAGTTATGGACCCTCTTTGATTAGTTGGAAATCAAAGAAACAACAAACAATTAGTCGATCTTCAGCAGAGTCAGAGTATAGAGCAATGGCCTATACAAGTTGCGAAATCACTTGGCTAAAGGCACTTTTCAAAGATTTCCAAGAAGAACTAAAAAAACCAGTAAAATTGTTCTGTGACAATCAATCTGCAATCCATCTTATGAAAAATCCAGTTTTTCACGAACGAACTAAGCACGTAAAAATTGATTGTCATTTTATTCGAGAAAACGTAAGAGAAGGACTAATTGAAGTCAAATATCTACCTACCAAATTTCAATTGGCCGACATCTTTACAAAAGTTGTTTCATCAAAAGATCTTGATCGAATGTCAAGCAAGATGGGAATTAAGAATATCTACATCCCCATCTTGAGGGGGAATGTTAGAAATCAAGAGTCAATTGAGAATGAGAAACAGAGAAGAATTGAAGGAGGAGAATTGAGGAATCAGATTCAAGCATTGGCAGTGCCAGTTCGTCTCAAGGATACGAACAGAGCGCGGGAGTACAAAGAATCAATGCAGCAGATCAAGGCCCAAAGGCGGAACAATTCAAATGCAGCAGAGCAGCTACACCAGTTACAGAGAATCAAGAATCATACAGAATGGGATAAGCGTGACATCGATGACTCACCTCACAATCTGGAAAGATCGATTATTAACGTTGGAGTAAAAGGTTTATTTTCACTTTCTGTACGCTAGCATTATGATTGGATGTAAATAGGTTTTCCTTTTAGCATAGCTCTGTAATTTTAGCACTATAAATTAGGCGTTAGGTTTATAAATTTTAGCACTATAATTTTAGCACTATAAATCTGTAAGCATAGCCGCAGCTTTTCACTGCAAACCAGAAAATCAATATACAGAGAAATTCTCCATATTTGTCTATGAATTTCTGCACAACTTTTGACAACTATGATCAACAATACTTCTGATTCACTGCAACTACCCAATCGGATTCACTGCATTAATTCAGCTACAATGGGTCCCTATTTCAGCTCTAGCACTTCTGAGTTTACAAATTACAACCCAACAATTCGCAACAGCTCCCTCCTTATATCACACAACATCCATCATACCACTCACATAGTTGCAATTTCACCTTCCATACACCTGTTTCTTGTAATTTCCTTAACCTATGCCTTAGCATTCTGCTGATTTGGAGGAGCAGTGGCTTTAGCTTGTGCTTATTCTTTCTACGACTTAAACCAAGTATATAAGTTCATTCTTTTGACAAATAAAGTTTGTCGTACATTTTGCTTAATATGTTGAGCTGTGCACGATAAAAATACATAGTAAAACAACAGACATGCATCAGGCTCTCTGCTTTGTCTTGAAGAATTACTCAAAAGTAACTTTTCAACTCTTCACTATTGCTAAAACCGTGCTCTTACCTCAAGTAGTAAACCCAAAACAGTGAACACAGCAAAGCTGGACAAGGTTATAGCATGAAGAAACGAATGCTATCCCCGCGTCATTTCTAGCGCGCACTCTTAGCCATTTGAGTAACCACTACCGTCATCTCCATGGCAAATGCAAGTATAAAGTTCCTTATTCCCTAAACACCTTTCGTACTCCCACATAAACGCACCAACCGTTCCATGTACAAAGAGAGTATTTGAATTCATCTAACTCTAAGAAGTCGCAGCTTTTGATTCCATATAATTGACATATCCATCGGATCACGCCTAAAGTTAAGCATCAACGGGCACAAATTATGTTTATAAAATATATAAGTAACAAGTGATTATAATTTATAACAATAACAATGAGATGAAACTCAGAACAGCAAATTGAATTATCCATGACACCAAAACGCGTCATGTTAAACATCAAGAAGAAAATACTAACAAGTGAAAAGGTCAAGCTGCTTTCTACTTCGCTAAGTTGTTTTTTTTTTTAATATTATTTTTTTTGTTTTTAGTTTATGTTTGTTTTTCGAGCTAAATTGAATACGTCCAAGAAATATATACGATTGATTGATTGTACGGAAATATAAATGTCATTAAAAAAACTAAAAGTGTACGTAAAAAAATACTAAAAGGTATGAAGATGCAATCCTAAAATGTACGAACATAAACAAAAAAATTAACTAACAAAAGTACTAGCTAGTCCTCCGCGTTCTCCACCCCACCCAAAGCTCCAGCACCGTTCCAGTATGCCTCCCACATCGGCCTATCATCCGCAGAAATCCATTGAACCCATTCTCCCTTCTTCCTCCACTTATCTCATTGGCATGCTGCATCGCTTGCCTGTGTATGTCAGATCCCCGAACCAGGAACGCATTCCATAACTCCTATGTGTGTGCAGGAAGCATATAGTAGTAGTTCTGCAATATTCAATTTAAACAAGTGAAACACTTACCTAAATGTTACACTTAGTGAGCGCCGCCTACTCAACATCATGAATGCGGACGTAAAGTTATTAAATACAAATAAAGTACCTTTCATTCCTTGAAAAAGTGCTCCTTCATGGACAGAGGAAGCGTACTCCACCTTTCACCCCCACTCTCTGGCCTAGGAAGCCTACAAAATCCTTTTTTGATGATCATTGAAAACTTTCTATAAGCTGAAGGCGGGTGAAACCTGTCACACATTTTATAAGATTAAAATGGAGACCCACAACTATATATTAAAACAATTAAATACCAACTTTTCAAGAACTTACTGAGAACCCTGCATAACGGACAAGACTGGCAGCCCATTGTGCATTGCGTCGCTGCCCTGGGCTGTGCTTCACCATCCCCGTTCATTGTCTGTATGTATAAAATTTACATATTTAAGTATGAACCATAATAATTTGTGACAAAAAATAAAGTATAACTTATTAGTAGGCCAGGCGATGAGAATGACTGAAATAGGCCGGTACAGTAACAACGACATTACAAATGTTGTTATTACGGTGCCTGCCTACTACAATCATTCACAACACAAGGCCAAGTACCACCACAATTCTTCATCTTCTCATCCAAATACTAAAAAAAAAAAAAAAAAAACGTATTATTCAGTTTATAGATTATATAAAATGTTTATCAAAATAAGTCTTATAGTGTGCTCAGTTAAATACAATTAGTTCGCTTAAATGTCGGTAAGGCTTACCAATGGGTGCAAACCAATAAAACGCTTACTGATCGACAATTAACGTAGAGTATTAGTTATCACCCAATGTAAGCCTAAACCAACACATCGAAACTAATATACGTATATCATCATCACACTTATTCATTTCAATTAAAAACAAACTCTTATGTGTGTGTTCAGTCAAATACAATCAGTTCGATTAAATGTCAGGGAGGCTTTTCTATGGGACCTAACCAATGTAATGCTCACTGATCTGATAGCATGTACTATTAGTTTGGGCCCAAGAAAAGTCTTACCAACACACAGAAAGCGATTATAATAGCATCATCACACTTTATAAAATGATTAAATATTAACCAAAATCGATTGACAGAATAACATGAATCTATTAATTAACAAAATTAACAGAATAACACCAAAATCCGATTTTAACATCATCACACCATAATTAATTAAATTAACAAATAACATAATTAAAATAATTAACATAATTATAACATGAATATGAACACAAATAACTTGAGCAAATTTAACATGAATATTAAGCATGAATATCAAAATTCTATTTAACATGAATATTAACCAAATTACAGTAAAAAATTAGGGTTAATTTACGGCAAATCAAATCGAAGCTTCGGTTTAAGTTTAGGCAAAAATCCCCAAAAATTAGGGTTAGGGTTCTAACTTTTTGTGGCAGAGATCGAATCGGAGAGGAGAAGAGGAGGAGGTGGCTCGTCACTACGGCACGGTGGTGACTAATTCTACCAATTTCAACCAAAAATGAGGAATTACGAAATGAAATTGAAAAACTAGAGAAGCAAATAAAAGAATGAGAGGAAGGAAACTTACCGATTGGATTAAAGAATGGTGGCGGTGGAAGGTGGTGCATCTCCGATGATGACGGTGGACGGTGGTGGGTGGTGGACGGTGGACGATTGTTAGGGTTTACGGGATGATTTGGGGGAGAAGAGAATGAAGAAGACGTCGTCCTCTTTATACACAGATCGCGATTTCCTTTAGCGACAGATGACTGCCATTTCTGGAATTTAAATTATATTTTCCTTTATTTTTTTCACAGTCGACGGGATATAGCGACGGATAGAATAATCCGTCTTCAAATTAGGGACGGATAAAGGTTATCTGTCGCTCTTGGAGACGCGAATTGGATATGAGAACACACGAACTGAGCTTAGAGCGCAGTTCGTCCTTATCCGTCGCTAACTATAACGATCCGTCGCTAATTAGCGACGGATCGTATCCGTATCTACTCTTCCGTCACTAAATGCCTGATTTCTTGTAGTGTCTTCTCTAACTCTGATACTGAAATTGTTTTCTGATACGAAGCTCCGGCAAGCTCCTGGACGAAGCTTACAGAGCTTAGCATACCGTATCGGAGCTGAAGGAAGAAGACATGTACAAAAACCATAAAAAAGGAACAAAGAGAATTTGGGGAGAAGATGAAGTTATTGTAAAAAAAGGAAAAAAAAAAGGAAAATAGTTAAGGCTTTTGGTTATGATATTTTTGTAAATAATATCTGGTCAACTCTCAAAATGAAAATTTTACATTAAAATGTAATTGTTGAACTATGATGGTTATTTTTAGAAACTCTTCATAGTACAAATCAATTTTCTCTAAGTTAAAAAACAAAACCCACAATTTTGAACCCCATTTCTTCTTTAATTTAAAGCAAAATAAAACTAAAAATTCGGACGTAATGGAGCTACCTATGGAAGCTAATTGAATTTTTTTTTTTTTAACTGTTAAAAACTTTCATTACCTCAAAAAACAATACAAAGCAAAGGCCGACAAATCGTCCAGCCAACCAAGGCACCAATTAAACAGCCATAATAAAACACAGAGACTAATTTATATAACAATAAAAAACAAGCTCGTGAATCTTTTGTTGTAGCTCCGGGAACTTAGTGCTACGTATGACAATTTGTTGCGTGATAATGCGACAAATATCAACAATGTTGAGCCCTCGTTGTTGAAATATTTTCTCGTTTGTTGATTGCCAAATGCAATAGACACACTCAGCCACAAGCCCTTTAAATATCTTGGGTTTCTAGCTTCTTCCCTTCGCACGTTTACACAGATTTCGCATGCCTTCATCCCAGTTCGGCCACTGGACAGAAAGTTGCATCCAGTCCAGCACCCTTCGCAGTATCTCTTGCGTGTTTGTACATTGGAAAAACAGATGTTCGACAGACTCTGGTTCTCCACAATATACACAGCAACCATCCGTTTGCATTCCAAGTCGAGCCAAACGGTCCTTTGTGGCCATACGCTTATGGAGGCAGAGCCACAACATGAATGTAGCACGTGGTCGGGCCATATTCCCCAGTATGAGATCCTTCCAGTATACCTGTGTAGGAGCCCCCCGAAATTCCTCATAAATCTGTTTCACCACGTATTTACCTTTGTTTACACAATCACCCCATGCCGTTAAACCATGCACCAAGGTACGGCTTTTGAATATGCCACACATAATCCAGGAGCTACTCCCCAAAGGCACATAGGTATGTACTGAGGAATCCTTAATATAATAGCTATGGACCCATCGTATCCACAACTTATCAGTTTTATTTTGTATATTCCAGAGCAATTTTGCCATTAAAGCTTGGTTCCATTCCTTGAGGGCAATAACATTCAAACCACCATTTTTTCGAGGTGAGCATACTTGGTCCCAGGCTACCAAAGCTTTTCTTGAATATTGATTCTCCTTCCCACTCCATAGGTATACCCTACATATATTCTCAATATGATGCAACACATGCTTCGGTAGAGGAACTCTGCCAGTACGCTACTTAGGAGTGCCTCTGACCTCTAGGAAATTATCTATCAATGAGGAAGGGTGTAAATTTCCATTTTTTTAAAAATTGTGGTTTGTCATTTAAAATAATATATGTTAATTTATTATTATCTGTTATCATATTGAATCCATTGAAATACTGTAAAATAACGATAACAATAAAAAAAAATTTAAGGAAAATAAATAGCTCATCAAAAATTTTAACTCGTAATATACATATCAATAAAATTAATTTCATAACAGAATAATAAAATTAAAAATAAATTTTTTATTATTTATTCAAGGACGTAGAATTTATAGAACTATTTGAATTAATTTTATATAATAAAATAGTATCATCATCAGCCAACTAAAAAGATATCATGTTAAATTTAACACAAATAATATATATATTTAAAAATTTAAATGGCAATGAAAAGGTATTACTTATGTAATCTTCCACTCAACTAACTAGTGAATATAGCAAGTCGTACAGAATGGCACATTGAGAGTGATTACATATGAAAATTATTGATAGTTTGCTATGACCCTATGATGCAGGTAGGTGGCCTTATTAATTAATGTGGTAAATTGGAGAAAATTTAATAATTTAGTCAACCTTATTAATACTAAATAAAATTAGTAGCATCATCAATTTGTAAGAGAATAGTCACTAAATTATAGGGACGTGTATTTAGTTTGCAATAATTTGATAGAAAGTCTTGAAAATATCACCAATTTGTAGTTATCCAATACAACTACAATAAATATGTTGGTAAATGTCAATAAGGTGACTTATAACTTGTAAGGTGGCTAAGTTGAAAAGCTACTCTATGTAATCTATTTAAAAAAAAAAGGTACAATAGCTTATCAAATACAAGTCACCTTATCATCTTCCAGTTATGTTATAAATTGATTTCACCTTATTTGACTGTTTGATCATAATAATTGTGTTTGGTGAATGTCAATGATGTGACTTATAAGGTGACTAATTTAATAAGGTGACATATCAACAATTGTACATGTCATTCTTCCATCTTTCAGTCACCGCATCAGTTTGTTTTGCGAAATAGACATTAAGCAGATCTAAATTGAAATGAATATTTGATTTTTCAACTAGAACATGTGTTAGGAAACTTGTAATTTTGATGAGCAATTAACCATGCTAAAATAAGTAAAGTCCAGTAACTAGTACTCTTAAGGTCCATAAGAATTTAGAATTTTAAAAACATTGTAAAAGAGGAACGTTTGCTGAAAGACTTAGTGTAGGTACTAGTTAGGTTCTTAAGCTTGCTGATGATGTACTTTGTTTTCACAAACAAACTATTGAAGACCTAGAACCGCTCAGAAAGTTGAAGATTCGAAGACTGAAGACTTAGAAGAATTTTGAGAAAGGTATCTACAAAGGCACATGTTGTTTCAGAAAGAGAGAATTTCAGCAACGGCTTGCATGAGTGAAAATCTATATGACAGAGTAGGTTATGCTTGCTGAAACTGAGATAGCTCACTTGCTGACAACTCATGTGACCTCCTTGCTGAAGAGTATTTGCATTTTGGCTCCAACGTTCATATTCGAATTTGATTCAAAAGAACATTAAATGGAAAGTAAGCACGCGAAGAACATGAAGACAAGAAGACAAATGAAGAATGCTGCTGAAAGTGAAAGTATATATGTCCTAGAGACAACCTACGATAGGGACGATATGTACTTGATTACATTCAGTTATTGTTATTTATTTATATTCATTTTTCTATACATTATTAAATACAATTGGCATTACATTTTATGAATACATTATTTGGTTGTTTGAATTATTCGATAAAATGTTCCCAACGACTTAAGGTAATCACCAAGTTAGTGGGAGCTTGTGTGTCAATAATTAAGTCCTAAAATGAGCCACTAGCTGAAGGTCATTGAGATACGGGATATCAATGATGCGATTGAAGCTAGCATATGTTGCATTAGATCCTTCGAGGATGTAGTAGGTCTCACTGCTACGAATGAACTTGGTTATTCATGATGAACATATGGACACTTTGGAGAGTGTTGGCATGCCCAACCGAGAAACCATTTGGTAAAACTATTTAAGTGTCTATGGTAGTATCGGTGTGTAGGGTGATGCTAGTAGTCCTTAGACTTGAGGCCAGTACTACATCATATGTGGAGTAATGTACTTTGACCATGCGCAACGCTTGCACTCTTAAAGTAGGGTAGATACGGCATGCGTTGGGTACATTAGGAAGCATATGGTGTGAGTGATTGGGCCAAGATAGGATTCATTCCTCCGTAATAGATACAAGGAGAGAATACTCACTTCTCATATTTAGTGCGATCATAAAACCGGTGGCCACCGTATGTGAATATGTCAAAATGGTGTTTGGACATAATTCATAGATCGACTAATAAGATTGAGAGACCATGAATGGAGTTATTAGAATAGACACATAACCATATTCTAGACTCATTCGAGTATTCGTGAATGAAGGGACCGTATCATCAAAGTACCCTACACTACAGGTGGTTTGTTTTCCTCACAAACGTTCCTTACATATTAATATTGTCTCATAAATTGTCTAGGAATTTATTATGACCTTAATTAGATTGTTGCTTAATATGCAAGGCCCTATGGGTCACACTTCAAGGTGGTGTTTCTACAAATGAGCTATGTATATTGGATTAAATATTAATTAGATTAATATTAAATTATTATACATAAATATAATAGAGTTATTATTAATTGGATTAATATTAATTTATTATGTGTGGAATATATTTTAGAATATATAATTAATTGAATTGAATTGGATTTAATTAATTAATTGAAGACTATGCACTTGGGCGGGATTTGAATCAAGGGCCCAAGAAGAAGAATTGAGTGAGGAATCAGCTGGGCCAATCGGCCCAGCTGATAACTAGCCTGGCGCGTGCATGGCACGCGCCAGGCGAGTAATGCTTGGCGCGTGCACTGCACGCGCCAGAGCAAACAAAATAGGGGCAGCTTTCAGCTGCCCCACGTGACCTCTCTCTCTCTCTTTTATTTGACTAACTTATTTAGTTTGACTAGGAGATATTATTTATCTGTTAGTTAGTAAGATATGGACTATTGTAGTCTCCTAATCAGTAAGATTTACTTGGATAAAATCTTACGTGATTTTCTAAACCAACTTACTGACTAAATCAGAAAGAAAGATAGAAGTCTTCTATTCTATTCCAACGTAGAAAATTCTCTCTGACAGTCAGAAAGAAATAATTCTCTCTCAGAAGCTCAAAACACAGAAGAACATCCTAGCGTTCTTGGTGGATACACTGCCCGTGGATACCGAGGTCTAAGGATACAAGGAACCTGTTGATGAGCAATCTTGGAGATTCCATTGAAGAAGATTTCATCTCTGACGAAGAAGAAATCAACCAGCCGGACGAGGAGATTGCAAGGCTTTGTTTAGAGATTGAGGAACAGCTACCCGGTCAATTTGCTTATCTACTGGAAGACACGTAAGTGATTTCTTCCAGTTTAATAAACAATATAGTCATATCAGTTTTAGTGAGATTAAAATTTTTAAACTTCCGCTGCTTAGCCTTAGAGGCAAATTTTCTCACTTTTACTAACAGTGGTATCGGAGCTAGGCTGATTCATGACTATATTCGTTTATGATTTATATTTAATGTTGTTGTGGATTATTATATATATGTAAAAATATAAAATTTCCAGATTCTTTAATTGGATTTAAAGAAAAGAAAATTAGGTTTTATTATTGCATGTATTTTATTTCCAGATTCTTCATATTAGATTTAAAGAAAGGAAATAAATCACATGCATATTTTATTTTCCAGATTCATTTATTAGATAAATAGAAAAGAGAAAATCAAAAAAAAAAAAAAAAAAGGGAAGAATGGAGTCAGTCGACTCCATCCTCACGCCGGAACAGTAACCGGCAAGGTGGAGATGGTACTCCACCGGAGCTTGGCTCCTTATCATCGTTTTTCATCTTCCTCGTTTCAATCTCTTCTTCTCTGTCCCTCAAGATTCAATGCTTGATTTGTTTATGGGTTATGGAGCTTGAAGACTCCATTAATGGTGATTTCAAGCTTTGTAAACATAAACTCGAATCAAGCCAAACTTATATGGAGAAGAATCACTGGAGCATGAGGAAGATGATACAAGCAAGAACCGGGTCGAACGAAATTGCTTGGAGCAATTTCGTTCAACCCGCCGGCGAACGAACAAAAAAAAAAAAAAAAATTGTTCTTCGATTTTTGGACAAATTGATTGCTTGTGAATTCATCTTGGATGATATATTATGTTTAGAACATGATTTGGATCTTCAATTCGAAGTTAAGATGATGATTAAAGTTTTGGAAAACTTTGTTTGGTTACAGGGACCCAATTGAGCTTTTTCAGAAAATTGGTGGGTGGCTAATGAGCAAGGAAGACAACTTCAGGGACTTGTCCTCCAATTTGGCAGATTCTGTCTTATTGGGGCTCAAGCCCCTGAGCTTCTGTCCCTTGCGGATTTACCCCACAATTTGTTAAATGTTTGATATTGATCCCAGAAACTTAATTTTAGTTTTCTTCGAATTGTAAATAGGTCCCTGGAGTTTTAGAAACTTGTTATTTAATTTATAAATGGTTTATAAATTACATTTAAACCCTATTAATACTTTGGAAAGTGATTAAAATGTTTGAAAACATAAATATTAGTTTATAATATTTAGTAACATGTTTGTTAGTTTATAAATAGTTTATAAACTACATTTTAATAGTAATGTAATGCTTTGGAAGATTATGTTATTATTAAAACTTGTTTTAAATGTTTTGGAAATTCTTAGAGAATTTATAAATTAGATTTTGATTTACATATAATGATAATGATCCACAACAACTACTTATATGCTCCAACTTGGTTGTATCATATGTATTGTATGTCAACATGAGCAATTTAATTATTTAAATATTGTATTTAAATATTGTTAGTCCGCATTTTTGTATGGGTAGGCGGCACCCATTAGTTTCCGGACCGCATCTGTCATATGCATGGGTAGGCGGCACCCATTACTTGCTAGTCCGCAATTGATATGTATGAGTAGGCGGCACTCATTACTTGTTAGACCGCATTGCATGAGCCTTGGGTAGGCGGCACCCATTATGTGATGCATGTTAGGGATCTTGGTCAAGCAATTAAATACCCCGTTTAAAGGTTCCCCAACCAATTTAAGTCTCGAGTAAATCGCATGATGTCACCCATCATAATTGAAGGTTAAATGGACTTACTAATCTCATGAGTAATATGCACCATAGTGCTTACTCTGTTTGCCGTAAGAAAGTTGCTTTCATAGGACCATTGTTGGTGCCGTGTGATGGTTATGACTTACTTGAATTATGTCGAGTCGCCATAGCGTCAGGCATAATTTAGGGACATCGATCAAAATAGTTTTGATCAACCAAGAGTTGTATTGTACAATTGGTTTGGAGACCTACCTGTTTGACTATTATAGTGATCAGCCATAGCTGGGGCTATAATAGTGCAAGCATGGATCTTGGCTCACTACAACAATTATAAGATAATCGTTCGTACTCTCTATAGGGGTCAAGAGTATGTGAAAATAGTGAGAACTAAATAAAGCTAAAGTCCTAGTTTATTTAGTCGCTGATTGTAATCATAGAAATTAATTTTAGAGTTTTAATTACAGTTTTATTTATTTACTTCTCTAGGTCTGAAAAGATGGCCAATTTATCCATAAGAATGATCTTGGAGAAATGCACTCTTACTGGTCCAAACTTTATGGATTGGATCCGTAACATTCGTTTGGTGCTTAGGCAAGAGAAAATTGAGTACGTCTTGGACGAACCAATCCCCACTCCTCCTACTGCTGCTGCTGAGCTTGCTAAGTTTGACAAAGTTGCTCACCAGAAGCACAAAGATGATGCTGCTAATGCACAGTGTGTTATGCTAGCTGCAATGACTATGGAGCTGCAAAGGCAACATGAAAACATGATGCCATATGAAATGCTCGTGCACCTCAAAAGCCTCTTTGGAACTGTTTCTAAGAGTGTTGAATTTGATCTTCTTAGAGAAATCTTCAAAATGAGGATGTCTGAAGGAGGAAATGTATCTGAACACGTGCTCAAGATGATTGGACTCATTGAGAAACTGGCAACTGCTGGAATCAAATTTGAGAACCGTGTTTCAGTCATCATCATCCTTCAATCATTGCCGGATTCATATTCCACTTTCATCATGAATTACAATATGAATGCCAAAGATGCTACACTTCCTGAAATCCACAATATGCTTAAGACCTATGAACAGGCTCAACCTAAGAAGAAGTCTGTTATGTTGGTTGGATCATCTGCGAAGGCTCACCCTAAGGGCTATGGCTCAAAGGGTAAGACTAAGCAAACCAAGAAGCCAAAGATTGGACCTAAGGCTAAGGTTTTTAAGCGTAAGGCTGGAAATCAGAAGAAGGTGGTGAACATGGAGAAGGATACGTGTCTTTACTGCAAGCAGAAAGGACACTGGAAGAGAGATTGCCCAAAGGCAATAGCTGATGGAGTTGTGACCACGCATGGTGCATCTGGCTCCCATCAAGGTATGTTTGTCATTGAGATAAATATGTCTACACAAAACTCGAATTGTTGGGTATTAGATACTGCTTGTGGCTCACACATTTGTAACAATTTGCAGGGGCTCATTGATAGCCGACAGGTTAGACCAAGGGAAATTGATCTACGCGTAGGAAATGGATCGTCCGTTGCTGCCCTACGTGTTGGAACTTATAGATTAAATTTACCCTCGGGTTTTGTTTTAGAACTGAATAATTGTTATTTCGTTCCTTCTATTGTAAGAAACATTATTTCCATTCCTATGTTAGACAATGAAGGGTTTTCCTTCCGTTTTGCCAATAATAATTGTTATTTTTCGCATAATGGTATTGATGTTGGAAATGCTCCTCTTATGAATGGTTTGTACTTACTTGAATGTAGACATAATTTATTTCATATACAAAACAAACGACCAAAGCTTGATAATTCAAGAAATATCACTTACTTGTGGCATTGTAGACTTGGTCACATTAATGAGACAAGAATTGCAAGGTTAAGAAAGTTAGACTATTTAGCACCATTTGATTTTGAATCATATGGGAATTGTGAATCATGTCTTAAAGGAAAAATGATCAAGAAACCTTTTTCCGGAAAGGGTACTCGTGCTAAACAAGTACTTGAGTTAGTTCACTCTGATGTGTATGGACCTTTTAAAACTCAAGCTAGGGGTGGGTATTCTTACTTCATAACCTTTACCGATGATTTCTCTAGATTTGGCTATGTGTATCTTATGAAACACAAATCTGAAGCTTTTGAGAAATTCAAAGAATATAAGGTTGAAGTAGAGAAACAACTTGAAAGAAGTATTAAGACTCTTCGATCAGATCGAGGAGGAGAATACTTAAGTAAGGAATTCTTGGATTACTTAAAGCTTAATGGAATTCAATCACAATGGACTCCACCAGGAACACCACAAATGAATGGTGTTTCTGAGAGGAGAAATCGAACTTTGTTAGACATGGTAAGATCCATGATGAATTTCACAACTCTTCCAATCTTCTTATGGGGATACGCGTTACTAGACTCAATATATATTCTGAATAGGGTTCCATCCAAATCAGTCGAGAAAACACCATATGAGTTATGGTATGGCAAGAAGCCAAGTCTTTCACATATGCATGCCTGGGGTTGTCCAGCATATGTGAAAATAATGCTCGCAGGGAAACTGGAACCCAGAAGTGAGAAATGTTATTTTATTGGATATCCTAAGGAAACCAAGGGTTACTACTTCTATCTGCCTGAGGAACATAACATCATTGTTTCCAGACAGGCTGCCTTTCTGGAAGATGATTATGTCTTCAAGCAACATAGTAGAAATGAGATAGAACTCGAGGAAATCCAAGAACAAGAAAATAACATTGAGGTTAATGAATTGTCAAATAGTTATGACAATGATTCAGTGGGAGCTCAAGGAGGATCTTATGGCTCGAGCACATCTCTGGGAAGATATCAGCCAGCCAGTGGGAGCATTTTAGGAAATTTGACTAATTCCCAAAATGCCCCTACCGAGCCGACATTGACTGAACCGACTGGAACGGTTCAACAGGTCATGTCAGAATTTACTCCCCAGGATACAGTTGCAACCGTTGCACCTGAACCACGTGCAACTGTTGCATCTGACCCGCCTTCAACTGTTCAACAAATTGAACAAGTTGAACCATCTCACAATCAGAATATACAGCCAGCACAACCAAACAAACTCGCACTCCGTCGGTCTAAAAGGTTAGAAGTGAGAGCTTCCAAGAAGATAAGTTTACTCTTGGAGGATGACAAGTTTGAACTTGATTTATCTCACAAAGATGACCCTAAGACTTACAAAGAAGCAATGTTGGACATTGATTCAAGAAGGTGGCAAGAAGCCATGAAATCCGAAATAGACTCAATGTATGAGAATCAAGTATGGGACTTGGTTGATGCACCAGAAGGGGTTAGACCTATCGGTTGCAAATGGGTTTTCAAGAGGAAAACAGATGCTGATGGCAACATACAGACATACAAGGCTAGGCTGGTGGCGAAAGGTTATAGTCAACGATATGGTATCGATTATGACGAAACCTTTTCACCAGTAGCCAAGCTTAAGTCTATTCGAATTTTACTTGCTATAGCAGCATACTATGATTATGAGATTTGGCAGATGGATGTGAAAACTGCTTTCCTTAACGGAAATCTCGAGGAAGAGGTGTATATGATACAACCTGAAGGCTTTACATCTAAGTCAAATCCCAAATTAGTTTGCAAGCTAAAGAGATCCATTTATGGACTAAAGCAAGCCTCAAGGAGTTGGAATATTCGCTTTGATGAGGCAGTCAAATCGTTTGACTACATCAGATGTGCGGAAGATCCATGCGTTTATGTTAAACGCAGCGATGCTGGAATTGTTTTCATGGTTATATATGTTGATGACATATTAATCATGGGAAACAATGTCCAAATGTTACGATCCACAAAGGAGTGGTTATCTAAGACTTTCTCGATGAAAGACTTAGGTGAAGCCTGTTACATTCTTGGAATCAAAATCCATAGGGATAGATCCCGAAGATTGTTAGGGTTGTCACAGTCCACATATGTCGACAAAATAGTGAAACACTTTAATATGGATGGATCCAATAAAGGTTTCTTACCAGCTAGACATGGCGTTGCTCTCACCTCGAATGATAGTCCTTCTACAGATGAGGAAATCGAACACATGGAAAGAATCTCATATGCGTCAGCTATTGGATCTATCATGTATGCCATGAATTGTACAAGGCCAGATGTGGCATATGCGCTTAGCTGTACTTGTCGACACCAACAGAATCCAGGTATGAAACACTGGACAGCTGTGAAAGCAATTCTTAAGTATCTTAGAAGAACTAAAGATTCCTTTCTGGTATATGGTGGACAACAAGAGTTGCGAATGAGTGGTTATGTTGATGCCGGTTTTCAATCGGACCCAGACGACTACAAATCACAAACTGGGTATGTGTTTACACTCAATGGTGGAGCCGTCACTTGGAAGAGTTCAAAGCAATCCACCTTGGCTGATTCTATGACCGAATCCGAGTACATTGCTGCTGCAGAAGCCTCAAAGGAGGCTGTCTGGATTTCAGAATTCCTAAAGGAACTAGGGGTAGTTCCTAATAGTAGTCCTATAACGGTCTATTGCGACAACGAAGGCGCTGTTGCACAAGCAAAGGAACCAAGATCCACTAACAAGAATAAGCATGTACCTAGGAAGTATCATCTAATTAGAGAGATGATAGCTAGAGGGGAAGTATCTATAGAACGAGTTTCCACTGAGGAAAATGTGGCAGATCCTTTCACCAAGGTGTTGAACATTGACAAACATGTTAGACATTTCAACAACATAGGTGTTAGACACGTAGGTGATTGGCTCTAGGCCAAGTGGGAGATTGAAAGTATATATGTCCTAGAGACAACCTACGATAGGGACGATATGTACTTGATTACATTCAGTTATTGTTATTTATTTATATTCATTTTTCTATACATTATTAAATACAATTGGCATTACATTTTATGAATACATTATTTGGTTGCTTGAATTATTCGATAAAATGTTCCCAAGGACTTAAGGTAATCACCAAGTTAGTGGGAGCTTGTGTGTCAATAATTAAGTCCTAAAATGAGCCACTAGCTGAAGGTCATTGAGATACGGGATATCAATGATGCGATTGAAGCTAGCATATGTTGCATTAGATCCTTCGAGGATGTAGTAGGTCTCACTGCTACGAATGAACTTGGTTATTCATGATGAACATATGGACACTTTGGAGAGTGTTGGCATGCCCAACCGAGAAACCATTTGGTAAAACTATTTAAGTGTCTATGGTAGTATCGGTGTGTAGGGTGATGCTAGTAGTCCTTAGACTTGAGGCCAATACTACATCATATGTGGAGTAATGTACTTTGACCATGCGCAACGCTTGCACTCTTAAAGTAGGGTAGATACGGCATGCGTTGGGCACATTAGGAAGCATATGGTGTGAGTGATTGGGCCAAGATAGGATTCATTCCTCCGTAATAGATACAAGGAGAGAATACTCACTTCTCATATTTAGTGCGATCATAAAACCGTTGGCCACCGTATGTGAATATGTCAAAATGGTGTTTGGACATAATTCATAGATCGACTAATAAGATTGAGAGACCATGAATGGAGTTATTAGAATAGACACATAACCATATTCTAGACTCATTCGAGTATTCGTGAATGAAGGGACCGTATCATCAAAGTACCCTACACTACAGGTGGTTTGTTTTCCTCACAAACGTTCCTTGCATATTAATATTGTCTGATAAATTGTCTAGGAATTTATTATGACCTTAATTAGATTGTTGCTTAATATGCAAGGCCCTATGGGTCACACTTCAAGGTGGTGTTTCTACAAATGAGCTATGTATATTGGATTAAATATTAATTAGATTAATATTAAATTATTATACATAAATATAATAGAGTTATTATTAATTGGATTAATATTAATTTATTATGTGTGGAATATATTTTAGAGTATATAATTAATTGAATTGAATTGGATTTAATTAATTAATTGAAGACTATGCACTTGGGCGGGATTTGAATCAAGGGCCCAAGAAGAAGAATTGAGTGAGGAATCAGCTGGGCCAATCGGCCCAGCTGATAACTAGCCTGGCGCGTGCATGGCACGCGCCAGGCGAGTAATGCTTGGCGCGTGCACTGCACGCGCCAGAGCAAACAAAATAGGGGCAGCTTTCAGCTGCCCCACGTGACCTCTCTCTCTCTCTTTTATTTGACTAACTTATTTAGTTTGACTAGGAGATATTATTTATCTGTTAGTTAGTAAGATATGGACTATTGTAGTCTCCTAATCATTAAGATTTACTTGGATAAAATCTTACGTGATTTTCTAAACCAACTTACTGACTAATTCAGAAAGAAAGATAGAAGTCTTCTATTCTATTCCAACGTAGAAAATTCTCTCTGACAGTCAGAAAGAAATAATTCTCTCTCAGAAGCTCAAAACACAGAAGAACATCCTAGCGTTCTTGGTGGATACACTGCCCGTGGATACCGAGGTCTAAGGATACAAGGAACCTGTTGATGAGCAATCTTGGAGATTCCATTGAAGAAGATTTCATCTCTGACGAAGAAGAAATCAACCAGCCGGACGAGGAGATTGCAAGGCTTTGTTTAGAGATTGAGGAACAGCTACCCGGTCAATTTGCTTATCTACTGGAAGACACGTAAGTGATTTCTTCCAGTTTAATAAACAATATAGTCATATCAGTTTTAGTGAGATTAAAATTTTTAAACTTCCGCTGCTTAGCCTTAGAGGCAAATTTTCTCACTTTTACTAACAGAAAGTACAAAAGTAAGCTAGTGACATCTTAAGGTACAAAGCCTTAGAATTTGAAATTCAAACGGCTCCCTTGAGACACTATAAATAGAAGACCTTAGGCTGAGTAGAAGGTGTGTCAACAACGTGATCAAACTCTCACTTGTGCTTTAGACACTCAAATCCTTCTCTACTCTCTACTGCCTATTGATCCGTTCCAAGACTTAAGCTTGAAACAAAAGCTACTTGTGAAGAAGTAGAACACTGAAAGCTAAGAAATTAGTTAAGTGTTCTTTCTTTTAAATAAGAACAAGTCTTGACACCAGAAACAACAAACTTGCTTACTGCAAAGTATTATAAGTTGTGTTTCTTCAGATTACTTGCTGCAAAGTTATATTCAAGTCATCTCATCCCAAACCTCTCTAACTGATAAACACCCTTTTACATGCGTGAAATTCAGGGGGAAATAATCAAGCATAGCTTTGCTGATTATAGTCCCAAGTTTGGTGGAGAAGAAGGTTACAGTTCTCTAGTTTAGGTTGGAAACAAGGCAAGTGCGCTTTGGTTTATGAGAATCATTAGTGATAGGATTTGTAAGGAACCTCATATCTTATCATAGTGGCTTCAGTCCTAGAAAGGACAAAGTGGATTAGTTGAGAGATTACACCACTCTTAGATACCACTATAAAAGTGTTTGTGTGATTTACTTTCATGCACTTAGTTTTCAGCAAGTTACTATTGTTTTACACTGTCACTCTGCTCACTTGCTGAAACTAGTTTTCTGACAAAAGCACTTATTGTAAAAGTCTTCTGCACTTAGGTTGGATTACCTAAGGTTACTTTTAAGAAGGATGGTATTTGCACTCCATGTCAGCAAGGTAAGCAAACCAAAACTTCTTTCAAGAACAAGGCAGTACCGTCAACTACAAAACCTTTACAACTCTTGCACATGGATTTGTTTGAATCTTCTTCAACAAGCTATGCTCGTATGAAGTATGGTCTGGTGGTGGTAGATGATTATTCAAGGTTCACTTCGGTAATTTTCATCAAACACAAGTCTGAAACAAGGACTGAAATACCGAACTTGCTGAATAGGCTCGAAGTCATGAAAAATGACAAGGTAAAAATCATCAGAACAGACCATGGTACTGAGTTTGTAAACCAGTACATAACTGAGTATTGCACTTCTAAAGGCATACAACATCAGTTATCCTCAGTAAGGACACCTCAACAAAATGGTGTTGCTGAAAGGAAGAATCGTACCCTTAAGGAAGCAGCTAGAACAATGCTTGCTGACACTGAAATAAGTGAAGCTTATGGGGTTGAAGTGATTAATACCGCCTGCTATACTCAAAATAGATGTTTGATAACTAAGGAATACAATAAAACTCCCTATGAGTTATTTGTTGGAAGACCTCCTAACATCACTCATCTAAGAGTATTTGGTTGCAAATGCTTTGTTCTTAACAATGGTAGAGAATATTTAAGGACATTTCAACCAAAGGCAGATGAAGCAATATTCTTGGTTACTCCTTACATAGCAAAGCTTATAGAATTTACAACAAAAAGGCACAAAATATTGAAGAATCAGTGCATGTCGTATTCTATGAAATGTCACAAGGAGTTCCCGCTGAAGAAGAAATATCAGAATGTATGAAGAAACTACTCATACACGAGCAAAGACTGAATCCAATGCTGGAAATATCAAATCTATTGAACTTAATGATGATTCTGACAATGACACTCCAACTCCAAGTTATGTCAAGATCAATGTAGTTCATGATAAGGAATTTCCCAGCTAAAGATGCAGTTGCTCCAGATGTTGCTGAAACGACGCAACCCCCTGTGTCTGCTGACGAGTTATCTCAAACCAGCAATACTGAAGAAGTAGTTGCTGATGAACCTATTTCAGTAGAGACACAACCAGATACTAGTAGTACTGAACAAGTACATGCTGAAGAGTCACATGCTGAAACGCAAACATATCCAGATCCAAAGAGCAGAAAACCTGTTAACAAATGGATTAGAGATCATCCCACTAAGGATATGATTGGTGATATTGACAAACGCCAAGTGACTAGGTCCAAAGTATCTACCAATCAAGAACTTGCTGAAGAAGCAATTGTTGTTGAGGTAGAAGTTTTGTTCTCTTTCTTTATTTTAGAAATTAAAGCATTCTGAATGGATCAAGGCAATGCAAGAAGAACTGGATCAATTTGAAAGGAACAAAGTCTGGAAACTTGTACACCTTTCTGAAGGAAATAAAGCAATTGGTACAAAGTGGGTGTTCAGAAACAAGCTGAGTGAGTCTGGTGAAGTAACAAGGAACAAAGCACGTTTAGTTGCTCAAGGTTGCCAGACTGAAGGATTGGATTATGATGAGTCTTATGCACCAGTTGCAAGATTGGATGTTGTTAGACTTTTCTTAGCCTTTGTTGCTCATAATGACTTCATAGTTTATCAAATGGATGTTAAAAGTGCATTCCTAAATGGTGAACTTGCTGAAGAAGTCTATCTAGAACAACCCCCAGGCTTTGAACTTCCCTCAGAAACCAAGATGGTATTATAAGCTTCAGAAAGTTGTATATGGTCTAAACCAAGCACCTAGAGCTTGGTATGACACCTTAGCTAAGTTCTTGCTTGATAATGGTTTCAAGAAAGGTGAAGTTGATAAACCTTATTTACCATGAATCATGATGGTAAAATACTCTTAGTCCAGATTTATATGGATGACATAATTTTTGGTTCTAAGGACAAGCAACTTTGTGATGATTTTGCCAAACTCATGACAAACAAGTTTGAAATGAGTATGGTGGGCAAATTGAATTATTTCCTAGTTTTGCAAGTCAAGCAACTCAAGGATGGAATATTCATAAATCAAGCAAAGTATGCAAAGGAAATGCTCATAAAGTTCAGGATCAAAGAGGAAGAAAAACCTGAAAGATCCCTATGAGTGTTGGTACCAAATTGGGCTATACTAAACAAGACAAAAGTGTGGATGAACAAAAGTATAGGAAACTCATTGGTTCCTTGTTGTATTTAACAGCAAGTAGGCATGACATTCAGTATGCTATTTGTGTGTGCGCAAGATTTCAATCTGATCCTAGAGAATCACACTATAAGAAAGCACTCAAAATACTGAAATATGTTAAAGGCACAGTCAATGTTGGATTATGGTATCCAAAAGATTATGGATTAGAATTGGTTGGTTATTCAGATGTTGGCCATGGTGGATCAACCCTTGATCGAAAAAGTACCACTGGAACTTGCCAGTTTCTAGGTACAAGATTAATTTCATGGTTGAGCAAGAAGCAAACTTGTGTGGCCAATTCATCCACTGAATCTGAATACATTGCGACTGGTTGTTGTACTTCTCAAATCCTATGGATTCAACAACAACTAAGAGATTATGGTATTTCTGCAAAGAAAACACCAATCTTTTGTGATAATACAAGTGCTATTGCTATCACGCAAAATCCTAAGTTCCACTCAAGGACAAAGGACATTGATATTAGACATCATTTCATTAGAGATCATGTGGAAAAAGGAGACATTGAGGTTGTAGAGATAGGTACTGATGATCAACTTGCTGACATCTTTACCAAGCCCCTTCCAGATAATAGGTTCGCAATGCTAAGGTATAACCTTGGATTGATTGAACTACCTCAATAAAAAGGGTACATTTGATTGGATTGCTTAAACGAGCATTCAGCAAGCCAACAGTTGCTTAAAGATTTAATCATCCCTTGAAAAGTCTCTTTCTACTTGATTCCACTAAGAGATGGTTGTACAAAAAGTGTTTGCTGAAACAGGCATTCAACAAGTAAATCCTTCAAACCGGGTATTTATTAGGAAACTTGGTCACTTGCTGAAACAGGTATTCAGTAAGAAAAATCTTAAGATTGCTGAAATGGGTATTCAGACAATCAAGGATACTGAAACAGGTATTCAAGTATCAAAAGATAAATCTGAGACGGGAACTCAGCAAAGAGCAAGATTGTTTTCACTAAAGAAGAATTTACCTAAAATATCTCACTATAAAAGAGATTTACTGAGACGGGAACTCAGAAACATCTTTGACCTAAAGAAAAATGAGATATTTGATTAAGGGGAAACTTTCAGCAACTACAAGGCTTGTTACTTATAAAGTAATTGCTAAAGTCAGAAAGATTAAAATTGCTGAAAATATTCTATAACACTTCAGCAAGCTATTAGCTTCTAAGTAAAAGAGTAAAATCCCGTGAATCAAGGTAAAAACAAATGTGACGTCAATCGTGGCACAGATAAACTCGCTATTAATCATGAAATGAAATGCAATCGTGGCCATTTATTTTAAAGCAGTTGATGATCCAACGGTTAATGTTATAAAGTGAAAATAAGCTCTGACGGTTTCGGGTTAGTGGACCACTACGCATTTAATGTAAAGGCTCCACTAACTCGTTGTATCTCTGTTTTACTCTTGCTGAAGACTCAAAACCGTTGAGTTTCTCAAAAAACAGAGATACTATATAAATGAAGAGTTAGAGAAAGACAAAATTCTTTAATTCACATTTTCTTTCTCTGCAAAAATTTCCATAGCCTATGCTCTGAAACACTGTACCTCCGATAAAAAAGAAAAACATCTTTCTCGTACCCTTATCCCCCAATATTTGCTATATAAAGAGATGGCTCCCAAGAGACAACAAACCAAGAACACCAAGTCCTCAAAGGCAAACAGTCCTGGAAAAAGCACTGCTCCTACTCCGGCCGCATTTCCGGCGAAGAACACAGTGAAAATTGTGTTAGCCAATAACCGTATCACTGAAAGACCCATGCCTCCCGCATATCTCAACACTGAAATGTGTGAGTAGATGATGCAATGGGGCGGATTTGCAAAAGAGAAGTATATCCGATACTTCTATGAACAAGAACTTGACGAAGAAAATGTTGAGGCGATGAATTACATCAATCAACAAGGCCTACTTTTCTTCATCACTACTCACCCCAAAAAGAAAGTGAGTATGATAGATACTATGGAATTCTACAACAATGCAGAAATCCAAACCCTTACTGATGAACAAGGAATCACTGAAAAAGTGATTTCTACAACAGTTTAGGGAAAGAAAATAATCCTAAAATGGATTGATTTGGCAAACATCTTTCAGATTCCAACCACTGGAACTGAATATGACATCACTGCCACTGTAGAGGAGATTGAAGTCTTCTACAGTGATGTCAGAAATGAACGGATGAAGAAAGGAGAAATTTCTCCTATTACTTGGAACACGTTTACGAAGATAAAGCATCTTTGTCATTCTCTTGGACTAGTAGCGTTGCTACTCATTAAAGTCTTAGACTCCCAAGTTAGAGGAATAGACCAAGTCGTCCTGAAAAGATGGCCATTGTTGATGCACATCTATGAGAACAAAACCGACATCAACTGGGCTAAATACATTTTCAACAGATTTGTTGATTGTATTTCAAAGTTCAAAGTCAAGGTGGAAGACAATACTGTCTCACCAATGTTCCAGTGATGTATGGACTGAAAATTTGTTACATCTTGGAACACTTCCAAATCAAGCTAAGAAACCCATTGCCGATCAAAAAGTTAGTATGCAATGTGGGAAGAGCTTTCTACAAGCTAAATGGACCCAAGGATGCTGACAAACAGTCAAAGAAAGCAACAGAGTCAAACGTTGTTGATACTACTGCTGCTGCTGATACTGCTGCGGTTGCTGACACTAAAGCACCCAACAAAAGATCAAAGAAGAGAAAAGCTGATGATGATACTCAAACTGCAACTTCATCAGCTGATCATGTTCCTAAGAAGGCAAGAACAAAAACCTTCCTAAGGAAGAAAACGACGACAAGAAAGTCAGTGCCGATCGTTCATGAGATACCGGACGATGATACACCAGTGGTTGTTGAAAAGCAAGCCACTCTAGTAGTTGTTGTAGAGGCACTTGCTGAAACCTCTACAAATCCAATAAATTTGGATCCATCTACTGAAGAAAGACCACAAGGCAGTGGAAATGAAATTCCTGCCTTGGAAAGAATTGATGATATCTACATTGTAGATAATCTTGAGGATACAACACTTGAACCAGCAAGTGATATTGTTGCAGACATCAAAAAGGTTGCACTTGCTGAAAACGTTGCCAGTAAAGCAACAAAGGAAAAAGTGACAGTTGCTGAAATAGCAACTAGTCAAGAAAATGAAGTTGCTAAAGCTGCAACCATTGAAGAACCAGTTGCTGAAATTGCAACTGTTAAAAATCAAGAGTTTGCTGAAACTCATCAAGAAGCATCATTCGACGACGCATATCATGATGCTGAGAATGTAAGACCAAGTTCACCACTCACTTCAATAGACAAAGTCCAACTGGTACTTGTTGGTGTTGAAATATGTCCAGTCCGCATGTACGAACTAGAGTGGTCTAAGAGCGCGACAAAGCATCATGGGCCGTCCCTCAAAGGGCGCGACCACACCCAAGTATGTCACTAAGGTGTGGTTCGACCAACATAGGGTCCGACCATCACTAAGAGGCCAACCCTCAAGAAAAGCTCATTACAAGGACAATGCAGCTATTGAGCTCGAGGAGCATCTCTAGGGCTCGAGGAGGACCTTACGTCAAGGTGACACCCTCCGAGAGAAACTAGGCAGAGCACTACTCAGACCACATACGTAAGAGGAAGGCACGTGGACCAAGGGCGACCACCCATGGTCGCTCCCTGTGGGACCCGTCTTCCAGATTACTTCGTGGGACCGAAAAGTCCATATTGCCCTCTCAACCCTAGCCAAGATGTTTGGGCCAAAGCCCATGGACCTCCTTAATGGGCTTGGGCCTAAGGAGGCTTCAATCTCGTCCGGACACTTGTCACGATCCTACATTGAGTGACATTAAAATACTACGAGTATATAAGGAGCTCATTCATTACCCAGCGGGTAAGCATTAACACCTCTCACCTACCACTCACCCACCACATTTACTACTCGTACTAGGGAAGCCTCACAACTCCCTACACGTAAAGTCGTCACTCCGGTCTGATATCTTACAGACCGGGCAAGAGACACTAACCCCCCCTCCAGTCTATTTCAGGTACGAGGAAGCTACAAGAAGGTTTCCTATCATTTCAAGAGGAACACTACATGAAGAAGACCTAGAATAGCTTATTGTGACGATCCAATGCGAACTTGGAAAGAAGCACGAATTACCCTTCAACATTTGGCGCTGTCTGTGGTAAACGACACTAAAGGTCATTCCTAGCCCTGCTGGTCGAGCCAAGTGCTCTCCTCGTGACCCTTCACGGAGATGCCTCCCAGAAGAAGCAACCGTCTTGCTAATGCACCACCCAGGAATCCTCCTCGACCCAGGGGCCATCCCATACAAGTGGTCGAGGAGGAGGAAGGGCTGCTGCTCCAAGGGCACCGAGAAATAACAATGTTGCGAGAAACCAAGATTATATGGAGGGGGCATTCACCAATGTCACTAACTCCCAAGAAGAAAGATCGGGGGAAAATAACCCGCAAGGAGTCCCGGTAGGGAGTTCCTATGGAGTGTTGAGAGTCACAAACAACGGTGCACCAAGAGGGCAGCCTCCTCAAGTAGCAATTAATCCACCTCTCGTAGCAGTGAATCCTCCTCAACCGGCCGCATTGAACTTCACCATTCCTAATGGACGCGTAGTCCGACCATCAGATTTCGGATGGGCGAAGCTCAATACGGCTTATTCCTTCTTATATTGTAAGGATATGTAGGGGACAATGAGGCTGCTGGATTTAATGCTGAACTCCAAGCTCGAGGAGTACCACAAGTACAAGTACATGAGCAACCTCGTGACACTTTGGTTGCCCCTCGTCAATCCCAAGGAAGAGCACCAGTTGTGCAAGATGAGGCACATTCAAGAGCCAACACAAGGCCAATCCAATCTCGACTTGGACCTTCAAGAGTTCAATCGAGATTAGGACCTGATGAACGGAGATTTGTCAGGTCCCGGTTCAGTCAAATAATATTTGTTATTTAGCCAAAGGCAATCCACAACTACAACGAAAACCGTAGTGTAGTAGTAGAATGACTCGAGTGTCGTTCTCTCAGGACTATACTAGTTTTATCAAATCTAATTAAGAATATAAAACAGCAGATAGATAGCAAAAGGGGTTTTCAAGCAGATAATGGAGATTGGTGATAGTATGGTCCTTCTTAACATAATGGGTCGATAATCATGCATAAATTCCTCGGTCTTGCATAGAGATCTTTGAATCAATCTTGTGTCCTGTTGCAAGTATTAAGCACTACGAAGATAATTTGGTCTGACTAGTCAACAACGATTGTCCTAATGTGTTCGGTAATTATTCAACACTACGAAGATAATTGGTCTGATGGTCGACTAGTGACCATGCGTGCATAATAATCAATACAACATACGAGAATTTTTGTTGCAACTGATCAACGAAATAAAGCAATGACACGGAGTATAATGCGCGATATAGCCATTAACATGATTATCTTCCCTCGCTAAGAATTCACATACTACCACCAACGATAAGTTTAGCTACTCATAATAGGCATGCAATCAATAGCAATCATAGAAGAAAACATATTGAAAGAAGAATAAAATAAGTAGATAAAAAATGTAAGATACAAAGTTACCGAAGGTTGTCAATCTCCGGATGATTGCGATCCTACGCGCTCCAATCTGCTATGAAAAAGTATCCCCTAAGCTATGGAACTCCCAGGACAGGCCCCGGGAAGTTCCTACCTAAAACTATAGAGAGAGGTGAGAAAGTAGGCTTGGAAAGATATGATTTTCGGAGAAAAACTTGAGCTCTATATATAGGCAGAAATAACTCCGGGGCGGTTCGCCCCTGACTCCGGCGGTTCGCCCCCCAGTATTTCGCGGAATTTCCGCGTTTTTCGACGCGGATTTGGATTTCTTCACCTTTTCGGACTCGGTTTATGACTTCTAATAGCCTTCTAACCTCCAGATTCGACCCCTAGACTCCAAATCCTATCCGGAAACCTTCAGATACTCCAAATAGGCTTCTGGAACACCAATTCCTTGTAGACTTCAATATAATTGCCCCGAAATCTCCGAATTTCAACCAAAACCTGTAAAATAAAATCTAAAGGGAAACGTGACACTATTATAATAAAATGTACTAAAATATAGCTAAATTAACATAGAGGATAGCTAAAATAGGTGAAAAAGACTCGAATGAAAGTGTAAAATACACATTCATCAAACTCCCCAAACCGAACCTTTGCTTGTCCTCAAGCAACTAAGCTAGACTCTAATACAAAAAACATGCAAGACCCAAAAATGGAGTTTCATGCCAAATAAAATGAACTAAATTACTGAATCTATCAAATAACATATGAACAAAAACCATATAAATCAAAGCATGAATATAGGTTGAAGAATACCTTGATTGACTTATACACATCCCCATAAGCACTTATGTCAAGACAAGATAGTCTCTCGTAACATTCTCTACCTGGACCTAGTCAGTGACGACGTAATGATGCATGCTAAGATACGAATGGTTGCCCCGTGCCTATGAAACTGAGGACTTACTGCTGTTCCACCATGTTAAGACTTTTCCTCAAAAGAGGTCGAACCAGTACTGGCTCTCATCAAACGAATGAGGGTTCCCTATAAAAGATAACACTCCCCTATTCTACCCATCTCTCAAGTAAAGTCTTAATCTATTCACCACTTCCTGAATGGCAGGACGAGGGTGGTCTAGAACAGATGACACTCAAGACAAAAAAGATAAACAAAAAATAGAAAAAACGAGTACGTACATCAAAAAATGGAAAAGACTTAAACTTTGCTAAACTGCTATTTGGATTTCTTTTTTTTGGACCCTTCTTTGCTTTTTTAGGGTCTTCTCTTTTTTTTCTTTTCCAGATTCTTTTTTCTTTTTCTCTTTTTTTCCTGGAATTTTTTTCTTTCTTTTTTTTCGATTTTTTTTTTTAGCCAGCAGTAGCATAACAAAGGGAGAAATAAAATGACTCACACGACTTCCCCAAACCTATTCGAAAGAATAGGTTGGAGTACAAAATTTACGGA
The DNA here is from genome assembly GCA_028274465.1 of Plantago ovata. Lineage (NCBI taxonomy): Eukaryota > Viridiplantae > Streptophyta > Magnoliopsida > Lamiales > Plantaginaceae > Plantago > Plantago ovata. Next base: position 61,162,209 of record CM051455.1, read on the forward strand.
AAAGGAAAATAAACTCACGATACGAAAATGAAAAACAGAAACAAGTCTATGATGGTGTAACCCCCTCCCCAAACCTATTCGGAAGAATAGGTTATAAACAAAGGATCACACAACCTCACACTACCTCCTTCCTAGGCATTTAGCAATCTCAAAGCATGGTGAAGACTTGTTGCCTCTTAGGTGCATAATTACTCGGGAAAACAACCATAAGACCCTAACATGCATCATCCTATTATAAAGGCCTTCGTGAACCGCAGTAGAGAAAACACCACTAAGTGATGTCGAGACTACCAAGCTTAACTAAGTGCAATACATAAATGTGACAAGCCAAGCGAGACAGACCTCAAATAAATTCATAGAGATGAAGCATACGATTAATGGCATAGTTAGTTGGTCTACCCAATAAAAAAGTTTTAAAAAATTCGGCAATAAACTCCATATAAAACATGCAAAAACTATCCTAGGAAAGCAGTAAACGTGCAAATGCAAAAAATTTCACGAGTTTATCATAAGCAAGAAAAGTATAGAGGTAACCAGCGATAGCCTCCTCCCCAAACCTGAACGTCTTCGCTCGTCCCGAACGTCGAAAGTGGATCCGAGGTGAGAGCTAATGCTTGTATAAGTGACCTATAATACTCAATCAAACTCGTGAGATAAAATCTAAAGCGGTAAAGAAAGCGATAAAAATTTCGGGTTGCCTCCCGGATAGCGTCATTGTTTAAAGTCTTTGACTCGACTCCTGTCTGCGCCTATCTCTTCTTTTTGCGGGTACTAGACTTCCCCTTCATCGATCTCCTTTCCATGCCACGAACCTGTGAATAAGAAAGAATATAGGCTGCAAGACCACAGTAGTGAGTAGTAATATCAGGCGGTTCAGGTGGATCAGGTAAGGCTTTTAACACGTGTTGCTTGCCATTTACTTCAATAGTGCAAGTTCTTTGGTAGATGACCATCACGGAGCGTAGTTTAGTCAAGAATGTTTGCCCTAAGAGTATGACATCCCCCGTCCCAGGTGCAGATGCCGGCATAACTACGAAATTGGTGTATATAGATGCTTCACCAATTTTGACCAACACGTTTTTCACAACGCCCTCGGGTCTCATAAAGGATCCATCCGCCAGACGCACAATAGCCCTTTGCTCAGATAGTTTTCCAAGGTTGCTCTTTTCAAACACGTTCAAAGAGATTATGTTTGAGTAGGATCCCGTGTCAAGTGTGTCACGGACATCTTCAAGCTCACGAATCCCTACCTTAACATCGAAACTTTTAGGGAGTGGTCCGGGATCCTCTTGCTCCTCATTACTTGCGTCAGAACCAAGGTCCTCCTCTTCTTTCCCAGCCTGTAGAAGTTCTTCCTTCATGCAACACTCGCACCTAACGACCTTCCTGATGGTGATTTCATCAGGTACATCACCAGCCAATTTCGACTTCACAGTGTTGCTAGGCAGTTTGCCTTGTTCTCTACTTATTCCTCTGTCGATCAACTCTTGCAACTTTTGATGGGAAATCCTAGTGCTCTCTTCCAACCTATTAAGCCTTGCCCTAGTCTTCTCGGAATCTTCTTCATAACGTTTGAGAAAACTTTGTGTATGATCAACCGTCTTTTGCAAGTTCTACATCAGTTGAGCCGACTTCGACTTCGGTGGCTCTTTCGGAGCGGGGTTTTCGCAGTGATCATTACCATAGTTTAGCCTACTACGGTCTTGGTTAGGGCTATAAGTTTGGTTAGCCGGTGCATATCCTTGATTGTTACGGTATCCTCTTCTCCAAAATCCACCTCGAGGATTCCTACCGTCTTGTCCGTAGCTAACTTCTGGAGTACCAAACTCCGTAGCAAAGGCTTCTTCTTCGCCTCCTCGAGCCCAGTTGCCATCATCGTATGCCAGCTCCGATCTACACATATGAGCCCCATGCCCATAGTTCTTGCATATTCGACATATTTCATTCGAAACAGTTGTTCCGGTGGCGCTCTTGAGGACTTGCTTCAATTCGTTGGTAAAACACTCGAATTGATCCCCATTCCCTCTGTACATAGGGGCTTCTTGAGTCGGTGGAGCTTCAGGTCCATGTCTCCTAACCATTGCTCTTGGGTCCTTGAACTGCGAACCCTTAGCAAGCCTTTTGAAAACAGCCCAGACGGCTTCTGCGGTTTCCTCCCAAATATTGCCTCGGCATTGGAAATCCACCACTTGTTGGTTTTCGAAGGTTAGTCCATTGTAGAAGTGTTGGACTAGGTCAGAAAGTTCAAAACCATGGTGAGGGAACTTGTTCGTGAGATCTTGGAACCTCTCGAACGCGGTGTAGATGGTCTCATCATAGTCTTGCTTGAAACCAGTGATCTGCGCCTTTAGCGCGGTAGTCAAAGTGTGAGGGAAGTATTTCTCCATGAAAGCTGAAAAAACCTTTTCCCAACTGTCCAGCGAGCCGGCTGGTAGAGAACTCAGCCATGACTTGGCTCTGTCGCCAAGTCCCATAGCAAAAACCTTCATCCTCAACTCATCCGTTGTTATGTCAGCTCCGGGTCGTGGGAGTTGGTTGACGAAATCATCGATATCGTTCAAGTACCCCATCACATCTTCCCTTGATAAGCCATAGAACCTCGGAAGTTGTTGGAATGCGTGGTTCTTGATCTCCAGATCTCGGGTTGCAGGCGAAAGAACTATCGCCGGTCCCCTCATACGATCCTTGGTGGGTTGTACCCATGCCTTCAGTGGTCTAGCTTCTGCCATTCCGTCGATTTCCTTGAAAAGGAGTCGCCTTCTTTGGTGGTAGACTCTATCGATCTCAACAATTGAATCAGCAAGTGGTATACCTGCAGAACGTGTATGCGACATACACTATCTGTGACAGACTAGGAAAGGTGATTAGAATCAAACTAGGAAAGCAGAGAGAGATTAAAAAGGAAAACTAAAACTAAAAGAATTAGGAATCTAAAGCTGTAAATATAAACAAATTAAACAGAAAAAAGGAGTATAGTCCCCGGCAACGGTGCCAATTTGATGAACGGAGATAATAAAATAAGTAGATAAAAACTGTAAGATACAAAGTTACCGAAGGTTGTCAATCTCCGGATGATTGCGATCCTACGCGCTCCAATCTGCTATGAAAAAGTATCCCCTAAGCTATGGAACTCCCAGGACAGGCCCCGGGAAGTTCCTACCTAAAACTATAGAGAGAGGTGAGAAAGTAGGCTTGGAAAGATATGATTTTCGGAGAAAAACTTGAGCTCTATATATAGGCCCGAAATAACTCCGGGGCGGTTCGCCCCCTGACTCCGGCGGTTCGCCCCCCAGTATTTCGCGGAATTTCCGCGTTTTTCGACGCGGATTTGGATTTCTTCACCTTTTCGGACTCGGTTTATGACTTCTAGTAGCCTTCTAACCTCCAGATTTGGCCCCTAGACTCCAAATCCTATCCGGAAACCTTCAAATACTCCAAATAGGCTTCTGGAACACCAATTCCTTGTAGACTTCAATATAATTGCCCCGAAATCTCCGAATTTCAACCAAAACCTGTAAAATAAAATCTAAAGGGAAACGTGACACTATTCTAATAAAATGTACTAAAATATAGCTAAATTAACATAGATGATAGCTAAAATAGGTGAAAAAGACTCGAATGAAAGTGTAAAATACACATTCATCAGGACCTCAAGGTGCCCCGGATGATTTGAGGGATTTGATTGATAGAAGGATACGGGCATCATTGCAAAATGTGGCTCAACAAGAAAATAGAGCTCAGGTGGTCGCTACACCACCCGCTCTCCCCAATCAAATCACGCCCAATCAAGTAACTCCTCAGAACCAACAAGAAGCGGTGGCGGAAAATCAAGCCTTGAAAACAGTAGCTGAGGTAACCCCCTTGATCGACCCGATCACGGGGAGGAGGTTCACTCTGGAGGAACTCAACGCAAGGAAATCCGCACTTGATGCTCAGATAGAGACCCTACGGGGAACCGTTCAAGAGAAAGAGCAAGACCAAGATCCAAGCCCGTTGTGCGACGAGATAAGAAGCCATCAAGCCAAAATCGAAAGAGGTTTCCCCACTTTTGAAAGTTATGATGGAACGAGTTGTCCGAAGGATTACTTGGTAAGATTTGGCACGAAGATGGATGCTTACGGCCATGATTCGAGGACTAAGGCACTACTCTTCCCGGCAAACCTCTCCGGAGAAGCCATGAAATGGTGGTCGCGCCTTCCTCATCGCTCCATCAAGTCGTATAGAGATCTCTGCAAGGAATTCTCTAAGCGATTCGAGAAGGTCATGAACACCAAGAGAAGAGTGAGGTACTTGGCCGAAATTGTTCAGAAAAACAATGAAGACTTGAGGGACTTCATCAATCGCTTTCATGAAGCAGCCCTCCAAGTTGAAGATCACTCGATCAATGAGAGAAAAGAATACTTGTATGGTAAAACTACCAACGTCAAGTTTCAAGAGGTGCTCTCAGCATCGTGTGTAGAAAATGAAGCACAACTGGCAAAAGTTTGCAAGGATTTCCTCGAGGCCGAGGAATTCCGAAAAACAGTCACGGTAAGAACCAATCCTCCCAAGGAAAAAGGGAAGGAGAAAGAAAAATAGAAGGAGTACCCTCCTCGCCCACAAAATCCCGGGAAGCAAAGAAAAGATCAAAAGCATGGGTTGATCAGAGAGGGTCACTCGAGGAATGATTTTCGAGACAAGAGGTCTCCTCCTAGGAGGTCACCTCCAAGGCGATATAGCAACTACACGAACATAAATAGGCCAAGATCTGTTGGTCCCTTTAAACAACAAGAAAAGACTAGAGGGGGGGGGTGAATAGTCTTTTCAAACTTTTGTCGTTTAAAACTTTCTCAGCAAGTACTTATTACTTTTCAGTAATGAGGTTGCTGATACTTAACTTTCTCAGCAAGCGTAAGTTACTTTACAGTAGCTTGATTTGCTGATACTTAAAATCAGAGAGCGGAAGTCTTTGAAACAATAAGTGCTCTTTCAGCAAGTAAAGGTTTCAGCAAGTGAAGTGAGTGACTGTGTACAAACAGATATAATTTGTTGAAAGCTAAATGCAGTAAGTAAATCACACAAACGCTTTTATAGTGGTATCTGAGAGTGGCGTAATCTCTCAACTAATCCACTTTGTCCTTTCTAGGACTGAATCCACTAAGATATGATTGAGGTTCCTTACAATCTCCTATCTAAAGCGATTCAACAGAAACCAAAGCACACTTGCTTTGTCTCCAACCTAAACTAGAGAACTTCAACCTTGTTCTCCACCAAACTTGGTACTTTTAATCAGCAAAACCTTGCTCGATTAAGTTCCTCCTGAATATCACGCCTGAAAGGGTGTATTTTCAGTTAGAGAGTTTTGGGGTGAGACGACTTAATTATAACTTATTTAGTTACAAAAAGTAATCTAAGAAACACAACTTGGAATACTTTGCAGTAAACAAGTTTGATTGTTTCTGGTGTCAAGACTTGTTCTTGTTCGAAAGAAAGAACACTTAACTAATTTCTTAGCCGAGTTTGTTCTACTTCTTCACAAGTATCTTTTTCAAGCTTTAAGTCTTGGAACGGATCAATGGCAGTAAGAGTGTTTGAAGGTTTGTGAGTTTTTAAGCACAAGTGAGAGTTTGATCACGTTGTTGACACACTTCAACTCTTTGCCGGATGACCTCTGTTTATAGTGCAAGTAAGGAGCCGTTTGAATTTCAAATCCTAAGGCTTTTGTTCCTTAACATGTCACTATCTTGCTTTTTGTACTTTCAGCAGCAACTCTGTTTGTCTTCTAGTCTTCATGTGCTTCGCGTGTAAGCTTTGCATTAAATGCACATTTTACAGAATTCAAACATTAACATTGGAGCGCAAATTCACGTACATTCAGCAAGAGGTCACATATGTTCATCAGCAAGTGTTCATTCTCAGTTTCAGCAAGCACAACCTACTCTGTCTTTCAGATTTTAACTTATGCAATACTGTTGCTGAAAATTCCACTTTCTCAGCAACACGTGCCTTACCAGTCTTCAACAATCTTCAAGTCTTCAAGTTTTCGAATTTCTTCAAGTCTTCAGAACTTCAAAAAGTCTTCAAGATTCTGACCGGTTTCTTATTTGCTTCAATAATTTGTTTGTAATAAACAAAATATATCTTTAGCAAATGCTTCAATAGGTCTTTTTCTTTTCAGAAAAATAAGATTCATTAAAGCTAAGCATCAGTAAGATATTTTCTTCTCAGAAAATAAAATACATCATACGCTAAAGTGTCAATAAATTATTTTCTTTTCACAAAATAAAATACGTCATACACAAAAGAAATAACTTATCTAACACCTAACTAAGTCATCAGCAAACGTTCCTCTTTTACAATGTCCTTAAAATTCTAAATTCCTATGGACCTTAAGAGTACTAGTTACTGGACTGTTCTTAATTTAGCATGGTTAATTGCTCATCAAAATTACAAGTTTCCTAACAAATTTCCCCCTTTTTGATGTTAGCAATACATGGCTAAATTAATTGTTACCCTTTTAGAGGTTTCTGATGTTGAATAAATCAGATGATTAATGCAAGCAAACTTGAATAAATAAACAGTAAGCGTAAGTAAGTTGCATAATCAAAACCAATAAGAGTCAAAAAGAATTCATTGCTGAAAGTTATCATTCAGAAGTTTACAAGAAAGCATAGATAACTAGGAATCAGCAAACAAAAACTTTAGCAGGGACTTAAGCTCTTTCAGAGGATTTTCTCAAAATCTCTCTTACACTCTTCTCAGCAAGTGCAGTGAATTCAACACAATCCTTCTCGTAGTTTTCCAGAAGCCTACGGACTTGTAGTTGAAGAATTCTTGCATTTTTGCAGGCAGTATAATGATGCTTTTCAGCATTCATTTCCATGTAGTTAATTACCCACAAATGCATGCCCCAATTGCTTGCATGGAGAAGCTGTGTATCTGAAATGTTTCTCGGATGAATCTTTCTTAACCAGAGAAGATCTTCTTCTTGATCCTTAGCAGTGAGATAGAAGTACTCATAAGGAATCAATCCAAGTTTCTTCTTAGGTTTCTTTGTTATCGGGTCAGCATAGTAAGCAATGCCAGGTGGTTTTATCAAATCTGGTTCTTGCTTGTATGTCTTACCAATGGCAACTCTTCTTACATGGACCTCTAGATTCAACCATTTCCCAGCAACATTTCTTGGGAGAGATTCTTCCCTTTGATTTCTTTGGACCTTGAGTTCAATCCATTTGAACATTTGATTCAAAATGGCTGTAGGAAAGAACTCATTTACCAGCAAGTCTTCCAGCTTTAAGATCCAGCAACCATGAATGTTTCTGATCACATTCTGAGTGGTTTCATCATTGCTGGTCTTTGTATATTCAATACCGGAGCCAATAGCAATGCTGGCCAGCCTTTTCTCTTCCTGTCTTTGCCTTCTTCTTCTTGATTTAGCATTGTCTTGATCTCTTGCTGAAGAGTCAGACGAAAAATGCCTTGAATGGCCAGACGGAGTTATGGCTGTTAAGGGTCTAGCTCTTATGGCTTGAGCTATTGTTTGATTGTCATCATATTCTTCATCATCTTCATTCAGATTGTGATGACTTTCAGTGTGACAGAAATCTTGAGTTTCAGCAGCGGTTTTTCTCTTTTTGGTACTTGCTGAATTTAACTCAGTTTCTGCTTGTCTTTTAGAACTTTGCTCTTTTTCAGCAAGAGGTTCTAATGGAAGTGGCGCATTATCAGTAGGAGTAGGAGGGGTTTGATTGCTTTTTCTAGTCTTCTTTTCCCCCTTAGACATGGATTGCAACATCGGAGTGATGTGCAGAGAATAAAACTCATTGAAATTTTTAGCAAGAGTGTTGAGACTGTTATACTTTATGATGATTTTTTGTTGGTCAGAGTTCATTGTTGCTAACTCTTTTTGAATATTCATCATGTTCTCTTCATGTCTTTTCTCTGTTGCGGCCTTCTCATCCATATTATTCTGAGCTTTGACAAGAGCATTCTTTGCTAGCAAGAGAGCTTGACTTACATCTTCTTCATAGCTCTTGTGATAAAGACTGATGTCTTTCTGAGCTATAGTTAATGTTGTAGTGCGTCTCAGCACTGTAGCCAATATCTTTCCAATGTCAAGTGGGCTCTCAGCAAGCAATGCCTCATCTTCAGCTTTGTAGGCATCATGGACTTGTTTTAGTGCTAAAATTCTGGGAGTAAACTCCTCAACTCTTGGGAACGGCACTAAATGAGGTGTTAAGGAGTGAGCCTTAATTTCAGTAGCAAACTGATCATCTTGTAAAAGCAACTCGGCTCTTAATGAATCTCCTTCATAAGTGAGATAATTAGGAGGAGGAATCTGAACGACTTTTGGGTCTTTCTTGGTTTGTTCATCTTCATTTTCTGACAAGTCGTCATCATCCTCAGATTCATCAAGTTGAGCGACTTTTGAGCCTTTGTCAGTAGCTTCACTTCCTTTTTGTTGAGTGGTTGCTGATGGCAACGCTTCAGACTCAACGACTGGAGTTTCACCAGTAGATAGTTGTTTCAATTGAGTTTGTGGCTCAATTACTGGAGTTTCGCCAGTAGTTAGTTTTGATTGAGTAGTTGCTGAAGGCAACGTTTGAGACTCAATAATTGGAGTTACGCCAGTAGTAAGTGGAAGGGATGGAGCTTCCTTTGATTTTGGTCTTGAAGATCCACCAATTTCCAGATCCTGCGTATGCCTTGCATGGATCACGAGACTATTTTGTAGAGCTCGTTGGTAATCTTCATCTTCTTCATCCTCGTCTTCAAGGTTTTCTTCAGTAACCTTGGCATCAGAAACTGGACTTTTGCCATTTTTCAAGGCAGCCCTTTTTCTGGCGTATTCTTCTTCAGTATCAGCACCTTGCACAGGTGCTTGATTTTCAGCATCAGCAGGAGGAGGTTGAGATTCTTGCTAAGATTGTTGTTGTTCAGCTTGCTGATTGTCAGAGGGATTATTTTCAGCAGCTGTTAACTTCAATCCACCAGCACCAGGACTTGGACCTTGATTGTCATCATCGTCATCCTTCTTGTCCTTATAATCTTTCCCTTCATCATCACTGGGATCAGTGGGAATGTTCTCATCTTCTTCTTCTTCTTCATCATCTGTCAGAATGACTAGCTCAACATGCTTGTACAAAGCAACACTTGTCACTTCCTCTTCCTCAGTTAATTTGTGGGGATCAGCCACCACAGGAACAAAAAGACCTTTGAGCATCACAGCTTGTTCAGCTGGAGAGGCACTCTTAAATTTGGTCTTCATATTCTCTCTGATTTGAGCAATCAGATTTGAGCTCATTTGCTGAGAATATGTCATTTCTTCAGGAGGGATGGAGTGGACAAATGTTTCGAGCTTTAACAGTGAAGATCTCTTTTTCTCATTTGAGAGATGAAGGTGAAGATCTGAGAAGTCCATTCTCCTATATCTTTGCCAGTTGCTGACGGATTTAGCAACTCTTGACAAAGTTGTCCTCTTGAAGCTCAAGTAAAGTTCTTCAGAACTTACTTGCTGATCTTCAGTGATGAGTACCACTTCAGTGGTCTCCTTTTGAGCCTGAAAAAGAATTTCATTTAGATCAGGATTGGTTTGGAAAATTGTTTTAGAGTTTAAGTCTGAAACATGATTTACCTGCTGAGAGTCAGCAAGCTCATGTAGTACAATTTCCATTCCATGAGGAGCTTGAGTAGCATCCTTCATTTGTTCATCCTGAAATAAATTAAAATTAGACACAAGTACTAAGCTGTCAAACTTAGTTTTTATACCAAAATTATTAACTACCTGCTGAGCAGGGAGTGTTGGTTCTGGTGCAGAGGCTTCAGCAACCATCTGACTTGCATCTTGAGAAGTCTGTAGAGAAAGAATAATTTTAGCAAAAGAACAATTTTCAGAATTTGAAGTTTTACTGATGGTTGAATTAACTACCTGCTGAGGAAGGACAGGTTGTGGCTCAGTCCTTTCAGCATTAACAGTTTCTTCAGCTTCTTGGACTGTTTCTTCAGCAGACTTCTGATTTTGCTCTATCTGAGAAAGCTGTGCGGTTTCAACAATCTCCCTTGTCTCTGAATTGACAAGTTGAGCAGAAGCATCTTGACCTTTAAGTTCACTGCTTGTCATGAAGAGATCAATGACTTGTTGGATGATTCTTCAATCTCCAACTCCATTTGTTTGCTTAAATCTTCCAGTACAAGCTGGACTTTGTCGATTGAAGTCTTGGGTGAACTTGGGCCAGTATTCTCAGCATCAAGAGATGCGTCTTTGAATAATGCTTCTTGAGTTTCAGCAACTTCAGGAACAGGAACCATTGCTATTTCAGCAACTGGTCCATCAGCAAGCTGTGTTTCAGCAACTTGATGAGTTGCTTGTTCAGCAACCATCTCTTCAGCAGCATCAGCGAGTGCCGCTTTTTGCAGATCAGCAGCAATGTCGCTTGCTAGTTCCATAGTTGGATCATTTGGAATATCTACAATGTAGATATCTGGGACTTGGGTAGGAATTTCATTTCCACTGCCTTGTGGTCTATTCTCAGTAGAGTTATCAACGTTAAGTTGATTGTTGAAGGCTTCCGCAAACACTTCAACATTGCTGATATATGTTTCAGTAATATTTCAGCAACATCTACTGGCAAATGCGTTTCAGCATTTGTCTGGGAATTGACTGAGGAGTCTTGGACATTAGGGACTGACTGAGAAGCCAGTGTCTTCTTTCTTTGTTACTTGTCCGTTTCCCCTTAGGTACGGGATTTGCTGATGACGGCAGTCTGAGTGTCATCATCAGCTTTCCTCTTTTTCTTTTTAGATTTCTCCAGTTTCCCAGAGTCATCTATTGTTGCATTTTCAGCAACGGCTGTTTACACGTACCTTGTTGATTTTCTACAGCAGTTTCATTTGTGTTACCACCACCAACAGCAGTTTCATCTCTAAGTTGCTGAGTGGTAACATCTGCAGCTGTTGTATACCTTTCTTGCTGGCTTGTGCTGACAACATTTGCAGTTGTTGTCTTCTTGGTTTTCTTTCCAGCATCTTAGGTACATTCTGCTTGTAGAAAGACTTCCCACATTGCAACAGATTTCTTGATTGCAATGGGTTTCTTTAGCTGAATCCTGAAATCAAGGATATAGCATATCGTGATTCCATACATAACTGGAAAGGAAGGTGAGACCTTGTTGTCTTCTACCTTAACCTTAAACTTAGTAACACAATCAACAAGCCTGTTGAAAATGTACTTAGCCAGTTAAGTTCCGATTTATTTTCATAGATATGCATCAAGCAATGGCCTCTTCTCAGGCCTACTTGTCAATTCCTCCAACTTGGGAGTCAAGAACTTTAATGAGTAGCAAGAGCTACTAGACCAAGTGAATGGCAGAGATGCTTTCTCTTACGGCTTGGGGGGGGGTCAAAGTGAGGGGGGCTGTCCAAGTCCCGGCCTGTCACAGTGAGCTATCGCTCATCTCGCCTTTCTTTCAATCTTTTGCATTTCTGACCGTCAATGTAAAACTTCAATTTCTTCGTCAGAAGCAGTGACGTCATCTCTTAGTTTCAGTGGTTGGAATCTGAAAAACCTCTCCGCTAAATCAGTCCATTTCAGGACGATTTGCGTGTTCTGAACAAAGTAAGGAATCACTTTTTCAGTGACTCCATTACGGTCTGTAAGGACTTGGATGTTCTGCATTGTTGTGAATTCCATAGTATCAATCATGCTCACAGTGCGTAGTGCGAGCAGAGATAAAGTTCATGAGGCCTTGCTGCTTGAATGAACTCAAGCTGCCTCTTCATTCTGGTCATCAAGTTCTGTTCATAAAAGTACACATATGTACTTTTCTTTTGCAAACGCCTCCCCATTGCATCAACATCTAACACTTTGCAGTTGCAGATATGACGGAGGCATGGTTTTGACAGTGATTCGGGTCGTTTTCAACACAACTTTCGTGTTGTCGGGCCAAGTAGTCACCGGAGACCCGGAGTCGTGTTTCAGCACTATCAACCTTTGACATTTTGAGGACTTTGATAACTTTCTCTTGGGAGCCATTTCTTATATGAGCAAAAGAGTTGTACGAAAAGAGATAGTTTGCTTTTTGATTTGAACCGGGGTAACAGTAGTTTCCAGGCTAGAAATTGCAGAGAAAGGAAATTGAGTTAAAGATTTTGTGTCAGTTCTCTAACTCCTGCTTGATATAGTGTCTTTGGTGTGTCAGAAACTCAAGCGATTTGAGTTCTCAGCAAGGGTAAAAGCAGAGAAAACACTGGAGATAGTGGAGCCTTTGCATTGATGCGGTGGCCCACTACTAAAACCGTCAGAGCACTCTCTCTCTTGTTTACGGTACCGTTAGAGTATACGCCGTTTATCAATGGCCACGATTGAATTTCATGTCATGATGTTATTGCGATTTTATCTGTGCCACTTAAACTCACAATTGATTTTAAAACGGTAATAAGGGATAGATTGCTTGCTGAAATAGACAAGAATCTTTTCAGCGAGTTTGAATTAACAATCTATATTCTTGCTGAAAATT
>CM051455.1:61174802-61208902 GCA_028274465.1 Plantago ovata
TGCTGAAACATTTGCAGTTGTTGTCCTTTCTTCTTGGTGGGGTTTCTGGTCCCAGCAATCTTAGGTACATTCTGCTTGTAGAAGATCTCCCACATTGCACACAGATTTCTTGATTGGCAATGGGTTTCTTAGCTGAATCCTGAAATGTTCAAGGATATAGCATATCTTGATTCCATACATAACTGGAAAGGAAGGTGAGACATTGTTGTCTTCTACCTTTACCTTAAAACTAGTAACACAATCAACAAGCCTGTTGAAAAGTACTTAGCCCAGTTAAGTTCCGATTTATTTTCATGATATGCTCAGCAATGGCCATCTTCTCAGGCCTTGGTCATTCCTCATCCAACTTGGAGTCAAGAACTTTAAGAGTAGCAGAGCTACTAGACAAGTGAATGGCAGAGATGCTTTCTCTTAACGTGCTTTGTCCAAGTCACGGGAGCTATCTCGCTTTCTTCATCTTCTTCATTTTTGCATTTCTGACGTCACTGTAGAAAGCTTCAATTTTCTTCGTCAGAAGCAGTGACGTCATCTTCAGTTCCAGTGGTTGGAATCTGAAAAATCTCCGCTAAATCAGTCCATTTCAGGACGATTTGCGTGTTCTGAACATAAGTAAGGATCACTTTTTCAGTGACTCCATTACTGTCTGTAAGGGACTGGATTTCTGCATTATTGTAGAATTCCATGGTATCAATCATGCTCACTTGCTTAGTGCGAGCAGAGATAAGTTCATGAGGCCTTGCTGCTTGATGAACTCAAGCGCCTCTTCATTTGGTCATCAAGTTCTTGTTCATAAAAGTACCTAATGTACTTTTCTTTTGCAAACCCCCCCATTTGCATCAACATCTCACACTTTGCAGTGTCAAGATATGACGGAGGCATAGGTTTTACAGTGATTCGGTCGTTTTTCAACACAACTTTCGTTGTGGCGGGTCAGAGTAGTCCACCGAGCAGTGCGTGTTTCAGCACTGTCAACCTTTGACGATTTTGAGGACTTTGATAACTGTCTCTTGGGAGCCATTTTCTTTATATAGAGCAAGAAAGATTGTACGAAAAAGATATAGTTTGCTTTTTGACCGGAGTACAGTAGTTTCAGGCTAGAAATTGCAGAGAAAGGAAATGTGAGTTAAAGAATTTTGTCATTTCTCTAACTCCTTCTTTATATAGTGTCTCTGGTGTGAGAAACTCAATCGATTTGAGTTCTCATCAGCAAGGGTAAAACAGAGAAACACTGGAGATAGTGGACCTTTGCATTGAATGCGTAGTGGCCACTAACTAAAACCGTCAGAGCACTCTCTCTCTTTGTTTTGTTAGCCGTTAGATTAATAACTCCTTTTAATCAATGGCCACGATTGAATTTCATGTCATGATTATTGCGAGTTTATCTGTGCCAGCTTAACGTCACAAATTGATTTTAACCGAGTAATAAGGGATAGATTGCTTGCTGAAATAGACAAGAATCTTTTCAGCGAGTTTGAATTAACAATCTAGATACTTGCTGAAAGTTCCCCCTTACTTAGATATCTCATATTTTAAAAATATTTTCTGATTTCCCGTATCAGTAATTCTTTTGCAATTGAGACATCCTTGGTATAATCTGAGAGATGAGCTTTTGCTCTTTTTCTGGTTCCCGTCTCAAAAATTCCTTTGATACTTGAATACCTGTTTCAGTATCTTTTGATTGTCTGAGTACCCGTCTCAGCAATCCTTAAGTTCTTTCACTTACTGAGTGCATGTCTCAGCAAGTGGTCAAGTTTCCTAACAAATACCTGTTTTGAAGGAATTACTTGCTGAATGCCTGTTTCAGCAATCATGTTGTGACTTATCATTTCTTAGAAGAAATCAGTGACTTGGTCTTTTGGACAGGAATACTTTGGCTTGCTGAATACCTGTTTCAGCATTCTGCCAAGTGTATCCTTTATTGAGGTAGTTCAATCAATCCAAGGTTATACCTTAGCATTGCGAACCTATTATCCGGTAGGGGCTTGGTAAAGATGTCAGCAAGCTGATCTTCAGTACCCTACTTTCACAACCTCAATATCACCTTTTTCCACATGATCTCTAATGAAATGATGTCTAATATCAATGTGCTTGGTCCTAGAGTGAAACTTAGGATTTTGCGTAATTGCAATAGCACTTGTATTATCACAAAAGATTGGTGTTTTCTTTGCAGAAATACCATAATCTCTTAATTGTTGCTGAATCCATAGGATTTGAGCTGTGCAACAACCAGCTGCAATGTATTCAGATTCAGTAGATGAATTGGCGACACACGTTTGCTTCTTGCTGAACCATGATATTAATCTAGTACCCAAAAACTGACAAGTTCCAGAGGTACTTTTTCTATCAAGAGTTGATCCACCATGATCAGCATCAGAATAGCCAACCAATTCAAGTCCAGAATCTTTTGGATACCATAATCCAACATTGACTGTACCTTTAACATATTTCAGTATTTTAATTGCCTTTTTGTAGTGTGATTCTCTTGGATCAGATTGGAATCTTGCACACACACAAACAACATACTGAATGTCAGGTCTACTTGCTGTTAGATACAACAAGGAACCAATGAGCTTCCTATAGTTGTGTTCTTCAACACTTTTGTCCTCTTTAGTATAGCCCAATTTGGTACCAACACTCATAGGGATCTTTTCAGGTTTCTCATCCTCTTTGATCCTAAACTTTATGAGCATTTCTTTCGCATACTTTGCTTGATTTATGAATATTCCATCTTTGAGTTGCTTGACTTGCAATCCTAGGAAATAATTCAATTTACCCATCATACTCATTTCAAACTTATTAGTCATGAGTTTGGCAAAATCATCACAAAGTTGCTTGTCCTTAGATCCAAAAATTATGTCATCCACATAAATTTGAACTAAGATTAATTTACCATCATGGTTAATGGTAAAAAGAGTTTTGTCAACTTCACCTTTCTTGAAACCATTTTCCAGCAAGAACTTAGCTAAGGTATCATACCATGCTCTTGGTGCTTGCTTTAGACCATATACAGCTTTCTGAAGCTTATATACCATCTTGGTTTCTGAGGGAAGTTCAAAGCCAGGGGGTTGTTCTAGGTAGACTTCTTCAGCAAGTTCACCATTCAAGAATGCACTCTTAACATCCATTTGGTAAACAATGAAGTCATTATGAGCAGCAAAGGCCAAGAAAAGCCTAATTGCATTCAATCTTGCAACTGGAGCGTAAGACTCATCATAGTCCAATCCTTCAGTCTGACAGTAACCTTGAGCAACTAAGCGTGCTTTGTTTCTTGTTACTTCACGAGACTCGCTCAGCTTGTTTCTGAACACCCACTTTGTACCAATAGCTTTCTTATCTTCAGCAAGTGGCACAAGTTTCCAGACTTTGTTTCTTTCAAATTGATCCAATTCTTCTTGCATTGCCTTTATCCATTCAGAGTGCTTCAAAGCTTCTTCTATGGTTTTAGGTTCAATTTCTGAAACAAAGCAAGAGAATAAAGCTTCTACTTCTACGACAGTTGCTTCTTCAGCAAGTCCTTGAGTAGCTTTGGATCTAGTCACTTGGCGTTTATTAATATCGCCAATCATATCCGTAGAGGGATGATCTCTAATCCATTTATTAACAGGTTTCCTGTTTGTTGGATCAGGATATGTTTGCTCATCAGCATGTGACTCTTCAGTATGTACTTGTTCAGTACTACTGGGAATTTGTGTCTCTGCTGAGATTTGTTCGTCAGCAACTGCTTGTTCAGCATTGCTGGGTTGAGGTATTTCATCAGCAGACACTGGAGATTGCGTAATTTCAGCAACTTCCGGAGCAACCGCATCTTTTGCTGGAAATTCTTTGTCGTGAAATATATTTATCTTGTCATGACTAGGGGGAGGAGAGTCATTGTCAGAATCATCATTTAGTTCAATTGACTTGATTTGCCTAGCATCAGATTCAGTTCTTTGCTCATGTATGATTAGCTTTTTCATACATTCTGATATTTCTTCTTCAGCAGGCACACCTTGTGACTTTTCGTAGAATACAACATGCACAGATTCTTCAATCTTTTGTGCCTTTTGTTGTAAACTCTGTAAGCTTTACTATTCAAGGAGTAGCCAAGAAATATCGCTTCGTCTGCCTTTGGTTGAAATGTTCTTAGGTAATCTCTACCATTGTTAAGAACGAAACACTTGCAACCAAATACTCTTAGATGAGTGATGTTAGGAGGTCTTCCAACAAATAATTCATAAGGAGTTTTGTTGTATTCCTTAGTAATCAAACATCTATTCTGAGTATAGCAGGCGGTATTAATCGCTTCAACCCAGTAAGCCTCACTTATCTCAGTGTCAGCAAGCATTGTTCTTGCGGCTTCTTTCAGGGTACGATTCTTCCGTTCAACAACACCATTTTGCTGTGGTGTCCTTACTGAGGATAACTGATGTTGAATACCTTTCGAGGTACAATATTCAGTTATGTACTGGTTTACAAACTCAGTACCATGGTCTGTCCTTATGACTCTTACCTTGTCATTTTTCATGACTTCAAGCTTATTCAGCAAGATAGGTATTTCAGTCTTGGTTTCAGATTTGTGCTTGATGAATACTACCCAAGTGAATCTTGAATAGTCATCTACCACGACTAGACCATACTTCTTACCAGCATAGCTTGTTGAAGAAGATTCAAACAAGTCCATGTGTAAGAGTTGTAAAGGTTTTGTAGTTGACGGTACTGCCTTGTTCTTGAAAGAAGATTTGGTTTGCTTTCCTTGCTGACATGCATTGCAAACACCATCCTTCTTAAAAGTAACCCTAGGTAATCCAACTACAACTGCCTTTTTAGACAGCTTATTCAGCGTCTTGAAGTTTAGATGACTTGTTCGTTTATGCCATAACCATGCTTTTTCAGCAAGGCAATCATGATCTGAGACAAGGCATTTTTCAACGTTTGCTGAAGACCAATCAACGGTGTACAAGCCTCCTGATGTTCTTGCAATCATTATAACCTTTTTAGTCTCAAAATCTACAAGTTTACATTCATCACTTTTAATTTCGATGAAGTATCCTTTGTTAGCAAATTGACTCATGCTGAAAAGGTTAAACTTAAGATTTTGACATAAAGAACTCCAGAAATGGTTATGCATCCCAACTTCACATCACCATAGCCTTTTGTAGATCCGGAGCCTCCACCAGCAAACCTTATTGTTGGACCTTTAGACCACCGTCTATAGTTTATAAGGTTATTCTTGTTGCCCGTCATGTGCTTTCCACAACCACTATCAAAGTGTCAGATTGCATCGTTTGTCTCCGTGGCTGCAGTCTGCACAATCAAGAGCAAACAAGTTAATTATCCAATGATGGATGTCCATTAACATGTTCAAGAATGCGTCCAGTGGAAACCCAAGTCTGAAGTTTTTCAACTTTGACTTGTTTTCTACTTGCTGAGGAACTAGGAGGTTTCGAGCTGAAAGACTTTTGACTTGTGCTGGTCAAATCCACCTTCTGATGTGGTGTCTTGCTCTGTTGACCTTTTTGCTGAACATACTTTTCAGTAAGTTCTTTTCTAGCAAGGTTCCTTCTAGTCCTAGCATTGGGAGTCGTTTCAGAACTCTTAGGCTTGGTTTTCTTCATCTCTTTGAAGTATCTTTGCTGACTTTGCTTATACTCATGAAAGAGTTGACTTTCCTTGGTTTTGAAATCGAGTCCACTCTTTGGAGAATGCTGAGCTTTAGCTTCAGCAACCTTACTTGATTCAGGTTTGTCAGCAAAGGACTTCTGATTACTTTTGGTAATCTTGCCTTTAGACTTAACAATTTGCTTTTCAGCAACTTGTTTGGCGGAATGCTTCACGGCATTCTTTTTCTTTCCAGTTTGCTTCTCAGCAACCTGTTTTCCTTTTAAAGTCTTGTTACTTTGAGTAGCAACAGCGGGCTTTATGGTAATAGGTACTTGATTGCATGTTTCAGCAACCTTAGTTTTACCAAACTGATAGATTACTGGAGGATTACTGTCAGTAGCACGTACAAAGGAGATAGGTGATTTATCTTTTCTCAAGATTTCTACGTTATCACCTTCACACGTTGCTCCTAAACCTTCTTTCTGAGATGGATCTCTCAAATAAGAGTTTAGTTCAGTCAGCGTATTACTTGCTTCCACATAGGATTTGAAATTGATTTTCATCTTTTTCATTTCTTGGATTTCAGCAAGTAACTTTAGAATTGAGGACTGATATTCTTCCAATTCTAATGCCATTTGAGAATTTTTCTCTGCAGCCTCAGCAATCAACTTCTTAAGACGCCTTATTTCAGCATCCTTTTCTTCTGTCTTTTCCTTCAGCAACACATACTTCTCATTAGTTTGCTTGGTCAGAGTTTCAGCAAGTTGAAGTTTCTCTTGCTGTTTGCTGAGAGTTTTTCTCAAATCTTTCGATTTCTCCTTGAATCTTGTCAAGGTCAATCTCGTCTTCACTTTCTGAATCTGAGTCAGAGGTAGAATTATTTACCTGACCGTCCATGAGGCAGAATTCATAGTTCGACACATCTGGATAAGCTTCCATGGCTATTCCACACACTTCTTTGCCAATCTCCACGTCTAGAGTGGCTTCTTCATCGTCGGTGTCTGAACTTTCATCCTCACTGTCTTCGGAGCTTGTCTCAATGCATAATGCATCGATTTTTGCTTGAAGCTTCTTCTTTTCTTCAGCAATGAAAGCTCTTTTGAACTTCTTCTTCTTTTCAGCAGATTTGCCTTTCAACAAAGGGCAGTTAGCTTTGAAGTGTCCAGGCTTTTTGCAGTAAAAACATAGATCATTTCCAACTGCTGGTTCTTCTGATGATATAGCTTGCTGAGCTTGCTTGTTCAGCGAGCTAGTATCATTCTTGTACTTATGGTAGTTGTTACCAAGATGCTTTTTCAGCTTCTCTTTTGCCTTTCGCCTTTCAAGTTCCTTACTGATGAACTTCTTCATGTTTTTAACAACTAAAGCATTTTCATCAGTAGGCTCTTTATCATTCTTCTTTTCAGAAGATGACGGCTTTGCAGCGAGAGCAATGTTTTGCGATTTTTCAGCAAACACATTTTCTCTTTGCTTTGTCTCATAATTGACAGTAGCAAGATGAGAGAACAACTCAGTTGGTGTAATGTCAGGCATTCCTTGATTATAATAGAAATTCTGAGTATGGATCCATTCTTGATTCAAACTTCTGATGATAGTTTTCACTTTCTCAGAATCTGAATAAAGATTTCCAACACCCAGCGCTGCCATTTCACTAACAAGAGTTGTGAATCTGAAGTCCAAGTCTTCCAGTGACTCGTTAGCACCTTGCTTAAAGTTTTGAAACTTTATCTTAAGTACTTCAAGTTTGTTTTCCTTGGTCTTGTCAGATCCAGCACAAAGATCTTGAACCATTTTCCAAGCCTCCTTAGCAGTCTTAGCACCCCACAGTTTGCACTGTATGGTATCCGGAGTTGATCTGATGATGATATTTCTTGCTTGGCCATCCAGACGGAATCTCTTAGTTTCGTCAGAAGTCCATTCCTCTCTTGGTTTTGGCACAACAGTATCTGATGGATCGCCAAGGATGGTTTCCTTCCCAGCTTCAGTGGTCTTGTGAGGGAAACTCCTTTCAATCTTAGTGATCTTGATAGATCCATCATTAATGACGGTGACCATCTCATCACTAATGGCCTCAAAATGTAACATCATGTTGTTTCGCCATTTCTCGTAATTTTCCAGCTTCAGCAAGGGAGCATCTCCTAAAGACATCCTGTCAGCAAAGTACTACCAAACTGATCAAGTGAAAGTGATTTACGGAAAGCACTTAAGGGGATCTAGGTTCAGTGCAGAAGGCTAAAGAACCTCCTGCTCTGATACCACTTGTTTGTCCCTTTAAACAACAAGAAAAGACTAGAGGGGGGGGGGTGAATAGTCTTTTCAAACTTTTGTCGTTTAAAACTTTCTCAGCAAGTACTTATTACTTTTCAGTAATGAGGTTGCTGATACTTAACTTTCTCAGCAAGCGTAAGTTACTTTACAGTAGCTTGATTTGCTGATACTTAAAATCAGAGAGCGGAAGTCTTTGAAACAATAAGTGCTCTTTCAGCAAGTAAAGGTTTCAGCAAGTGAAGTGAGTGACTGTGTACAAACAGATATAATTTGCTGAAAGCTAAATGCAGTAAGTAAATCACACAAACGCTTTTATAGTGGTATCTGAGAGTGGCGTAACCTCTCAACTAATCCACTTTGTCCTTTCTAGGACTGAATCCACTAAGATATGATTGAGGTTCCTTACAATCTCCTATGTAAAGCGATTCAACAGAAATCAAAGCACACTTGCTTTGTCTCCAACCTAAACTAGAGAACTTCAACCTTGTTCTCCACCAAACTTGGTACTTTTAATCAGCAAAACCTTGCTCGATTAAGTTCCCCCTGAATATCACGCCTGGAAGGGTGTATTTTCAGTTAGAGAGTTTTGGGGTGAGACGACTTAATTATAACTTATTCAGTTACAACAAGTAATCTAAGAAACACAACTTGGAATACTTTGCAGTAAACAAGTTTGATTGTTTCTGGTGTCAAGACTTGTTCTTGTTCGAAAGAAAGAACACTTAACTAATTTCTTAGCCGAGTTTGTTCTACTTCTTCACAAGTAGATTTTTCAAGCTTTAAGTCTTGGAACGGATCAATGGCAGTAAGAGTGTTTGAAGGTTTGTGAGTTTTTAAGCACAAGTGAGAGTTTGATCACGTTGTTGACACAGTTCAACTCTTTGCCGGATGACCTCTATTTATAGTGCAAGTAAGGAGCCGTTTGAATTTCAAATCCTAAGGCTTTTGTTCCTTAACATGTCACTATCTTGCTTTTTGTACTTTCAGCAGCAACTCTGTTTGTCTTCTAGTCTTCATGTCCTTCGCGTGTAAGCTTTGCATTAAATGCACATTTGAACAGAATTCAAACATTAACATTGGAGCGCAAATTCACGTACATTCAGCAAGAGGTCACATATGTTCATCAGCAAGTGTTCATTCTCAGTTTCAGCAAGCACAACCTACTCTGTCTTTCAGATTTTCACTTATGCAATGCTGTTGCTGAAAATTACACTTTCTGAGCAACACGTGCCTTACCAGTCTTCAGCAATCTTCAAGTCTTCAAGTCTTCGAATTTCTTCAAGTCTTCAGATCTTCAAAAAGTCTTCAAGATTCTGACCGGTTTCTTATTTGCTTCAATAATTTGTTTGTAATAAACAAAATATATCTTCAGCAAATGCTTCAATAGGTCTTTTTCTTTTCAGAAAAATAAGATTCATTAAAGCTAAGCATCAATAAGATATTTTCTTCTCAGAAAATAAAATATATCATACGCTAAAGTGTCAATAAATTATTTTCTTTTCAGAAAATAAAATACGTCATACACAAAAGAAATAACTTATCTAACACCTAACTAAGTCATCAGCAAACGTTCCTCTTTTACAATGTCCTTAAAATTCTAAATTCCTATGGACCTTAAGAGTACTAGTTACTGGACTGTTCTTAATTTAGCATGGTTAATTGCTCATCAAAATTACAAGTTTCCTAACAAGATCCGACTTCTTGAACTATATAGTCTCGAGGAAGCTAGACGTCTCCTGGCCACCCCCGATTCAAGAAAACCGAAGGAACAAGACTTCGGAGAAATTTTGCCAGTTTCACAAGGGGAAAGGGCATACCTCTGATGAGTGCGTCGAGCTCAAGAACGAAATCGAGAGGATGATACGTAATGTTCAGTTGGTTAACTACATCTGGAAGGAAGAACCTCTGGCGATCTTACCTCCGCCACCTCAAGGTGGGATCGAGCACCATTACCAAGGGAAACCTCATGATGATATTCATAATTACAACAATTATGAGAACCGCCCCGTGAACAGAAGCATCCACACTCTTACAATTGTTGGAGGACCCGCGGGAGGCGACACTCGAAATCAGAGGGAAATCACACCTGATAATCTCAGAGTCCGGGATGTGAAGTATGCCCAAGCAGCACGACCAGGAACCAACGTCATCTCTTTCGAAGATAGAGAGATACCTCTGAGGCATGCCGGAGGAGGAAACATATATGATCCTTGTGTTCCGCTAGTGGTTTCCCTTGATGTTCAATCCTACAAGTTGGGAAGGATCCTCGTCGACACCGGATGTTCGGCTAACTTGATATTTACGGGAACCTTGAAGAGGATGCAAATGAATCCAAGAGAAGGACTTAAAGAAGTGAGGGGTACACTGGTAGGCTTTGGAGGACAACCTATCATGCCACTCGGAATGATCAACCTCACGGTATCAATGGGATGTGCTCCTCGGCGAGTAACTCAACATGTTCCCTTTGTGGTCGTCGATATGCCCTTTGATTATTTCGCAGTCCTAGGTCGACCCGGTCTCTCTCAATTCCGAGCCGTAGTGTCTACAGTCCACAACAAGCTGAAGTTCCCCACTCCATTGGGAATTGGACACGAAGTAGGAGACATCAGAGAGGCATGTGAATGCTATAGCATGTCAGCTAAGTTCACTTCCAGGGTTGCCATTGGAGAGCCCAACCCGGGTCAATCACCCGAAGAGCAGCCTTTTGTTCACAATGCTCCTTATAGTTTGTATACGGTTCGGCGAGTGAAGAAAAAATCAAAAAAGCCAAGTCCGTCACATAGGCGAAGGAAAACAATCCTGAAGAAAGAGAAGGATACCCTAGTAGGAGTTGTCAAAGAGCTCGAGGAGTATCAAGTTATTCCCCCAATACCATCCTCTTCCAAGAAGAAGAAATTCTTTGAGGAAAACAAAATTGAAGCGAGAGAAACTCTGGAAGAAATCCAAATTGTCGAAGGAAGTGCCGACAAGGTTACAAAAATTGGTACCGAGATGACTACGGAAGTAAGGATGAAACTCATCCAATGTTTGAAATATAACAACGACATCTTCACGTGGAGTACCGAGGACCTCAAGGGGATCGACCCACGTGTCGCGGTTCACCGTCTGAACGTTGACCCGTCAATCACCCATATCAGAGAAAAGCGAAGAGACTTCAGTGCGGAAGATAATGCCATCATCGAAGCGGAAGTCCAAAGACTGCTTAAAGTCGGTCACATCAAGGAAGTGAGATACTCCGATTGGGTTTGCAATGTGATCCTCGTGGAGAAGGGTCCCGACAAGTGGAGAATGTGCAACAACTTCACGAGACTCAACAAGTTTTTCCCGAAGGATCCCTACCCGCTCCCCCGGATCGACCAGCTAGTGGATTCCACTACTGGATGCGCCCTCTTGAGTTTCATGGATGCATACCAAGGTTTCTACCAAGTCAAGATGGCTAAGGATGATGTACCCAAGACCTCCTTCTTCGCAAACGGCAATGTGTATTGCTTCAACGTGATGCCATTCGGCCTCTAAAATGCCTGTGCGACCTACCAAAGGCTGGTCAACAAGATGTTCAAAGAAGAGTTGGGTAAAACAATGGAAGTATATGTTGATGATATGCTTGTCAAGAGTAAGACCGAGGAGCAACATGTACGTTACCTGGCAAAGTGCTTTTCGATTTTGAGGAAGTATGGCATGAAGCTCAATCCGGCGAAGTGTACCTTTGGAGTCAAAGGGGGGAAGTTCCTCGGTTACATGGTAACGGAGAGAGGAATAGAAGCCAACCCCGAGAAAATCAAGGCCATCCTCGATCTTCCCCAACCTCAATCCATCAATGAGGTGCAGCAATTGGTCGGGAAGTCAATTGCGTTGAGTAGATTCATCTCGAGGTCCGCCGAGAAAAATCTCCCATTCTTCACAGTGTTGAGAAAGAGCAACCACTTCGAGTGGACGAAAGAATGTGAGGAAGCCTTCGAGAAGCTCAAAGAGTACCTACTCTCTCCCCCACTTTTGTCAAAACCCATGGAAGGAGAGGTACTTTACTTGTACTTAGCAGCGACTGGGGAAGCTATCAGCTCGGTCTTGGTGCGAATTCAAGGTAACGACCACTTGCCCATCTACTACTTGAGCAAAGTACTCGCTGGAGCTGAAACGCGGTATATGGATATCGAAAGGCTATCCTTCGCCCTAGTCTATACGGCGAGGAGACTGAAGCCTTATTTTGGAGCGCACAGGGTTGTATTCTTGACGAAGCAACCTCTCAAGCAAGTCCTCGAAAAACCCGAAAACTCGGGAAGGCTAGCAAGGTGGGCAATCGAATTGAGCGAGTACGACATTGACTATCAAACACCTTTGGCCAAGAAAGCACAAGTCATTGCCGATTTCCTCGTAGAGTATCCCTCCAAGGGAACTTCAGAGGAAAATTCTCCCGAGACACAAAATGTCATGATGATGGTCGAGGAGCAACCACGGCAAAGTAACCCAATGCAATCTCTTGAAGATGCTTTGAAAGAGGTCAAAGAGATGTCCCAGACAAAAAGAAAAAGGCATGAAGTGTTCCTAGCAGAGAAAACCGAGGAGCCTAAGGGTATGGGGACCGTCTCTTCAAAACCCAAGGAACTAGTCAACCATGGAGACGTCTGGATTCTTCATGTTGATGGATCCCCCTCAGGAAAAAATGGCGGGATAGGAATATACTTCAAGAGTCCCGGAGGAGCTGAACTCGAGTACGCCGTTACTCTTAGTTTTCCAGTCTCCAACAACGAAGCTGAGTACGAAGCCATCCTCATCGCTCTACGTATGGCAAAAGCACTTGAAGTGAAGAAGCTACATCTCTTCACTGATTCTCAATTGGCCGAGAAGCAAATATTGGGAAAGTTCAAAACCAAGAAGGACTTACTGGCCGAATACAAGAGCGCCATCACGGAGGAAAGTTTGAAAGTTGTGAGATTGAGAAGTTCTCAAGGGATCTCAATCAGAGAACAGATGCCTTATCAAAATATGCTTCGGCTTCCGGAGGAGTGGATACCCGGAATGTGATACTTATGAGAATCAATGCATCATCCCTATGGTCATCAAAGCCAAACGTCTTGGCCATTGACACTCAACCAAGTAGGATGCAAGAGATCTCTACCTATCTCACGAATGGTAGCCTTCCTCGTGATAAAGCTGAAGCAAGGAAAATCAAAGGAAAGACAGGTCGCTACATCATGCAAGGAGACTACTTGTACAAGAAATCCTTCGAGGGAGTCTACCTGAGATGCATCGCCGAACAAGAAGTGCAAAAACTTTTGGGAGAAATGCACAGAGGAAGTTGCGGGGACCATGCCGGAGAAAGAACCCTCACGCAAAAAATCATTCACCAAGGATACTACTGGCCCACTGTTCGTGAAGATGCTGCTCGATTTGTAAGAAGGTGCGAGAAGTGTCAAATGCACGCCAATTTGATCAATGTCCCGGCAAAACCTCTCATGCCCATTACAATCACTTGCCCTTTCGACATATGGGGCATCAACATAGTTGGTCCTTTCCCGAGAGGCACGACTCAAAAGAAATTCATCATTGTTGCGGTTGAGTACTTTAGCAAGTGGGCGGAAGTTGAAGCAGTGTCTACTATCACCGAACAAAGGGTGATGAACTTTCTATGGAGAAATATCGTGTGTCGATTTGGCTTGCCGAGAGTCCTCATCTCGGACAATGGTGCTCAATTCTGTGGCCAAAGGTTCAATGAATGGTGCAAGCAAATGAAGATTGAGAGGAGGTATACCTCGGTAGGACATCCTCAATCCAACGGGCAAACATAGGCCGTCAACAAAATCCTTGTCAACAACTTGCAAAAGAGGTTCGCCACGAACAAGGATTGGGTCGACGAGCTTGATGGAGTGGTATGGGCATACCGCACAACTTCAAAAACAGCTACAAGAGAGACTCCCTCTCGCTAGTTTATGGTTCTGAAGCAGTCATACCAACGGAAGTGGCGGTAGAAACCCTCAGAATCCAAGGGTATCAACCCGAGGACAATCATACCGAGAGGCTCTTCGATCTGGAGACGGTAAGCGAAGCGAGAACCAATGCTTTGGCCAACATCCTCAGATATCAAGCACTGATCGCGAAGACCTACAACAAGGGCGTAAAGGAGAGAGACTTCGAAGTAGGAGACTTAGTACTCCGAAGAGCGGACATCCTGGGCAAAGTTGGGAAAATGCAACCCAACTGGGAAGGCCCCTACAAGATAGTTGAAGCAAGGTCCAATGGAAGCTATCGTCTCCAAGACATGGAGGGAAAAGTATTGAAAAACCCGTGGAATACTTCCAACCTCCAGAGGTTCTACGTTTGAGTTGTTTGATGAACAAGCTTTTTGAAGAGCTCCTGTGAAAGGCCCGAAGATCGAGAAGGATTCCTCACAAGCTTGTGGGAGAGGTACCCTCATGTTTTATGGTTCAGAAAATGTTGTAAGAAAGCTAGCCGAGAAGCCCCCCATTGTAATTGAATTTCCGACAAATCAACACAATGTTTATCTTTCAACAAAGAAAATGTTCAAGTATAGAACTACTATACTCAAAACAGAATAAAATGCTACTCGGCCAAGGGAGCTTGCGCAAAAGCTCCCCGATTTACACGTCGGGGTTAAAGCTCCCCGCTCTCTCATCCTTTTGAGAAAATTAATTGAGACACTTTTTAAAGAAGTGAAAACGAAGAATGCAGAGAAATCGAGTAGGAGGAGCTCAATACTTGTTCTTTCTGGCTCAACACTTAGGATTTTTTCCGAGTTACCAAGAAAATCGACAAGCACGGAGATTACTTTGATAGCTCGAGGATCTTAACTCGAAGTATTATTAATCAAGATCACTCTTTCGATCAAAGGCGCGAGGAAATTCCCTCCTCGATTCTAACTTATACATGTTTAACTACTCTATCAAGTTATACGTCATAACAGAAAAAGATTTAGTAAAAAACACAAGTATGAGTAAGAAAACGAAGAGCAACAAACTTTTATTGAAGGAAAAGAGCGAAGAGACAACAGTTGATAACTTATATTACAACAAGGGAATATGTTTCAACAAGTGCCACCAAGGGCCGAATAGAAAAGAGAATTTGTTCGGAAAAAATGACAAGTTCGGAAAAATGGAAAAGTTACAACATCCCGAGCATACTCGGTCTTCAAGCTCTTCGATCTAACGGGTCCGACTACCAGAAAGGTCTATAACCGGGCCACTCGCGCTAGTAGCTCCTCGCACCGGGCTCAGCAGTTCTTGGATCTCGGCGGCGTCTCGCTCTTGAGCCTGAGATTCCTTGATGGCCTTCTCGTAAAGGACAAGCTCTGGCTCCACGAAGTCTGCTGCTCGCCCAATGACCGGATTGCTCACTTTAACCCAAGCAGCGTTGCGGAGAGCTGCCTTCTCGAATGGGTAAAGGATCCCAGTCCTTAGGCATTCCGGGACCCAAGCAGGGAGATAAGCTGGTTTACTCGGATATGGCACTTCTGTGTCGGTCACCAGCTCCCCGAACTCGCACGCCTCATGCATCTCCTCGGTTATCTCCTCATCAGGGTAGTGAGCCAAGTCTTCACGCCTCCCGGGATGCAGGTCCTCGCGAGTGTTCAGATCAAACTCCGCCGGCAGCAAGTTGACTCGTTTTAGCTGGCCAATACAGGAGAAGAAGCCCTCATCGCACGAAGAGACTCACACATCCTGCTGGGCCATCTTGTAAGTATCGGAGGCCATAAAATCGCGAGCAGTGGCAAGGCGGCTTCCCTTGAGGAAGGAGAGGACTATGGCCTTGAACTTTTGCATACAGATAGACAAGGTGGCATAGGCCCCCTTGTAGCCCTTAGTCCTCGCTTTCTCCTTAGAAAGATCCTTCTCTGCCTCATCAACCTTGTCCTTGTCTTCAGAGGTTGCGAGTCTTTTCTCGAGGTCCTCGATCACTATCCCGATATCGGCGCGATCAACAGCTATTTGACCATAGGCCTCCTTCAATTGCTCGAGCTACAACAAAGAAGTACAAATTTAGCGAGGAGAATAATTTCATACTTAGGAAAATTTATTGGGAAAAGGTAAGTAAGAATACCTGAAGCGAGCACATGCTCAGCTCGTGTGCGCGATCCAAGTCGCTCATTTGGATGAGCCTCTTCACCTCATCTTGAACGGTAGCGGCCACCTTCCCTTTCTTACGAGGAGGCTCATTATTGCCTCCAAGTGTGAGCTTCCTCGATCCTTTCTTAGCCGCCGGCCTCTCAGGCCTCTTCTCCGGCTCTGCTGCAGCAGCCTCCTCGGCCTGCTTTGCTTGTTTAGCCCCCGCCTCCTCCTCGTCCTTCTTCATAGCATCAACTGGGTTCTCGCGAGTCTCGAGACCCTCTTGAACCAAGGCATCTCGATGATGCGAAGCACTGCGAGGAGGAGAAAGGTTCAAAGACCCGAGGATCTTAGTCTCCTTGTTTGCCAGCCTTTGCTTCCTCCGTTGCTCTTCCTTGGCTGCAAGGGTCTTCGACATTATCCAATTGAACCAGTAAGTTGCAGAGGAAAAAACACAAGTCAGTAAAAAAGCGAGAAGCATCAAAAGTGAGAAGGAAAGAAAAAACGAGCACATTGCAAGCAAGCAGAAAAAGAAGAAAAAAAGACAAGGATGAAATTATCATAAGCATACCGAAGAGCACGTCGTTCGAGAACCGGTTCCTAGTGTACCCAGTGTAAGCGTAGGGCGAAAGCCCAACTAAGTATGGAAAAGGTTGAAGAACGAGACCCCAGTAGAAGTACTTCTCGGGATTAGGTCCTCGTTTCTTCTCCTCGAGCTCCAAGACACAGGGGTCTAGTTCCGCGGGCAGAGGATGCTTCTCGGCAATTTTTCCCCGATACATCAGTTTTGGAACGCCCCACTCCGCATCCTCCTCGCTCATATTCGGTAACCTCTTCTTCTTTATGTAGAAGTACCGATGGAACCACTTGCCGAGGAGCTGGGAGCGTCCATGATGAAGCCCAGGCCTGGTCGCGAGTTGAAGTAGTAAAAATACTTGTTCCCGGAGCTCATCAAGACTCGGAACAGCTGATTAAAATTATGGAAATTCAGCTCGAGCCCCTTCTTCTTGCAGAAAACGCCAAAACAGACCAAGGTACCAAAAGCGCTTGGCACTAGTTGCCAAGGAGCGATCCCTAGTGTATTGAAGATGTCGCGGAAAGCGTCGCAGAATGGCAAGATCCATCCTCGATCGAGGCTCAAGCAGTGAACGGCCATGTATCCTCGGGGAGCATTATAAAAAGTCTGGTCATCCTTTGGAACGAGGATGTCGAACTTACTCTCAGGAAGGGAGTACTTCCATCGGAGAGTAGCGATCTCATCCACCTTCACAGTAGAAGCAGTAGTTGGGATGATGCCATCCTCGTTCTTCTCACCCTCAGGATCGGGGAGGTCCACATTGCGAGCACTTTTTGTAAATTTGTTCTGAGCAGCCTTGCTGGACTTAGGCTCAGGCTCCTCGACGGCCTTAGTTTTCTTACTCTTGTCGGAGCGAGAACGCTTCTTCGCTCTCCTAGGCTCCCCGGCACTAGCCTTTTCTTTGTCAGCTGCTCGCTGCGCGAGATGACGCTGAAACTCTTCTTCTTCTAGAGGATGAGGTGGTCGAGTATTGCTCGGAAATGAGAAGTCGATAGTGCGAGGATCCATTGAGTGATAGTTGGTCTCCTCCTCGGGAACAAACTTATTCACATATCTCAGAGTCTGCCTATGCATCTCCAAAACAGAAGGAGACAAGGGTGCTGCAGTGCTCGGACCAGCTTCATCCCCGTGCACGTCCATTAAAGCCAGGGGAGGCTCCTCCTCGTCATCGGTAACTATGGTTCGACGAGTAGTCTGGGTAGGGAACCTAACCCTCTTCGGCGGTGGAGTAGTTCTAGGAGACGTAGCGTCATCATCATCATCGCTCTCGTCGCTGTCAATCGAGATGTGCTCCTTGCCGCGCTGAACGGAGTGATCACCCTCCTCGTATAAGGACAGAGCCAAGTCAGGTGGCTCTGTGTCATCCATGTCCTTGATCCTTATATCAGTTGGAGGCACTACATTGACCGCCCCGTAATTTCTGCCGTGTACTTGAGCGGCTAAAGTGATCAACTCCGCAGACACCCCATGATTAGAAGGACCGCCTTCCTCCTCGGTCCTATCATCCATGAAGTCGTCGTCTTCGCTACGACGCCTCTTACGAGTCACAAGTTGGTATGCATCATCCTCCTCCTCGCTTTCATCATCTTCTCCATCCTCGTTATTGGCACTTTCTCCTTCTTCACCCTCCTCGAGATTCTCCTCCTCGGATCCTTCCTCCTCTCCGGACTCAACAACGGGCTCCTCACCCGCAGCAGCATGCTCCAAGGTTTCATCCAAGAACGTCGCCGATATATCTGACGTATCGGCTGACGTAGTATGGTCACTCCCATACTCTCCGACTTCATGGCGATTCTGGCTGTCGTCGCTCCTCTCAGACATCCTAAAGGGGTAGGCAAAGAGGGAGTTAGAATGGTTGGTGATAGTCCGAGAGGTCCTTTTAGGTATGTTAATTATGTTCGACCTCCCGAACGGAGAAAAATCTCAAAAAAGAGGAGAAAGAGCAAGACAAGTTTAAAAAAGAAGTTACTCTACAGAGCGACCAACCGCTCGAAA
Source organism: Plantago ovata (assembly GCA_028274465.1). Lineage (NCBI taxonomy): Eukaryota > Viridiplantae > Streptophyta > Magnoliopsida > Lamiales > Plantaginaceae > Plantago > Plantago ovata. Next base: position 61,193,280 of record CM051455.1, read on the forward strand.
CAAGCAAAGATCGAGCGTGCATATAAGGAATCGAGGAGCAATAAAGTGAAAAATGAATCGAGGAGCAAAAGAGCGACCAACCGCTCGAAAAATCGATGATTTCTAGCAGTTACATGTGTAAATCGAAGGAGGCAAAGGGGTTATACAGAAAATTAAAAAGGGGGAGGCATGCGCGTCTATCAGTTAAATTAAGGCATACGAAACAACGGTAGCATGTCTACAAGTCCGTTTACAGTTTATTAGGTCCATACAAGTGTTGGCCGTTCCAAGGCCGCCGCTCGCCGGCGGAATTTCAGGCAACAGGAAACGGCGAAGGACTTACGTCGAAATTGAAAAGGGAAAGCAGCACATTCAAGAAAAAGAGTACAAATTAAAGCATATATCGGAGTTAGAGCACAGAAACTTACTTGAAAATGAAGTATTCGCAGGATTGAAACCGGAATGCAAGACGGAAATGATGAAGTCTGCCTGAAAAACGGGTAAATAAACGCCGAAAGGGGGTCCTCGCTCTCTTCTGGTATCGAGCACTCTTTCTTCGGTCACTTGGAAGGGCTCCTCGCTCTCTCTTTTTTGCTCTGAGAAGTTGGGTTGTGAAAAGTGTGGAATGATGCGGTATCGACCTATTTATAGAAGGGTATCTCAGGAATACGAACCGTCGCATACCCTCGCTCCATATGGACCGAACACGTGGCCACTATCAACGGCTCGCATCACAGCCGCCTGGCAAATTTACAGATTTACCCTCCACGCTCCCGCGTTGACACTCCTTCCCGGGTGAATGCGGATTACCTAGTCACACCAGATAATCCGCGGAGCGAGGACCAAGTCACGTGGATTAATAGAGGAGCGACGAGCAACCATTTACCCGAGGAGAAAAATTTGACCGATCCGTTTTTCGGGATCGAGGAGCCACTCTCTCATAATTATCTCCTCGAGATAATTTGCAAAGAAAAAGGTGGCAAGAAGTCATTCCATTCCACTATCTCATAATTATCTCCTCGAGATAATTTGAAAAGAAAAAGGTGGCAAGAAGTCATTCCATTCAACTCTCTCACAATTATCTCCTCGAGATAACTTGCAAAGAAAAAAGGAGGCAAGAAGTCATTCCATTCTACTCTCTCACAATTATCTCCTCAAGATAACTTGCAAAGAAAAAGGCGAGGAGGCAAAAAATCGAATAAGGAGGCAAGAAGTCATTCCATTCCACTCTCTCACAATTATCTCCTCGAGATAACTTGCAAAGAAAAAGGAGGCAAGAAGTCATTCCATTACACTCTCTCACAATTATCTCCTAGAGATAATTTGCAAAGAAAAAGGCGAAGAGGCAAAAAATCGAACACCTATTCCCACCAAGGAACACTTACCCGGATCCGATCTCTGCCTAGCAAATATACCCCTTTCATAAGGTCCGAGCAACGTCTGCTCTCACCCTATAAAGGGGGGGGGGGAGGGAGAGATAGGAGGAGGGAAATCTACCAAGGTGCGAATACGGATATCTTTTTTCGCCCACTACTAGTCGAGGCTCTGCTCGACCTCTACTTCAACATAGTTCCTCAACTATCTTCTACAAAGATACTTGGAAACTAGGGGGACATATGTTGGTGTTGAAATATGTCCAGTCCGCATGTACGAACTGGAGCGGTCTAAGAGCGCGACAAAGCATCATGGGCCGTCTCTCAAAGGGCACGACCACACCCAAGTATGTCACTAAGGTGTGGTTCGACCAACATAGGGGCCGACCATCACTAAGAGACCAACCCTCAAGATAAGCTCATTACAAGGACAATGCAGCTATTGAGCTCGAGGAGCATCTCTAGGGCTCGAGGAGGACCTTACGTCAAGGTGACAGCCTCCGAGAGAAACTAGCCAGAGCACTACTCGGACCACATACGTAAGAGGAAGGCACGGGCACCAAGGGCGACCACCCATGGTCGCTCCCTGTGAGACCCGTCTTCCAGATTACTTCGTGGGACCCAAAAAGTTCATATTGCCCTCTCAACCCTAGCCATGATGTTTGGGACAAAGCCCATGGACCTCCTTAATGGGCTTGGGCCTAAGGAGGCTTCAATCTCGTCCGGACACTTGTCACGATCCTACATGGAGTGACATTAAAATACTACGAGTATATAAGGAGCTCATTCATTACCCAGCGGGTAAGCATTAACACCTTTCACCTACCACTCACCCACCACATTTACTACTCGTACTAGGAAAGCCTCACAACTCCCTACACGTAAAGTCGTCACTCCGTTCTGATATCTTACAGACCGGGCAAGAGACACTATCCCCCCCTCCAGTCTATTTCAGGTACAAGGAAGCTACAAGAAGGTTTCCTATCATTTCAAGAGGAACACTACATGAAGAAGACCTAGAATAGCTTATTGTGACGATCCACTGCGAACTTGGAAAGAAGCACGAATTACCCTTCAACAGTACTGACTGACCTAAGCCAGAAAATGGACATGGAGATTGATGATAACTCCAATAAGTTAGTGGACCTTTTTATGACTAGTAGTGAACTCAGAGGTCTAGATGTTTCTGCTCAACCTGTCCATTCAAAGACAATGAAGATTGCTGATGCTATACAGCTTTCTCGTTTAGAGCAAGAAAAGAAGTCTGTTGAAGATCTAGTCCCAGATAGTGAAGAAGCAAACAATGCTGAAGGGACTGAGTCACCACCTGTCATTCTTCAGCAGGTAGTTAACTCAGAAATAAGCAAAACTTCTTTATCTGATACTTTATCTTTAGCTAATACTATTGTTTCTTTACAGACTTCTCATGATACAAGGCAGAAGAGTGCTGAAACTTCTGCACCAGAATCTACAACTCTTGCTCATCAGGTAGATGAAAATTTTGGTAACTTTACTAAGTTAAAAAACTTAGTACTTGTATCTAACTAATTGTTATTTCAGGATGAACAAAACAAGGATGCTGCTACAGCTCCTATTGAATTAGAAGTAGTACCTGCACAACCAGGTGTGCAACATGAGCTTGCTGAGAACAATCAGGTAATTCACGATACAGTTTTGGACTCTAAAACTACTTTCCAAAACCTTCCTGAAAATAACTTTGCTTTTATTCAGGCTCAAAAGGAGATAAAAGAAGCGATTCTCATCACAGAAGTCCATGAAGTTAGTTCAGATGAACTATACTCAAACTTCAAGAGAAACACTTTGACCAGAGTTGCTAAGTCTGTCAGGAAATGGCAAAGGTATAGAAGAATGGACTTCTCAGATCTTCACATCCATCTCTCAAATGAAAAGAAGAGAAACTCTCTCATCAAGCTCGAGACTTTCGTACACTCTATCCTTCCTAAAGAGCTATCTTATTCTCAGCAAATGAATGCTAATCTAGTTGTCACAATCAGGGAGAATATGAAGGCTAAGTTTAAGAGTGTCTCTCCAGCTGAACAAGTTTTGATGCTCAAAGGTTCATTTGTACCAGTGGTGGCTGATCCCCACAAAATCAATGAGGAAGAACAGGTAACAAGTCACGCTAAATACAACCATCTCGAGTTAGTTATTCTAACTGATGATGATGAAGAAGAAGAGGATGAGAATGTCCCTGAAGATTCAAGTGATGATGAATCAAAAGATTCAAAGGACAGTAAGGACGAAGATGATGACAATCAAGGTCCTAGTCCAGATGTTGGTGGAGACAAATTGTCAGTTGCTGATCAAGAAGATCAAGCACATGCTAAAAACCAAGAAACTGAACAACCTCCCAGCAAGCAACATGAATATGCTTCTACTCCTGCTGACAGATCCACTCCAGCAACTGAACAAGTTGCCGAGACTGAAGAAGAATATGCCAGAAAGCGGGCTGAAATGCCTAAAGGAAAAGCAAAGATTTTTGATGCCGAGATAATCTTACTCGAAGCTCAGGTCACTGATCCAAACCATGAGGAAGATGAATGTTAGGAAACCTGTAATTTTGATGAGCAATTAACCATGCTAAATTAAGGAAAGTCCAGTAACTAGTACTCTTAAGGTCCATAGGAATTTAGAATTTTAAGGACATTGTAAAAGAGGAACGTTTGTTGAAGACTTAGTGTAGGTACTAGTTAGGTGCTTTAGTATCGCTTATGATGTATCTTGTTTTCTTAAAAGAAAAACAACCTATTGAAGCATTTGCTGATGATGTACTTTGTTTACACAAACGAACTATTGAAGCATTAGAACCGTTCAGAAACTTGAAGAATTCGAAGATTGAAGACCAAAGAAGATTTCTGAAGATGGTATCTACAAAGGCACATGTTGCTCAGAAAGTGGAAACTTCAGCAACAGCTTGCATAAGTGAAAATCTATATGACAGAGTAGGTTGTGCTTGCTGAAACTGAGACTGACCACTTGCTGAAATACATATGTGACCTCCTTGCTGAAAGTACTTGCATTTGCGCTCCAACGTTTATATTTGAATTTCATTCAAATGAACATTAAATGCAAAGTAAGCATGCGAAGAACATGAAGACTAGAAGACAAATAAAGGATGCTGCTGAAAGTACAAAAGCAAGATAGTGACATCTTAAGGAACAAAGCCTTAGAATTTGAAATTCAAACGACTCCGTTGATTCACTATAAATAGAGGTCATCCGGCAAAGAGTAGAAGTGTGTCAACAACGTGATCAAACTCTCACTTGTGCTTAAACACTCATACCCTTCTATACTCTTCACTGCCATTGATCCGTTCCAAGACTTAAAGCTTGAAAAAGCTACTTGTGAAGAAGTAGAACATTCACGGCTAAGAAATTAGTTAAGTGTTCTTTCTTTCGAACAAGAACAAGTCTAGACACCAAAAACAATCTAACTTGTTTACTGCAAAGTATTCAAAGTTTTGTTTCTTGGATTACTTGTTGTAGCTGAATAAGTTATAATCAAGTTATCTCATCCCAAACCTCTCTATCTAACTGATAAACACCCTTTTCAGGCGTGAAATTCAGGGGGAACTTAATCAAGCATAGTGTTGCTGATTATAAGTCCCAAGTTTGGTGGAGAACAAGGTTTCGTTCTCTAGTTAGGTTGGAAACGAAGCAAGTGTGTTTTGGTTTCTGTAGAATCGCTCTAGATAGGTGTTGTAAGGAACCTCAAACTTATCTTAGTGGATTCAGTCCTAGAAAGGACAAAGTGGATTAGTTGAGAGATTATGCCACTCTCAGATACCACTATAAAAGTGTTTGTGTGATTTACTTTACTGCATTTTGTTTTCAGCAAGCATATCTTTCTGTACACTGTCACTTTGCTCACTTGCTGAAACTATCACTTACTATTAAAGCACTTCTTGTACAAAGACTTCCGTACTCTGTTTTTTAAGTATCAGCAAAACTCGTTACTGAAAAGTAACTAGTACTTGCTCAGAAAGTTAAGTATCAGCAAACTCATTACTGAAAAGTAATAGGCTCTTGCTGAGAAAGTTTTTAAACGACGAAAGTTTGAAAAGACTATTCACCCCCCCTCCTAGTCTTTTCTTGTTGTTTAAAGGGACCAACAAGTGGTAACAGAGCTGGAGGTTCTTTAACCTTCAGCACTGAACCTAGATCCCCTTAGGTGCTTTCCGTAAATCACTCTCACTTGATCAGTTTGGTAGTCTTTTGCTGACAGGGTGTCTTTAGGAGACGCTCCCTTGCTGAAGCTGGAAAACTATGAAAAATGGCGAAACAACATGATGTTACATCTTGAGGCCATTAGTGATGAAATGGTCACTGTCATTAATGATGGACCTATCAAGATCACTAAGATTGAAAGAAGCTTTCCTCACAAAACCACGGATACTGCTGGTAAGGAAACTATCTTAGGAGACCCGGTTGACACCGCCGTTCCAAAACCAAGAGAGGAGTGGACTTCCGACGAGGCCAAGAGATTCCGTCTTGATGGTCAAGCAAGAAACATCATCATTCGATCAACTTCGGATACTATACAGTGCAAACTGTGGGGTGCCAAAACTGCTAAGGAAGCTTGGAAAATGGTTCAAGATCTTTGTGATGGATCTGACAAAACCAAGGAAAACAAACTCGAAGTGCTGAAGTTAAAGTTCCAGAACTTTAAACAAGGTACAAATGAGTCACTGGAAGACTTGGACTTCAGATTCACAACTCTAGTTAGTGAGATGGCTGCCTTGGGAGTTGGAAATGTTTACTCAGATTCTGAGAAGGTGAAAACCATTATCAGAAGTCTGAAACAACAATGGATCCATACTCAGAATTTCTACTACAATCAAGGAATACCAAACATCACACCTACAGAGTTGTTCTCTCATCTTGCTACTGTCAACCATGAGACATGATGAATGTGTATTTTACACTTTCATTTAAGTCTTTTTCACCTGTTTTAGCTATTTGGAGTATCTGAAAGATTCCGGATAGGATTTGAAGTCTAGGGGTCGAATCTGGAGGTTAGAAGGCCACTAGAAGTCAGAAACCGAGTCCGAAAAGGGGAAGAAATCCAAAAATGCGTCGAAAACGCGTTTCACGCCAAAAAACCTCCCGGTTGAATCGCCCGGGACGTGGGGTGAATCGCCCCACACCAGGCGAATCGCCCGGTGTGTGGGGCCCTTTGCCCCACACAATTCGTAGCCTATATATAGTTGCTCAGTTTTTCTCTGTTTTTTATACTTTTCCAGACCTTTTCTCTCACCTTTCTCTGTAGTTTTAGGTAGGAATTCCCCAGAGCCTGTTCTGGGGGTTCATAGCTTAGGAGATACTTTTTCTTAGCAGTTTGGAGCTTGTAAGATCGCGGTTCTTCGGAGATTGACAACCTTCGGTAACATTGTATCTTACAGTTTTTCTACTTATTATTATATATCTTTCAACATGTTTTCTTCTATGATTTCTGTTGATTGCATGACAACTATGAGTAGCTAAACTTCTCGTTGGTGATTGTATGTGAATTCTTAGCGAAGGGTTAGTAATTATGCTAATGGCTATATCGCGCATTATACTCTGAGTTATTGCTTTATTTCTTTGATCTATCTAAATCTCTATCTTCGTAGTGTTTGATAATTACAACTGGACAATTCATTGATCAAAGATCTCTATGCAAAACCGAGGAATTTATGCATGATTATTAACCCGTTATGCTTTGAAGGACCATACTATCACCAATCTCCATTATCTGTTAAGAAAAACCTTTGCTGAATCGTCTGCTGTTTTATATTCTAAATTAGATTAGATAAAGCTAGTTATAGTCCTTAGAGATCGACACTCGAGGTTATTCTACTGCTACACTACGGTTTTCGTTGTAGTTGTGAATTCCCTTTGGCTAAATACAAATTTATTTGATTTTAGTTGGAACACGACATCCAACGCGTTCATCAAATTGGCGCCGTTGCCGGGGACTATACTCCTTTTTTGCTGTTTAATTTGTTTGTATTTTCAGCATTCAATTCCTAGTTCTAGTAGTTTTAGTTTTCCTTTTTAATCTCTATCTGATACTGCTTTCCTAGTTTGTTACAGATAGTGTATGCCACATACACGATCTAGAGGAACACCGCTTGCTGATTCAATTGCTGAGATCGACAGAGTCTACCACCAAAGAAGGCGACTACTTTAAAGGCATGAACTAGAGGAAATAGAGGATACCGATTTCTCTGAATCTCTACACAGTCTTTTCAAGGAAATCGACGGAATGGCAGAAGCTAGACCACTGAAAGCATGGGTTCAACCCTCCAAGTATCGTATGAGGGGACCGGCGATTATTCTTCATCTGCAACTCGAGATCTGGAAATCAAGAACCACGCATTCCAACAACTTCCGAGGTTCTATGGCTTAGCAAGGGAAGATGTGATGGGGTACTTGCACGATATCGATGATTTCGTCAACCAACTCCCACGACCCGGAGCTGAAATAACAACGGATGAGTTGAGGATGAAGGTTTTTGCTATGAGACTTGGCGACAGAGCCAAGTCATGGTTGAGTTGTCTACCAGCAGGCTCGCTGGACACTTGGGAGAAGGTTTTTTCAGCTTTCATGGAAAAATACTTCCATCACACCTGACTACCGCACTAAAGGCGCAAATCACTGGATTCAAACAGGACTATGATGAGACCATCTACACCGCGTTTGAGAGGTTCCAAGATCTAACGAAAAAGTGCCCTCACCATGGTTTTGAGCTTTCTGACCTAGTCCAACACTTCTACAATGGACTAACCGTCGAGAACCAACAAGTGGTGGATTTTCAATGCCGAGGCAATATTTGGGAGGAAACCGCAGAAGCCGTCTGGGCAGTTTTCAAAAGGCTTGCTAAGGGTTCGCAGTTCAAGGACCCAAGAGCGATGGTTAGGAGACGTGGACCTGAAGCTCCACCGACTCAAGAAGCCCCTATGTATAGGGGGAATGGGGATCAATTCGAGTGCTTTACCAACGAATTGAAGCAAGTCCTCAAGAGCGCCACTGGAACAACTGTTTCAAACGAGGTTTGCCGAATATGCAAGAACTATGGGCATGGGGCTCATATGTGTAGATCGGAGCTCGGATATGATGATGGCAACTGGGCTCAAGGAGGCGAAGAGGAAGCCTTTGCTACGGAGTTTGGTACTCAAGAAGCTAGCTACGGACAAGATGGTGGGAATCCTCGAGGTGGATTTTGGAGAAGAGGGTTCCGAAACAATCAAGGATATGCACCAGCTAGCCAAACTTATGGCCCTAACCAAGACCGTAGTAGGCTTAACTATGGTAATGACCACTGCGAAAACCCCGCTCCGAAAGAGCAACCGAAGTCGAAGTCGGCTCAACTGATGGAGAACTTGCAAAAGATGGTTGATCACACCCAAAGTTTTCTCAAACGTTATGAAGAAGATTCTGAGAAGACTAGGGCAAGGCTTGATAGGTTGGAAGAGAGCACTAGGCTTGCCCAACAAAAGATGTAAGAGTTGATCGACCGAGGAGCAAGTAGGGAACAAGGCAAGTGGCCTAGCAACACTGAGAAGTCGATGTCCATTACCATGGCGGGTGATCTACCTGTTGAAATCACCATCAAGAAGGTTGCTAAGTGCGAGTGTTGTGAGGGGGAAGTGCCCCCACAGGCTAAGGAAGAAGAGAAGGACCTTGGTTCTGACGAGAGTGAAGAGGAGCAAGAGGATCCCGAGCCACTCCCTCAAAGTTTCGATGTTAAGGTCGGGATTGGTGAGCTTGAAGATGTCCGTGCCACACTATACACGGGATCCTACTCTAATGTGCTCCCTATGAATGTGTTCGAGAAGAGTAGCCTTGGAAAACTATCTGAGCATAAGGCTATTGTGCAATTGGCGGATGGATCCTTTGTGAGACCCGAAGGCGTAGTGAAGAATGTATTGGTCAAGATTGGTGAAGCTTCTGTATACACCAATTTTGTAGTTATGCCGGCGTCTACACCTGGGATGGGGGATGTTGTTCTCTTGGGGCGAACGTTCTTGACCAAACTACGCTCCGTGATAGACATCTACCGAAGGACTTTCACCATTGAGGTGGATGGAAAGCGACATGTGTTGCGAGCCATATCTGATCCACCTGATCACTTCAATGCTTCTCACACTGTTAACTACTATGGTCTTGCTGTCTATGTTCATTCTTATTCACAGGTTCGTGGCATGAGGAGAAGATCCATGAAGGGGAAGTCTAGTACCCTCAAGAAGAAGAGCTAGGCGCAAGAAGGAGTCGAGTCAAAGACTATAAACAATGGCGCTATCCGGGAGGCAACCCGGAGTTCTTATCGCTTTTTTACCGCTTTATTGCATGCATATCATTGTGTTTTATTTTATATTTTCGTATGTTTTGGTTTCTCACGAGTTTCTTTGAGTACTATAGGTTACAGGTACAAGTTTAGCTCTCACCTTAAATCCACTTTCGACGTTCGGGACGAGCGACGACGTTCAGGTTTGGGGGGGGGAATTATCGCTGGGTATTCATATACTTGTTTTGCTTATGATTACTCGTGAAACCTTTTGTTTGCATTTGCATTTGCACGTTTACCGCTTTCTTAGTATTTAGTTGCATACACTACATTCATCCTAGGATAGTCTTGCATGTTTTATGTGGAGTTTATTGCCAAATTTTTTGAACTTTTTTATTGGGTAGATTAACTAATTATGACATAACTCATATGCTTCATCTCTATGAATTTGTTTGAGGTTTTTCTCGCTTGGCTTGTCACATTTTTGTACTGCACTTAGTTAAGCTTGGTAGTCTCGACATCACTTAGTGGTGTTTTCTCTACTGCGGTTCACGAAGGCCTTTATAATAGGATGATGCATGTTAGGTCTTATGGTTGTTTTCCCGAGTAATTATGTACCTAAGAGGCAACGAGTCTTCACCATGCTTTAAGATTGCTAAATGCCTAGGAAGGAGGTAGTGTGAGGTTTTGTGATCCTTCGTTTGCAACCAATTCTTTCGAATAGGTTTGGGGAGGGGGTTACACTATCATTAGACTTGTTTTTCGTTTTTCATTTCTGTAGTGTCAGTTTATTTTTCCTTTTTCGTAAATTTTGCACTCCAGCCTATTCTTTCGAATAGGTTTGGGGAAGTCGTTTGTCATTTTTGTTTCTCTTTTCATTATGCTACTGCTGGCTAAAAAAATCGAAAAAAAAGGAAGAAAAATTCCACGAAAAAAGAAAAAAAAATGAAAAAGGAAACTAGAAAGGAAGAAAAGAAAAAAAAGATAAAAGACCCCAAAAGAGCAAAGAAGGGTCCAAATACCAATGAGGTCTAGCTCAATTGGTTAGACTGAGGTGTCATGACACTAGAGGTCATAGGTTCAATTCTCATCAAGTGCGAGATTATTTATAGTTTATTACTAGCTTTGTAATGCTACTTATGAAATTGTAATGGTTCGATTATTAAAAAAAAAGAAGGGTCCAAAAAAAGAAAGCCAAATAGCAGTTTAGCAAAGTGTTGTGTCTCATTTTCCAATTCTTGTAATGTTCGTAATCGTGTAGTAATTTTCTATTTTTCGTTTTTGAGTGTCATCTGTTATAGACCACCCTCGTCCTGCCATTCAGGAAGTGGTGAAAATCTTAAGGCTTTGCTTGAGAGATGGGTAGAATAGGGGAGTGTTATCTTTTATAGGGAACCCTCCTTCGTTTGATGAGAGCTAGTACTGGTTCGACCTCTTTGAGGAAAAGTCTTAACTTGGTGAACAGCAGTAAGTCCTCAGTTTCATAGGCACGGGACAACCATTCGTATCTTAACATGTTTCATTACGTCGTCACTGACTAGGTCCAGGTAGAGAATGTTACGAGAGGCTATCTTGTCTTAACATAAGTGCTTATGTGGATGTGTATGAGTCAATCGAGACATTCTTCAACCTATATTCATGATTTGATTTATATGGTTCTTGTTCATATGTTTTTTGATAGATTCGGTAGATTAGTTCATTTTATTTGGCATGAGACTCCATTTTTTGTGTTGCATTGTTTTTAGCTATCCTCTATGTTAATTTAGCTATATTTTAGCTATCCTCTATGTTAATTTAGCTATATTTTAGCTATCCTATATGTTAATTTAGTTATATTTTAGTGCATTTTATTGGAATAGTGTCACGTTTCCCTTTAGTTTTTATTTTACAGGTTTTGGTTGAAAAACGAGGTTTTCCGGGCAATTATATTGAAGAAGACAAGGAATTGGTGTTCCAGAAGCCTATTTGGAGTATCTGAAAGATTCCGGATAGGATTTGAAGTCTAGGGGTCGAATCTGGAGGTTAGAAGGCCACTAGAAGTCAGAAACCGAGTCCGAAAAGGGGAAGAAATCCAAAAACGCATGGAAAACGCATTTCAGGCCGAACAAACCTCCCGGGCGAATCGCCCGGGACGTGGGGCGAATCGCCCCACACCAGGTGAATCGCCCGGTGTGTGGGGCCCTTCGCCCCACACAATTCGTAGCCTATATATAGTTGCTCAGTTTTTCTCCGTTTTTCATACTTTTCCAGACCTTTTCTCTCACCTTTCTCTGTAGTTTTAGGTAGGAATTCCCCAGAGCCTGTTCTGGGGGTTCATAGCTTAGGAGATACTTTTTCTTAGCAGTTTGGAGCTTGTAAGATCGCGATTCTTCGGAGATTGACAACCTTCGGTAACATTGTATCTTACAGTTTTTCTACTTATTATTATATATCTTTCAACATGTTTTCTTCTATGATTTCTGTTGATTGCATGACAACTATGAGTAGCTAAACTTCTCGTTGGTGATACTATGTGAATTCTTAGCGAAGGGTTAGTAATTATGCTAATGGCTATATCGCGCATTATACTCTGAGTTATTGCTTTATTTCTTTGATCTATCTAAATCTCTATCTTCGTAGTGTTTGATAATTACAACTAGATAATTCATTGATCAAAGATCTCTATGCAAAACCGAGGAATTTATGCATGATTATTAACCCGTTATGCTTTGAAGGACCATACTATCACCAATCTCCATTATCTGTTAAGAAAAACCTTTGCTAAATCGTCTGCTGATTTATATTCTAAATTAGATTAGATAAAGCTAGTTATAGTCCTTAGAGATCGACACTCGAGGTTGTTCTACTGCTACACTACGGTTTTCGTTGTAGTTGTGAATTGCCTTTGGCTAAATACAAATTTATTTGATTTTCGTTGGAACACGACATCCAACGCGTTCATCAAGACAAAGCAAAGAGAAAATGTGTTTGCTGAAAATCGCAAAACATTGCTCTTGCTGCAAAGCCGTCATCTTCTGAAAAGAAGAATGATAAAGATCTCGTTGATGAAAGTGCTTTAGTTGTTAAAAACATGAAGAAATTCATCAGTAAGGAACTTGAAAGGCGAAAAGCAAAAGAGAAGCTGAAAAAGCATCTTGGTAACAACTACCATAAATACAAGAATGAGGCTAGCTCGCTGAACAAGCAGGCTCAGCAGTTGGAAATGTTCTCTGCTTTTACTGCAATAAGCCTGGACACTTCAAAGCAAATTGTCCTTTAGTGAAAGGAAAATCTGCTGAAAAGAAGAAGAAGTTCAAAAGAGTTTTTATTGCTGAAGAAAAGAAGAAGCTTGAAGCAAAAATCGATGCGTTGTGCATTGATACTAGCTCCGAAGACAGTGAGGAAGAAAGCTCAGACACCGAAGATGAAGAAGCCACTCTTGACGTAAGGAAGTTTGTGGAATAGCTATGGAAGCTTATCCAGATGTGTCAAACTACGAATTCTGCCTCATGGCCGGTCAGGTAAACAGTCCTACCTCTGACTCTGACTTAGAAAGTGAAGATGAGATTGACCTTGACAAAATTCAAGGAGAAATCGAAAGATTTGAGAAAACTCTAAGCAAACAGCAAGAGAAACTACAGAATGCTGAAACTCTGACTAAGCAAACTACTGAAAAGTACGTATTGCTGAAGGAAGAGACAGAAAAGAAAGATGCTGAAATATTGCATCTCAAGAAGTTGATTGTAGAAGCTACAGAGAAGAATTCTCAGATGGCAATAGAATTGGAAGAATATCAGTCCTCAATTCTAAACACTACAAGAAAACAACCAAATAGAGACGGATGAATAGCGACGGATCGCATCCGTCACAAAATAGCGACGGATCGGTGATGTTAATGACGGATAAATTTATCCGTCTCTAAAATAGAGACGGATGAGTCCATCCGTCGCTAATTTAGACACGGATGGACTTATCCGTCTCTATTTTAGAGACGGATGGACTCATCCGTCTCTATTTATAATTGACTAAAATAAATTAAAAAAGAAAGAGTAAAACAACCCAGATCTGAACTGAGATCAGATCGATTCCTCCCCTCCATTGAATTATTCTCCCACCATCCACCACCACCCTTATCCACCGGAGCCGTCACCCACCATCGATCCCACCCACCCAACTGGCACCACCTTCCACCTCGAATTAGCCGCGCATCTATTCCCTCTCCACCGGTATTTAGTGACTTCTCCTCTCCCACCATTGACCGGCTCATCCACCGCCGTCCATCCACCGCCGGCTCATCCACCACCGTCCATCCTACTTGCAGCCTCCGGTACTCCTAACAACCGAAGAGCCCTCAACTTCACTCTATTCATCTCAATCCTACTCAATCAATCAATAAGAGGTAATTTAATTAAACCTAACTTTTTGGAATTTTTAATTTTTTGTAATTTGTTTTCACTTCTTTGCATATTGGGTGTGTGATGTGTATCTGAACTCGAGTTGTTGCGGGATAGCATGTTTAATCTCGGGTAGGCTGTAGTATTTGATAATAATTAGGTAAATTAAGATAGCCCCATGTAGTTATGAATTGCAAGTGTTTGATAATATGCCTAGGTGCTATAACTTGCTAATTTTTTAGTTACTTCTAAGGAAATGACATTTGAACGTTGGTAATGGAGTTCAATTATTGTATGTAATATGGAAAAGAGTTGGTAATGTTGATAATGCACTATCAGCAAGTTTCCAATTCAATGACTCAGGTAAATAGCACTACACTACTATGCTCATTTTCAAGATTTACTTCGCTGATACTTACAAGTTCCTTCCTTGTGGGGAAAAAAATTCAGATTGCTATTTCTGGATTCCTCTGTATGCCTTTGCTTGTATCATCAACTTCGTCAACGGGTGACAAGATACGTGTATCACAAGCGTCATGGCTATGCTACCAAATCCAACCAGCATAGGATTGTGAAAACTCCAAGTAATCATCCCTATAGTCAATTGCTTAGTCTTGTTAGTTGTGCATGTGTTATTGTCTTCTTTTATCTACAACATTTATAATTAACTTCATAACATTTATAATTAGAGGGACTGAAGTGTTTGGTAACTAAAAGTTTAGCATACTGGAGTTCCTTTTTTCGTGAGTGTGAATTGCATATCTATAAGTATCAGTTAACTAAATTTGTCTCTCATGGCATCTCATTAACAAGAATAGTTAATTGTCAATATGGCATCAAGTGGGTTTTATTTTAATATATGCACTTGCATGTGCTAATATTGTGAATACCTTGTGTAAGTTTTATCAGATACAAAATCCAAATTATTGTTCTTACTGGTGATTCTTCATAACAGAACAATCTGGAGAGGAAGTACTCTTCTTCGATCCATCTTTGAAAGGTTATGTACATGGCTACAATCCATCTTTTCTTTTTAGTGTTGTTTTAGCCTTATGTGTGTTATGTAGTATTTCTATATTCCTGCTATGTTATTGGAGTTTAGTTTTTTTTAATTATTGTATGTTTTTCTATTAACTTGATTCTTGATTATTTATTGTTGGTCCCTTTAAACAACAAGAAAAGACTAGAGGGGGGGGGGTGAATAGTATTTTCAAACTTTTGTCGTTTAAAACTTTCTCAGCAAGTGCTTATTACTTTTCAGTAATGAGTTTGCTTATACTTAACTTTCTCAGCAAGCGTAAGTTACTTTTCAGCAACTAGGTTTGCTGATACTTAAAATCAGAGAGCGGAAGTCTTTGATACAATAAGTGCTCTTTCAGTAAATGAAGGTTTCAGCAAGTGATGTGAGTGACTGTGTACAGACAGATATGATTTGCTTAAAACTAAGTACAGTAAGTAAATCACACAAACACTTTTATAGTGGTATCTGAGAGTGGCGTAATCTCTCAACTAATTTCTGGTGTTTCTGGTGTCAAGACTTGTTCTTGTTCGAAAGAAAGTAAGAACACTTAACTAATTTCTTAGTCGTGTAAATTCTACTTCTTCACAA
>CM051455.1:61209002-61246518 GCA_028274465.1 Plantago ovata
AACAGCAGTTTCATCTCTAAGTTGCTGAGTGGTAACATCTGCAGCTGTTGTATACCTTTCTTGCTGGCTTGTGCTGACAACATTGCAGTCTGTTGTCTTCTTTGATTTCTTGCCAGCAGTCTTAGGTACATTCTGCTTGTAGAATGATCTTCCCACATTGCATACAGACTTCTTGATTGGCAATGGGGTTTTCTCTCAGCTGAATCCTCCAATGTTAATGTTCAAGGATGTAGCATATCTTGATTCCATACATAACTGGAAAGGAAGGTGAGACCTTGTTGTCTTCTACCTTTACCTTAAACTTAGTAACACAATCAACAAGCCTGTTGAAAATGTACTTAGCCCAGTTAAGTTCTGTTTTATTTTCATGGATATGCATCAGCAGGCCATCTTCTCAGGCCTACTTGGTCAATTCCTCCAACTTGGGAGTCAAGAACTTTTATTAGTAGCAAAGCTACTAGACCAAGGATGGCAGAGATGCTTTCTCTTAACGTGCTTTGTCCAGTCACGGGAAATCTAATCTCGCCTTCTTCATCTTCTCATTTCTGACGTTTCTGACGTCACTGTAAAAGCTTCAATTTCTTCGTCAGTGGCAGTGACGTCATCTTCAGTTCCAGTGGTTGGAATCTGAAATATCTCCGCTAAATCAGTCCATTTCAGGACGATTTGCGTGTGTTCTGAACTGTATAAAAATCACTTTTTCAGTGACTCCTTTACTATCAGTAAGGGACTGGATTTCTGCATTATTGTGAATTCCATGTATCTATCATGCTCAATCATCATGCTCACTTGCTTAGTGCGAGCAGATATAAAGTTCATGAGGCCTTGCTGCTTGATAAACTCAAGCGCCTCTTCATTCTCGTCATCGAGTTCTTGTTCATAAAAGTACCTAATGTACTTTTCTTTTGCAAAACCTCCCCATTGCATCAACATCTCACACTTTGCAGTGTCAAGATATGACGGAGGCATAGGTTTTTCTGAGATTCGGTCGTTTTTCACACAACTTTCGTGCGTTGTGTTTGTAGCCGGAGTAGTCACCGGAGCAGTGCGTGTTTCAGCACTGTCAACCTTTGACGACTTTGAGGACTTAGAAGACTGTCTCTTTGGAGCCATTTCTTTTATAGAGCAGAAAAATGTGTACGAAAAGAGATAGTTTGCTTTTGACCGGAGGTACAGTAGATTCAGGCTAAAATTTGCAGAGAAAGGAAATGTGAGTTAAAGATTTTGTCATTTCTCTAACTCCTTCTTTATATAGTGTCTCTGGTGTGTGAGAAACTCAATCGATTTGAGCTCTCAGCAAGGGTAAAACAGAGAAACACTGCGTTAGTGGAGCCTTTGCATTAAATGCGTAGTGGCCCACTAACTTGAAACCGTCAGAGCACTCTCTCTCTTTGTTTATAACCGTTAGATTAGTAACTCCTTTTAATCAATGGCCACGATTGAATTTCATGTCATGATTATTACGAGTTTATCTGTGCCCGATTAACGTCACAAATTGATTTTACCGAGTTTTAAGGGATAGATTGCTTGCTGAAATAGACAAGAATCTTTTCAGCGAGTTTGATTATCAACCTAGATACTTGCTGAAAGTTCCCCCTTACTTAGATATCTCATATTTTCTTAAGTTTAAAAGATATTTCTGATTTCCCGTATCAGTAAATTCTTTTGTACTTGAGATATCCTTTGGTAAAATCTGAGAGATGAGCTTTGCTCTTTTCTGAGTTCCCGTCTCAGAATATCCCTTGATACTTGAATACCTGTTTCAGTATCTTTGATTGTCTGAATGCCTGTTTCAGCAATCCTTAAGGTCTTTCTCTTACTGAGTGCCTGTCTCAGCAAGTGATCAAGTTTCCTAACAAATACCCGTTTTGAAGGAATTACTTGCTGAATGCCTGTTTCAGCAATCATGTAGTGACTTATCATTTCTTAGAAGAAATTAGTGATGGAGCTTTCAAGTAAGAATACTTTGGCTTGCTGAATACCTGTTTCAGCATTCTGCCAAGTGTATCCTTTATTGAGGTAGTTCAATCAATCCAAGGTTATACCTTAGCATTGCGAACCTATTATCTGGTAGGGGCTTGGTAAAGATGTCAGCAAGCTGATCATCAGTCAGTGCCTACTTTCACAACCTCAATATCCCTTTTCCACATGATCTCTAATGAAATGATGTCTAATATCAATGTGCTTAGTCCTTGAGTGAAACTTAGGATTTTGCGTGATTGCAATAGCACTTGTATTATCACAAAAGATTGGTGTTTTCTTTGCAGAAATACCATAATCTCTTAATTGTTGCTGAATCCATAGGATTTGAGCTGTGCAACAACCAGCTGCAATGTATTCAGATTCAGTAGATGAATTGGCAACACAGGTTTGCTTCTTGCTGAACCATGATATTAATCTAGTACCCAAAAACTGACAAGTTCCAGAGGTACTTTTTCTATCAAGAGTTGATCCTCCATGATCAGCATCAGAATAACCAACCAATTCAAGTCCAGAATCTTTAGGATACCATAATCCAACATTGACTGTACCTTTGACATATTTCAGTATCTTGATTGCCTTTTTGTAGTGTGATTCTCTTGGATCAGATTGGAATCTTGCACACACACAAACAGCATACTGAATGTCAGGTCTACTTGTTGTTAAGTACAACACGGAACCAATGAGCTTCCTATACTTGTGTTGTTCAACACTTTTATCTTCCTTAGTATAGCCCAATTTGGTACCAACACTCATAGGGATCTTTTCAGGTTTGTCATCCTCTTTGATCCTAAACTTTATGAGCATTTCTTTCGCATACTTTGCTTGATTTATGAATATTCCATCTTTGAGTTGCTTGACTTGCAATCCTAGGAAATAATTCAATTTTCCCATCATACTCATTTTAAACTTATTTGTCATGAGTTTGGCAAAATCATCACAAAGTTGCTTGTCCTTAGATCCAAAAATTATGTCATCCACATAAATTTGAACTAAGAGTATTTTACCATCATGGTTCATGGTAAATAAGGTTTTGTCAACTTCACCATTCTCGAAACCATTTTCCAGCAAGAACTTAGCCAAGGTATCATACCATGCTCTTGGTGCTTGCTTTAGACCATATACAGCT
Organism: Plantago ovata; assembly: GCA_028274465.1. Classification (NCBI taxonomy): domain Eukaryota; kingdom Viridiplantae; phylum Streptophyta; class Magnoliopsida; order Lamiales; family Plantaginaceae; genus Plantago; species Plantago ovata. Next base: position 61,212,112 of record CM051455.1, read on the forward strand.
TTCTGAAGCTTGTATACCATCTTGATTTCTGAGGGAAGTTCAAAGCCAGGGGGTTGTTCTAGGTAGACTTCTTCAGCAAGTTCACCATTCAAGAATGCACTTTTAACATCCATTTGGTAAACGATGAATCATTGTGAGCAGCAAAGGCCAAGAAAAGCCTAATTGCATCCAATCTTGCAACTGGTGCATAAGACTCATCATAGTCCAATCCTTCAGTCTGACAGTAACCTTGAGCAACTAAACGTACTTTATTTCTAGTTACTTCACCAGACTCGCTCAGCTTGTTTCGAACACCCACTTTGTACCAATAGCTTTCTTGTCTTTAGCAAGTGGCACAAGTTTCCAGACTTTGTTTCTTTCAAATTGATCCAGTTCTTCTTGCATTGCCTTTATCCATTCAGAATGCTTTAATGCTTCTTCTATGGTTTTAGGTTCAATTTCTGAAACAAAGCAAGAGAACAATGATTCTACTTCTACGACAATTGCTTCTTCAGCAAGTCCATGAGTAGCTTTGGATCTAGTCACTTGGCGTTTATTAATATCGCCAATCATATCCATAGAGGGATGATCTCTAATCCATTTATTAACAGGTTTTCTGCTTGTTGGATCAGGATATGTTTGCTCATCAGCATGTGACTCTTCAGTATGTACTTGTTCAGTACTACTGGGAATTTGTGTCTCTGCTGAGATTTGTTCATCAGCAACTGCTTGTTCAGCATTGCTCGATTGAGGTAGTTCATCAGCAGGCGCTGGAGATTGCGTAATTTCGGCAACTTCCAGAGCAACCGCGTCTTTTGTTGGAAATTCTTTGTCGTGAACTATATTTATCTTGTCATGACTAGGGGGAGGAGAGTCATTGTCAGAATCATCATTTAGTTCAATTGACTTGATTTGTCTAGCATCAGATTCAGTTTTTTGCTCATGTATGATTAACTTTTTCATACATTCTGATATTTCTTCTTCAGCAGGCACTCCTTGTGACTTTTCTTAGAATACAACATGCACTGATTCTTCAATCTTTTGTGCTTTTTTGTTGTAAACTCTATAAGCTTTACTATGCAAGGAGTAGCTAAGAAATATCGCTTCGTCTTCCTTTGGTTGAAATGTTCTTAGGTATTCTCTACCATTGTTAAGGACGAAACACTTGCAACCAAATACTCTTAGATGAGTGATGTTAGGAGGTCTTCCAACAAACAATTCATAAGAAGTTTTGTTGTATTCCTTAGTAATCAAACATCTGTTTTGAGTGTAACAGTCGGTATTAATCGCTTCAACCCAATAAGCCTCACTTATTTCAGTGTCAGCAAGCATTGTTCTTGCGGCTTCTTTCAGGGTACGATTCTTCCGTTCAGCAACACCGTTTTGCTGTGGTGTTCTTACTGAGGATAACTGATGTTGTATACCTTTTGAGGTACAATATTCAGTTATGTACTGGTTTACAAAATCAGTACCATGGTCTGTCCTAATGACTTTTACCTTGTCATTTTTCATGACTTCAAGCTTATTCAGCAAGTTAGGTATTTCAGTCTTGGTTTCAGATTTGTGCTTGATGAATACTACCCAAGTGAATCTTGAATAGTCATCTACCACGACTAGACCATACTTCTTACCAGCATAGCTTGTTGAAGAAGATTCAAACAAGTCCATGTGCAAGAGTTGTAAAGGTTTTGTAGTTGACGGTATTGCCTTGTTCTTGAAAGAAGATTTGGTTTGCTTTCCTTGCTGACATGCATTGCAAACACCATCCTTCTTAAAAGTAACCCTAGGTAATCCAACTACAAGTGCCTTTTTAGAAAGCTTATTCAGCGTCTTGAAGTTTAGATGACTTGTTCGTTTATGCCATAACCATGCTTTTTCAGCAAGGCAATAATGATCTGATACAAGGAATTTTTCAACAATTGCTGAAGACCAATCAACGGTGTACAAGCCTCCTGATCTTCTTGCAATCATTATTACCTTCTTAGTCTCGAAATCTATAAGTTTACATTCATCACTTTTGATTTTGATGAAATATCCTTTGTCAGCAAACTGACTCATGCTGAAAAGGTTAAACTTAAGATTTTGACATAAAGAACTCCAGTAATGGTTATGCATCCTAACTTCACATCACAATAGCCTTTTGTAGAACCAGAACCTCCACCAGCAAACCTTATTGTTGGACCTTTAGACCACCGTCTATAGTTTATAAGGTTATTCTTGTTGCCCGTCATGTGCTTTCCACAACCACTATCAAAGTGCCAGATTGCATCGTTTGTCTTGAAGTCTGCACAATCAAGAGCAAACAAGTTAATTATCCAATAATGGATGTCCATTAACATGTTCAAGAATGCGTCCAGTGGAAACCCAAGTCTTAAGTTTTTCAACTTTGACTTGTTTTCTACTTGCTGAGGAACTAGGAGGTTTTGAGCTGAAAGACTTTTGACTCGTTCTGGTCAAATCCACTTTCTGATGTGGTGTCTTGCTCGGTTGACCTTTTTGCTGAACATACTTTTCGGTAAGTTCTTTTCTAGCAAGGTTCCTTCTAGCCCTAGCATTAAGAGTCTTTTCAGAATTCTTAGGCTTGATTTTCTTCATCTCTTTGAAGTATCTTTGCTGACTTTGCTTATACTCATGAAAGAGTTGACTTTGCTTGGTTTTGAAACCGAGTCCACTTTTCGCAGAATGCTGAGATTTTGCGTCAGCAACCTTACTTGATTCAGGTTTGTCAGCAAAGGACTTCTGATTACTTTTAGTAATCTTGCCTTTAGTCTTAACAACTTGCTTTTCAGCAACTTGTTTGGCGGGATGCTTCACAACATCCTTTTTCTTTCCAGTTTGTTTCTCAGCAACCTGTTTTCCTTTTAAAGTCCTGTTACTTTGAGTAGCAACAGCGGGCTTTATGGTCATAGGTACTTGATTGCATGTTTCAGCAACCTTAGATTGACCAAACTGATAGAGTTCTGGTAGACCACTATCAGTAGCACGTACAAAAGAGATCGGTGATTTATCTTTACTCAAGATTTCTACATCATCACCTTCATACGTTGCACCTAAACCTTCTTTCTGAGATGGATCTCTCAAGTAAGAGTTTAGTTCAGTCAGCGTATTACTTGCGTCTACATAAGATTTGAAATTGATTTTCATCTTTTTCATCTCTTGGATTTCAGCAAGTAACTTTAGAATTGAGGACTGATATTCTTCCAATTCTAATGCCATTTGAGAATTCTTCTCTGTAGCTTCAGCAATCAACTTCTTAAGACGCCTTATTTCAGCATCCTTTTCTTCTGTCTCTTCCTTCAGCAAGACGTACTTTTCAGTAGTCTGCTTGGTCAGAGTTTCAGCAATTTGCAGTTTCTCTTGCTGTCTGCTCAGAGTTTTCTCAAATCTTTCGATTTCTCCTTGAATCTTGTCAAGGTCAATCTCGTCTTCACTTTCTGAGTCTGAGTCAGAGGTAGGGTTGTTTACCTGACCGGCCATGAGGCAAAATTCGTAGTTTGACACATCTGGATAAGCTTCCATAGCTATTCCACAAACTTCTTTGCCAATCTCCACGTCTAGAGTGGCTTCTTCATCTTCGGTGTCTGAACTTTCATCCTCACTGTCTTCGAAACTAGTATCAATACATAATGCATCGATTTTTACTTGAAGCTTCTTCTTTTCTTCAGCAATAAAAGCTCTTTTGAACTTCTTCTTGTTTTCAGCAGATTTTCCTTTCAGCAAAGGGCAATTAGCTTTGAAGTGTCCAGGCTTTTTGCAGTAAAAGCATAGATCATTTCCAACTGCTGGTTCTTCTGATGAAGTAGCTTGCAAAGCTTGCTTGTTCAGTGAGCTAGTCTCATTCTTGTACTTATGGTAGTTGTTACCAAGATGCTTTTTCAGCTTCTCTTTTGCTTTTCGCCTTTCAAGTTCCTTGCTGATGAATTTCTTCATGTTTTTGACAACCAAAGAATTTTCATCAGTAGGCTCTTTTTCATTCTTCTTTTCAGAAGATGACGGCTTTGCAGCAAGAGCAATGTTTTGTGATTTTTCAGCAAATACATTTTCTCTATGCTTTGTCTCATAGTTGACAGTAGCAAGATGAGAGAACAACTCTGTTGGTGTAATGTTTGGCATTCCTTGACTGTAATAGAAATTCTGAGTGTGGATCCATTCTTGATTCAGACTTCTGATGATAGTTTTCACTTTCTCAGAATCTGAGTAAAGGTTTCCAACACCCAAGGCTGCCATTTCACTAACAAGAGTTGTGAATCTGAAGTCCAAGTCTTCCAGTGACTCGTTTGTACCTTTCTTAAAGTTTTGAAACTTTAATTTAAGTACTTCAAGTTTGTTTTCCTTGATTTTGTCAGATCCAGCACAAAGATCTTGAACCATTTTCCAAGCTTCCTTTGCAGTCTTAGCACCCCACAGTTTGCACTGTATGGTATCTGGAGTTGATCGAATGATGATGTTTCTTGCTTGGCCATCAAGACGGAATCTCTTAGCTTCGTCAGAAGTCCATTCCTCTCTTGGTTTTGGCACAACCGTATCTGATGGTTCGCCTAAGATAGTTTCCTTTCCGGCTTCAGTGGTGTTGTGAGGGAAACTCCTTTCAACCTTAGTGATCTTGATAGGTCCATCATTAATGACGGTGACCATCTCATCACTAATGGCCTCAAGATGTAGCATCATGTTGTTTCGCCATTTTTCATAATTTTCTAGCTTCAGCAAGGGAGCATCTCCTAAAGACATCCTGTCAGCAAAGCGCTACCAAACTGATCAAGTGAGAGTGATTTACGAAAAGCACCTAAGGGGATCTAGGTTCAGTGCTGAAGGTTAAAGAACCTCCAACTCTGATACCACTTGTTGGTCCCTTTAAACAACAAGAAAAGACTAAAAGGGGGGGGGTGAATAGTCTTTTCAAACTTTTGTCGTTTAAAACTTTCTCAGCAAGTGCTTATTACTTTTCAGTAATGAGTTTGCTGATACTTAACTTTCTCAGCAAGCGTAAGTTACTTTTCAGCAACTAGGTTTGCTGATACTTAAAATCAGAGAGCGGAAGTCTTTGATACAATAAGTGCTCTTTCAGTAAATGAAGGTTTCAGCAAGTGATGTGAGTGACTGTGTACAGAAAGATATGATTTGCTGAAAACTAAGTACAGTAAGCAAATCACACAAACACTTTTATAGTGGTATCTGAGAGTGGCGTAATCTATCAACTAATCCACTTTGTCCTTTCTAGGACTGAATCCACTAAGATACGATTGAGGTTCCTTACAACTCCTATCTAAAGCGATTCAAACAGAAACCAAAGCACACTAGCTTCGTCTCCAACCTAATCTAGAGAACTCAACCTTGTTCTCCACCAAACTTGGTACTTTTAATCAGCAAAACTATGCTCGATTAAGTTCCCCCTGAATATCACGCCTGAAAGGGTGTATTTTCAGTTAGAGAGTTTTGGGGTGAGATAACTTAATTATAACTTATTCAGTTACAACAAGTAATCTAAGAAACACAACTTTGAATACTTTGCAGTAAACAAGTTTGATTGTTTCTGGTGTCAAGAATTGTTCTTGTTCGAAAGAAAGAAAGAACACTTAACTAATTTCTTAGTCGTGTAAATTCTACTTCTTCACAAGTAGCTTTCTCAAGCTTTAAGTCTTGGAACGGATCAATGGCAGCATAGAGAGTTTGAAGGTATGTGAGTTTAAGCACAAGTGAGAATTTGATCACGTTGTTGACACACTTCAACTCTTCGCCGGATGACCTCTATTTATAGTCAAAATAAGGAGCCGTTTGAATTTTAAATTCCAAGGCTTTTGATCCTTAAGATGTCACTATCTTTCTTTTGTACTTTCAGCAGCGTCCTTGTTTGTCTTCTAGTCTTCATGTTCTTCGCGTGCAAGCTTTGCATTTAATGCTCTTTTGAATAGAATTCAAACAGTAACATTGAAGCGCAAATTTAAGTACTTTCAGCAAGAGGTCACATATGTTCCATCAGCAAGTGGTCAGTCTCAGTTTCAGCAAGCACAATCTACTCTGTCTTTCAGATTTTCACTTATGCAATGTTGTTGCTGAAGTTTCCACTTTCTGAGCAACATGTGCCTTTGTAGATACCAGTCTTCAGAAATCTTCTAGTCTTCAGATCTTTGAAATCTTCAAGTCTTCAGATCTTCAATATTCTTCAAGATTATGAGCGGTTTCTAAATGCTTCAATAGTTTGTTTGTAAAAACAAAGTACATCGTCAGCAAATGCTTCAATAGGTTATTTTCTTTTCAGAAAATAAGATACATCATAAGCGGTAAAAACCAACCTATCTAGCACCTAATCTAAGTCTTCAGCAAACGTTTCTCTTTTACAATGTCCTTAAAATTCTAAATTCCTATGGACCTTAAGAGTACTAGTTACTGGACTTTCCTTAATTTAGCATGGTTAATTGCTCATCAAAATTACAAGTTTCCTAACATTTATGTGTAATATGACAAAAATGGGTGTTTGTTCTAGTGGTATGACTCTCGCTAACTGCGAGAGGTCGCGAGTTCGATTCTCATAGCACCCCTTATTGCATTTAAAAATTATATTTTTATATTTTATTATATTGTAGGTGAATTAAATAAATTAAAAGAAACAAATTTTTTTTTATATAAAAAATTAGATTTAGAGACGGATGAGCTTATCCGTCGCTAAAGTGAAGAAACCATGGGTTGCCCGGTCAACGCTAAATTTGCGACGGATAAGTTTATCCGTCTCTAAATTTAGAGACGGAACAGCTCATCCGTCGCTTTTTGGATTAGCGACGCCACTTTTCACGACGTCCTATTTAGCGACGGGCCTTCCGTCGCTAATGGTATATAGCAACGGATCGCTCCATATAGCGACGGATGCCATCCGTTGCTAAATCCTGCTTTTCTTGTAGTGAAATTTACTTGCTGAAATACAAGAAATGAAAAATATGAAAATCAATTTCAAATCTTATGCTGGTGCAAGTAATACGCTCACTGAACTAAACTCTTATCTGAGAGATCCATCTCAGAAAGAAGGTTTAGGTGCAACGTATGAAGGTGAGGACGTAATAATCTTGAGTAAAGACAAATCACGAATTATCTTTGTACGCGCAACTGATAGTGGTCAACCAGAACTCTATCAGTTTGGTCAATCTAAGGTTGCTGAAAAATGCAATCAAGTACCTATGACCGTAAAGCCCGCTGTTGCCACTCAAAGTAACAAGACTTTAAAAGGAAAACAGGTTGCTGAAAAGAAAATTGTAAAGAAAAAGGATGTTGAAAAGCATTCTGCCAAACAAGTTGTTGAAAAGCAATTTGTTAAGTCAAAAGGCAAGATTACTAAAAGTAATCAGAAGACCTTTGTTGACAAACCTGAATCAAGTAAGGTTGCTGAGACAAAAGCTTAGCATTCTCCAAAAAGTGGACTCGGTTTCAAAACTAAGCAAAGTCAACTTTTTCATGAGTATAAGCAAAGTCAGCAAAGATACTTCAAAGAGATGAACAAAACCAAGCCTAAGAGTTCTGACAAGACTCAAAACGCTAGGGCTAGAAGTAACCTTGCTAGAAAAGAACTTACTGAAAAGTATGTTCAGCAAAAAGGTCAACCGAGACACCATATCAGAAAGTGGATTTGATCAGCACGAATCAAAAGTCTTTCGGCTCAAAACCTCCTAGTTCCTCAGCAAGTAGAAAACAAGTCAAAGTTGAAAAACTCAAGACTTAGATTTCCACTGGACGCATTCTTGAACATGTTAATGGACATCCAATATTGGATAATTAACTTGTTTGCTCTTGATTGTGCAGACTTCAGCCATGGAGACAAACGATGCAATCTGGCACTTTGACATTGGTTGTGGAAAGCACATGACGGGCAACAAGAACAACCTTATAAACTATAAACGGTGGTCTAAAGGTCCAACAATAAGGTTTGATGGTGGAGGCTCTGGTTCTACAAAAGGCCATGGTGACGTGAAGTTAGGATGCATTACCATTTCGGGAGTTCTTTATGTCAAAAATCTTAAGTTTAACCTTTTCAGCATGAGTCAATTTGCTGATAAAGGATACTTCATCAAAATCAAAAGTGATGAATGTAAACTTATAGACTTTGAGATAAAGAAGGTTATTATGGTTGCTAGAAGATCAGGAGGCTTGTACACTGTAGATTGGTCTTCAGCAGTCGTTGAAAAATGCCTTGTCTGAGATCACGATTGCCATGCTGAAAAAGCATGGTTATGGCATAAACGAACAAGTCACCTAAACTTCAAGACGCTGAATAAGTTGTCTAAAAAGGCACTTGTAGTTGGATTACCTAAGGTTACTTTCAAGAAGGATGGTGTTTGCAATGCATGTCAGCAAGGAAAGCAAACCAAATATTCTTTTAAGAACAAGGCAGTACCGTCAACTACAATACCTTTACAACTCTTGCACATGGAGTTGTTTGAATCTTCTTCCACAAGCTATGCTGGTAAGAAGTATGGTCTGGTGGTGGTGGATGACTATTCAAGATTCACTTGGGTAGTATTTATCAAACACAAGTCTGAAACAAGGACTGAAATACCTAACTTGCTGAATAAGCTTGAAGTCATGAAAAATGACAAGGTAAAAGTCATAAGAACAGACCATGGTACTGAGTTTGTGATGAACGTGTATTTTACACTTTCATTCGAGTCTTTTTTCACCAATTTAGCTATCCTCTTTGTTAATTTAGCTATATTTTAGTGCAATTTATTAGAATAGTGTCACGTTTCCCTTTAGTTTGCATTTTACAGGTTCTAGGTGAAAAACGTGGTTTTGCGGGCAATTATATTGAAGAGAATGAAGAATAGGTGTTCCGAGGACATTTTTGGAGTATCTAGAAGATTCCGGATGGGATTTGAAGTCTAGGGGTCGAGTCTGAAGGATAAAAGGTCACTAGAAGGCAAAAACCGAGTCCGAAAAGGAAAAGAAATCCAAAAACGCGTCGAAAACGCGTCTCTCGCCGACTGCACCTCCGGGCTATTCGCCCGGGATGTGGGGCGATTCACCCCACACCAGGCGATTCGTCCGGTGTGTGGGGCGATTCGCCCCACGTCTGCCGAACCCCTATATATAGTTGCTCAGTTTTCTCCGTTTTTCATACTTTCTCAGACCTTTTTTCATACCTTTCTCATTAGTTTTAGGGAAGAATTCTCCAGAGCCTGTTCTGGGAATTCTTAGCATAGGAGATACTTTTTCTTATCGATTTGGAGCTTGTGAGATCGCGATTCTTCGGAGATTGACAACCTTCGGTAACGTTGTATCACACGATTTTTCTATTTATATTTATATATCTTTCAACATGTTTTCATTCAATCTTGCTATGATTTCTGTTGGTTGCATGACATCTATGAGTAGCTAAATCTATCGTTGGTGATAGTATGTGATTTCTTAGCGAAGGGATAATAATTATGCTGATGGCGGTAAAGCGAATCAGACTTTGAGTTATTACTTTATTTCTTTAATCTATCTAAGCCCTCTATCTTCGTAGTGTTGAATAAAACGGAACACATTGGACAATTCATGATCAAAGATCTCTATGCAAAACGATCGGGTACTACATGCATGATTATTAACCTACTATGCTTTGAATGATCATACTATCACTAACTTTCATTATCTTGATAAGAAAAACCTGTGCTAAGTCGTTTGTTGATTTTATAGTTTAAGTTAGAGTTAGATAAAGCTAGTTATAGTCCTTAGAGATCGACACTCGAGGTTATTTTACTGCTACACTACGGTTTTCGTTGTAGTTGTGAATTGCCTTTGGCTAAATACAAATTTATTTGATTAATTTGAATCTGACAAATTCCGGTTCATCAAATTGGCGCCACTGCCGGGGACTATACTCCTTTTTTCTGTTTAGCTTTTATATATTTTCAGCATTCAATTCCTAGAATAAGTTCTTGGATAATCTCTCAGAAAATTTCACTTTCTTACCCTATTTGTTTCCCCCTATCTTTTCCAGTAAATCTGATCTTGGTTACCTTGCGTGCTTGTGCTCTCGAAGTTCTCGGTTACATTGTGTTTGTTTGCACTCTTTGTGCTTTTCTTTGCAAGTTTTTGTTTTTCTTTTGCGGATTCTGCTCCTTGGTTTCTTGTTTCCTCTTGTGCAGAAACTAGTCATATGAAAGGATGAGTCAACCTCCGTTACCCCGGTATGTGATGCCTCGAGGGCCTTGCATAACATTGGATGACGATTACAGGGATTATGACTTCGATCCTTCATACTACTCCATTCTCTCCACATTTTCGATGGGTGATGATCCAAGAGGGTTCTTAGACACGTACGAGGAAGGTGTGTTGAGGATACCTCGTGAGAATGAGGAGGGGATTATTTTATCACATAAGAAACTTTGTATGAGAGGATTTATGGGAGCCTTGGAAGGGTACGCTCGAAGATGGCTCAGAATCCCGCCGGAAAAATCGTTGCGCACTTGGGGTGAAGTAACCTGCAAGTTTCTGGAACATTGGGATAGGGACTCACCTCTCGGGACAAGGACATGGGCGTCTCGCTTCAGTAGTCAGCCACCAGAAATCGACATTGCCGATGAAGAGGAATGTGGAGAAGAATCCTTTGATGAAGTCTCCTCAGTGCTTAGCTTGGATTCCACGTCCTTACTTGCGGATGTCGAAGTTGTTGGTCAAGAGGAAGTCGTGGAGGAAGTAATAACTGAATCCATTGCCTCACTTGAGTCAGAAGGTGATGGCGTGAGTTGTGTTGAGGTCGAGGAGCCAATCTCTGAAGATTTTGGTGTCTTTGAATCAATTGCGGCAGATACTCTTGATTTTGAGTCCTACGTCTTGGTCCATGCACCCACCTATGAGTCCTAAAGGAGTTTTGATCCTCTTTACTCTTTTTATTTTCCATCTGATTCCCTTAGTTATTTTTTAGATTTTGTTTTTCTTGGTTTTGTTAATTTTAATTTTCAGGGAATCATGGACTTGCTTGAGCAGATACGGAGAGGAGCCAAGGGTGGTTCCCAAGATGGCGAGGAGTAATGGAACGGATGCACAAGATTCGTTTCCATTTGATAATGGATAACATTAGTGGTAATGGTCGCATGTAGTTTAGTTTTATCGCTTTCTTGCATTGCATGCATATTTATTTTTTGTGTGTTTTTGGTGATAAAATAGGTTTTAAGATAATAATTTTGCGTTTTGGGAGGAAAAAGGCGTCTCCAGGAGTCTGGATATGCCAGGCGAACCGCCCCCCATGTGGGGAGATCCGCCTGGCAAGACCAGGCCGCCTGGGACGTTCTGGATGCCCCAGTGATGAATGTGTATTTTACACTTTCATTCGAGTCTTTTTCACCTATTTTAGCTATCCTCTATGTTAATTTAGCTATATGTTAGTGCATTTTATTAGAATAGTGTCACGTTTCCTTTTAGATTTTATTTTACAGGTTTTGGTTGAAATTCGAAGATTTCCGGGCAATTATATTGAAGTTGACAAGGAATTGGTGTTCCAGAAGTCTATTTGGAGTATCTGAAGGTTTCCGGATAGGATTTGGAGTCTAGGGGCCGAATCTGGAGGTTAGAAGGCTACTAGAAGTCAGAAACCGAGTCCGAAAAGGGGAAGAAATCCAAAAACGCGTCGAAAACACGGAATTCCGCGAAAAACCCATCGGGCGAACCGTCGCAAATGTGGGACGAACCGCCCCACACCGGGCGAACCGCCGGGTGTGTGGGGCGAACCGCCGGGTGTGTGAGAGAACGACACTCGAGTCATTCTACTGCTACACTACGGTTTTCGTTGTAGTTGTGGATTGCCTTTGGCTTAATTACAAATATTATTTGCTGAATTCGGAAACGACAAATCCGCGTTCATCAAATTGGCGCCGCTGCCGGGGACTATACTCCTATTTTCTGGTTAATTTGTTTATATTTTCAGCTTTAGATTCCTAATTCTACTAGTTTTAGTTTTCCTTTTTAATCTCTCTCTGATACTGCTTTCCTAGTCTGTTACAGATAGTGTATGCCGCATACACGTTCTGCAGGAACACCGCTTGCTGATTCAATTGCTGAGATCGACAGAGTCTACCACCAAAGAAGGCGACTACTTGAAAGGCGCGCACTAGAGGAAATAGAGGATACCGAGTTCTCTGAATCTCTACACATTCTTTTCAAGGAAATCGATGGAATGGCAGAAGCTAGACCACTGAAGGCATGGGTTCAACCCACCAAGGATCGTATGAGGGGACCGGCGATTGTTCTTTCGTCTGCAACCCGAGATCTGGAGATCAAGAACCACGCATTCCAACAACTTCCGAGGTTCTATGGCTTATCAAGGGAAGACGTGATGGGGTACTTGCACGATATCGATGATTTCGTCAACCAACTCCCACGACCCGGAGCTGAAATAACAACGGACGAGTTGAGAATGAAGGTTTTTTCTATGGGACTTGGCGACAGAGCCAAGTCATGGTTAAGTTCTCTTCCAGCAGGCTCGCTGGACACTTGGGAGAAGGTTTTTTCAGCTTTCATGGAGAAATACTTCCGTCACACCTTGACTACCGCGCTTAAGGCGCAGATCACTGGATTCAAGCAGGACTATGATGAGACCATCTACACCGCGTTTGAGAGTTTTCAAGATCTCACGAACAAGTGCCCTCACCATGGTTTTGAACTTTCTGACTTAGTCCAACACTTCTACAATGGACTAACCTTCGAGAACCAACAAGTGGTGGATTTCCAATGCCGAGGCAAATTTTGGGAGGAAACCGCAGAAGCCGTCTGGGCCGTTTTCGAAAGGCTTGCTAAAGGTCCGCAGTTCAAGGACCCAAGAGCAATGGTTAGGAGACTTGGACCTGAAACTCCACCGACTCAAGAAGCCCCTATGTATAGGGGGAATGGGGATCAATTCGAGTGCTTTACCAACGAATTGAAGCAAGTCCTAAAGAGCACCACCGGAACAACTGTTTCGAGCGAAGTATGCCGAATTTGCAAGAACTATGGGCATGGGGCTCATATGTGTAGATCGGAGCTGGCATATGATGATGGCAACTGGGCTCGAGGAGGCGAAGAAGAAGCCTTTGCTACGGAGTTTGGTACTCAAGAAGTTATCTACGGACAAGACGGTAAGAATCCTCGAGGTGGATTTTGGAGAAGAGGATTCCAAAACAATCAAGGATATGCACCGGATAACCAAACTTATGGCCCTAACCAAGACCGTAGTAGGCTGAACTATGGTAATGATCACTGCGAAAACCCCGCTCCGAAAGAGCCACCGAAGTCGAAGTCGGCTCAACTGATGGAGAACTTGCAAAAGATGGTTGATCACACACAAAGTTTTCTCAAACGTTATGAAGAAGATTCCGAGAAGACTAGGGCAAGGCTCGATAGGTTAGAAGAGAGCACTAGGCTTGCCCATCAAAAGATGCAAGAATTGATCGACCGAGGAGCAAGTAGGGAGCAAGGCAAACTGCCTAGCAACACTGAGAAGTCGATGTCCATCACCTTGGTGGGTGATCTACCTGTTGAAATCACCATCAAGAAGGTTGCTAAGTGCGAGAGTTGCAAGAGGGAAATGCCCCCACCAGCCGAAGAAGAAGAGAAGGACCTTGGTACTAACGAGGGTGAAGAGGAGCAAGAGGATCCCGAGCCACTCCCTCAAAGTTTCGATGTTAAGGTCGGGATTGGGGAGCTTGAAGATGTCCGAGCCACACTAGACACAGGATCCTACTCTAATGTGCTCCCTTTGAATATTTTCGAGAAGAGTAACCTTGGGGAACTGACTGTGCATAAGGCTATTGTGCAACTGGCGGATGGATCCCTTGTGAAACCCGAAGGCGTTGTGAAGAATGTATTAGTCAAGATTGGTGAAGCTTCTGTCTACACAGATTTTGTAATTATGCCAGCGTCAGCACCAGGAACGGGGGATGTCATACTCTTAGGACGAACATTCTTGACTAAGCTACGCTCCGTGATGGACATCTACCAAAGAACTTGCACTACTGAAGTGGATGGCAAGCAACATGTGTTGCACGCCATATCCGATCCACTTGATCCACCTGGTACTTCTAACACTATTGATTACAGTGGTCTTAATGTCTATGTTCATTCTTATTCGCAGGGTCAAGGCATGACAAGGAGATCCGTGAAGGGGAAGTCTAGTACCCTCAGAAAGAAAAGATAGGCGAAGACAGGAGCCGAGTCAGAGACTTTAAACAATGGCGCTATCCGGGAGGCAACCCGGGGTTTTTATCGCTTTCTTTACCGCTTTATTGCATGCATTCATACTTGAACAATTTGCTTTTCATATGTGAATTTGTTCGGTACTGTGTCGTATGTGCTTATGTTGTGTTCGAGTGCAACTTTTCGAGTGATTTTTTGAGGAAAATGATTTTTCGGGGACTAAAAACCGCTTTTTTATTTAAAAAACGTTTGTCTCCCACCTAGGAGTGGGGGGCGAATCGCACCACGTCCAGAGCGCGCGTGCGCGCTCCGGACGTGCGGGGCAGTTCGCCCCAGGTGTGGGGCGAACCGCCCCACGACCTCCAGAACATGAAAATCGAGGATTTCTTCCCCAATCTCCCATTTTCCTCCATTTTCATCTTCTTAACTCCAAAATTTCCTCCATATTCAAAATAACTTCAAACCTCCATAACTTCTTCATCTTTCCATCATTTTGTGTGTTCTTTAGCTTCAATCGAAGCCTGTTACGTGCTCTATCTTTCTATCCGAACAAATTTCTTCCTAGCTCATTCAATTTCCGGATTTGAGGTATTATCACATGAACCCTAATTTTTTAGATTTGGGGATTTTTTTATTTAGGCTTCAATTAAGCTTGTATGATGTATGGGTTTATGTTATATGTGATTAGATTCGTTATTCATTATCACTTACATGTTCAATTAGGCTTGGTTTGATGATTTGAGATTTTTGCTAATTAGATGATATATGTCTTGTTAGGGAAATGTCTCTCTTACTTTCATTCCATGCTTAAACATGTGTTTGTTGATATGATAATGATGGATGTATTGGTAGAATGCATGATTGATGGAATTGAGGATTTATGCTAGATTTTTGATTTTTATGGTATGGATTGAACCTTGTGATTCAATGCATTTGATGTTTAGCAAGAGCTTAATGTGATATGTTATTGTAGTAGTTACATTGATATGTTGCGTAATGAATTAGCTAGACTAGACCTTGGGTTTTTGAGGAGTTGGATTTTTGAAAATATTACTCGTTTGTTCGCTCGTATATTTACATATGCATAGATCTGTTTTGCATCGTACAAGATACTAATTTCTTTTTGTAGGAATCATGGCACCGAGATCAAGGAGAGCCGGCTCTAGCAAAAAGGGAAGGGAGTAGCATCAAGCGCCCAACCATCTCACCATATGTTCGAGTTGTCTGTAGCTGCGATAGAGGTGCGTCAAAGGCTAGAGGCGGAGATGGCCGACGGAGGAAGGTCGATCATCCCAGATAGGAGGATTGACATTCCCGAGTCCGCAGTAGATAGAGCGGGATATAGGACGCTGTCACAATTGGGGTCACAAAGGAATTGGGCATGGTACAGTTCCAACAGGTTCAAAGGTTACGACGAGAGCCTCCTCCAACAGTTCTACACTGGATACACGGATCTCGAGGAGAAGAATGGGGTGCTAGTCCGAGGCCTGATTATACCGTGGACACCAGAATACATCTCTTCATTCATCCATTTTGGGCTACAAGAATTCACAGGGAGCGACCACGCCTACCTATATTCGAGGGCCTCTAGGGGGATAGGGAGACACATCACAGACGTGATCTGCAACAGGGAGTACCGATATCCAAAAATCGGGGGAGAACCTGGACGGATCAGTTATAGCGACCTTAGCATTGAAGCTAAGGTGACGATGAAATTTTGCATCTCCGACTTGATCCCTAGGAAGAATGACACATGGATTCAGCCCTACTACGCCGAGCTCCTCTACTGCCTCATAGACGGACATCAGATCGACATAGGGCGCATTATGTATGAGGAGTACGAGCGCCACTGGGAAAAGAAGAGGAAGCCTTTCATCTTCCCAAGCTTCATCACAACCTACTTCAAATATCATGGGGTCGATGTTTGAGGAGGGGGATTGCGAGGTCGCTTCCCTTTCACCCTCGACCATTGAGGTGCAGCTCAACAGGTATGAGTTGAAGAACCCCACAGCTGCCGCTGCTGATGTAGGAGCACCATTCCAGCCAAATGATTCCGATCATGAGGATGCTATGGAGGCCGATGTTGGCGAAGCCCGTATCCCAGATATTCTGTTTGTCCATAGAGCACCATATGCACCGCCTAGAGCACCACAGGGGTTTAGAGGATTTGACTTCTCTGAATTCCGTACCTACCTCGACGGCCATTTCGACAGAATTGATGCCAACAACGCGGCCATGCGACAGGACCTCGATAGGCACATTGTCTAGCACAACCGCGATTGGGAGATATTCGAGGAGCATCGCCGAGAGGATAGGCAGCAAATGTGGGAGCAGCAACAGCTCATCCAGCAGTAGCAGGAGGCTCAACGTCAGTACAATGAGCTCATGAACGACATGTGGAGCGACTTTTATGGGGATTACCATCCCGATGATTAGTCCTTCCACATGTCCACTCTCAGCCAACCGAGGCCAAACCGTTCGGTAACATCTAGTATCACTTCTTATTACTCATTCTCTTTTGCTAGGGGCTAGCTTAAGAATCGTAAGGGGGATGGGATGTGAACCATGATGTTAAGTATTGTTTGGCTTTGTGTTGATTAGTATCTTGTTCTTTGTTTGCATTTGCATTTGCACGTTTACCGCTTTCTTAGATTTTTTAGGTTGCATTCACTACATTCATCCTAGGATAGTCTTGTATGTTTTATATGCCTAGGATAGTCTTGCATGTTTTATATGCCTAGGATAGTCTTGCATGTTTTATATGGAGTTTATTGCCGAATTTTTTGAACTTTTTTATTGGGTAGATCAACTAACTATGCCTTTAATCGTATGCTTCATCTCTATGAATTTGTTTGAGGTTTTTCTCGCTTGGCTTGTCACATTTATGTATTGCACTTAGTTAAGCATGGTAGTCTCGACATCACTTAGTGGTGTTTTCTCTACTGCGGTTCACGAAGGCCTTTATAATAGGATGATGCATGTTAGGGTCTTATGGTTGTTTTCCCGAGTAATTATGTACCTAAGAGGCAACAAGTCTTCACCATGCTTTCAGATTGCTAAATGCCTAGGAAGGAGGTAGTGTGAGGTTGTGTGATCCTTTGTTTATAACATATTCTTCCGAATAGGTTTGGGGAGGGGGTTTCACCATCATAGACTTGTTTCTATTTTTCATTTTCGTATCGTGAGTTTATTTTTCATTTTCCGTAAATTTTGTACTCCAACCTATTCTTTTGAATAGGTTCGGGGAAGTCGTGTGAGTCATTTTGTTTCTCTTTTTGTTATACTACTGCTGGCAAGAAAAAAAATCGAAAAAAAAGAAAACAATTCCAGAAAAAAAGAGAAAAAGAAAAAAAGAAAAGAAAAAAGAATTTGGAAAGAAAAAAAAGAAAAGACCCCAAAAAAGCAAAGAAGGGTCCAAAAAAGAAAGCCAAATAGCAGTTTAGCAAAGTGTTGTGTCTTTTCCAATTCTTGTAATGTTCGTAATCGTGTTTTTCTATTTTTTATATTTTTTGTCTTGAGTGTCATCTGTTCTAGACCACCCTCGTCCTGCCATTCAGGAAGTGGTGAATAGCTTAAGACGTTACTTAAGAGATGGGTAGAATAGGGGAGTGTTATCTTTTATAGGGAACCCTCCTTCGTTTGATGAGAGCCAGTACTGGTTCGACCTCTTTTAAGGGACAGTCTTAACATGGTGAACATCAGTAAGTCCTCAGTTTCATAGACACGGGGCAACCATTCGTATCTTAGCATGCTTCATTACGTCGTCACTGACTAGGTCCAGGTAGAGAATGTTACGAGAGACTATCTTGTCTTGACATAAGTGCTTATGTGGATCTGTATAAGTCAATCGAGGTATTCTTCAACCTATATTCATGCTTTGATTTATATGGTATTTGTTCATATGTTATTTGATAGATTCAGTAGATTAGATCGTTTTATTTGGCATGAGACTCCATTTTGTGTCTTGCATGTTTTTTGCCTTAGAGTCTAGCTTAGTTGCTTGAGGACAAGCAAAGGTTCGGTTTGGGGAGTTTGATGAATGTGTATTTTACACTTTCATTCGAGTCTTTTCACCTATTTTAGCTATCCTCTATTTTAATTTAGCTACATTTTAGTGCATTTTATTAGAATAGTGTCACGTTTCCTTTTAGATTTTATTTTACAGGTTTTGGTTGAAATTCGAAGATTTCCGGGCAATTATATTGAAGTTGACAAGGAATTGGTGTTCAAGAAGCCTATTTGGAGTATCTGAAGGTTTCCGGATAGGATTTGGAGTCTAGTGATGAATGTGTATTTTACAATTTCATTCGAGTCTTTTTCACCTATTTTAGCTATCCTCTATGTTAATTTAGCTATATTTTAGTACATTTTATTAGAATAGTGTCACGTTTCCCTTTAGATTTTTTTTACAGGTTTTGGTTGAAATTCGGAGATTTACGGGCATTTATATTGAAGTCTACAAGGAATTGGTGTTCCAGAAGCATATTTGGAGTATCTGAAGGTTTCCGGATAGGATTTGGAGTCTAGGGGCTGAATCTGGAGGTTAGAAGCCTACTAGAAGTCATAAACCGAGTCCGAAAAGGTGAAGAAATCCAAAACCGCGTCGAAAACGCGAAAATTCCGCGTTTACACTGTGGGGCGAACCGCCCCATCACCGGGCGAACCGCCCCAGAAGAAATTGGGGCCTATATATAGTTGCGAGTTTTCTGTCCGAAAATCATATCTTTCCAAGCCTACTTTCTCACCTCTCTCTATAGTTTTAGGTAGGAACTTCCCGGGGCCTGTCCTGGGAGTTCCATAGCTTAGGGGATACTTTTTCATAGAAGATTGGAGCGCGTAGGATCGCAATCATCCGAAGATTGACAACCTTCGGTAACTTTGTATCTTACAACTTTTATCTACTTATTTTATATTCTTTCAATATGTTTTCTTCTATGATTGCTATTGATTGCATGCCTATGAGTAGCTAAATTTATCGTTGGTGGTAGTATGTGAATTCTTAGCGAGGGAAGATAATCATGCTAATGGCTATATCGCGCATTATACTCCGTGTCATTGTTTTATTTCGTTGATCAGTCGCAACTAAAATTCTCGTATGTTGTATTGATAATTATGCACACTTGGACACGTCGACCAATCATACCAAATTATCTTCGTAGTGTTGAATGATTGCGGAACACAATAGGACGTTAGTTGTTGATGAGTCAGACCCATATTATCTTCGTAGTGCTTAATACTTGCAACAAGGACACAAGATTGATTCAAAGATCTCTATGCAAGACCGAGGAATTTATGCATGATTATCGACCCATTATGTTAAGAAGGACCATAATATCACCAACCTCCATTATCTGCTTGAAAACCCCCTATTGCTTTCTATTTGCTGTTTTTTATATTCTTAATTAGATTTGATAAAGCTAGTATAGTCCTGAGAGAAAGACACTCGAGTCATTCTACTACTACACTACTGTTTTCGTTGTAGTTGTGGATTGCCTTTGGCTAAATAACAAATATATTTGATTGAATCTGACACGTTCATCAAATTTTTATGTGGAGTTTATTGCATTCACTACATTCATCCTAGGATAGTCTTGCATGTTTTATATGCCTAGGATAGTCTTGCATGTTTTATATGCCTAGGATAGTCTTGCATGTTTTATATGGAGTTTATTGCCGAATTTTTTGAACTTTTTTATTGGGTAGATCAACTAACTATGCCATTAATCGTATGCTTCATCTCTATGAATTTGTTTGAGGTTTTTCTCGCTTGGCTTGTCACATTTATGTATTGCACTTAGTTAAGCATGGTAGTCTCGACATCACTTAGTGGTGTTTTCTCTACTGCGGTTCACGAAGGCCTTTATAATAGGATGATGCATGTTAGGGTCTTATGGTTGTTTTCCCGAGTAATTATGTACCTAAGAGGCAACAAGTCTTCACCATGCTTTGAGATTGCTAAATTCCTAGGAATGAGGTAGTGTGAGGTTGTGTGATCCTTTGTTTATAACCTATTCTTCCGAATAGGTTTGGGGAGGGGGTTGCACCATCATTAGACTTGTTTCTGTTTTTCATTTTTTCGTATCGTGAGTTTATTTTTCCTTTTCCGTAATTTTGTACTCCAACCTATTCTTTCGAATAGGTTTGGGGAAGTCGTGTGAGTCTTTTTGTTTCTCTCTTTGTTATGCTACTGCTGGCTAGAAAAAATCGAAGAAAAAAAAAAGAAAGAAAAATTCCAGGAAAAAAGAGAAAAAGAAAATGAAAAAAAAGAATCTGGAAAGAAGAAAAAAAGGAAAAAAAGAGAAGACCCCAAAAAAGCAAAGAAGGGTCCAAAAAAGAAAAGCCAAATAGCAGTTTAGCAAAGTGTTGAGTCTTTTCCATTCTTCGTGTTGTTCGTAATCGTGTTTTTCTATTTTTTATCTTTTTTGTCTTGAGTGTCATCTGTTCTAGACCACCCTCGTCCTGCAATTCAGGAAGTGGTGAATAGCTTAAAACTTTACTTGAGAGATGGGTAGAATAGGGGAGTGTTATCTTTTATAGGGAACGCTCCTTCGTTTGATGAGAGCCAGTACTGGTTCAACCTCTTTTGAGGGAAAGTCTTAACATGGTGGAACAGCAGTAAGTCCTCAGTTTCATAGGCACGGGGCAACCATTCGTATCTTAGCATGCATCATTACGTCGTCACTGACTAGGTCCAGGTAGAGAATGTTACGAGAGACTATCTTGTCTTGACATAAGTGCTTATGTGGATGTGTATAAGTCAATCGAGGTATTCTTCAACCTATATTCATGCTTTGATTTATATGGTTTTTGTTCATACGTTATTTGATAGATTCAGTAATTTAGTTCATTTTATTTGGCATGAAACTTCATTTTTGAGTCTTGCATGTTTTTTGTATTAGAGTCTAGCTTAGTTGCTTGAGGACAAGCAAAGGTTCGGTTTGGGGAGTTTGACGAATGTGTATTTTACACTTTCATTCGAGTCTTTTTCACCTATTTTAGCTATCCTCTATGTTAATTTAGCTATATTTTAGTACATTTTATTAGAATAGTGTCACGTTTCCCTTTAGATTTTATTTTACAGGTTTTGGTTGAAATTCGGAGATTTACGGGCATTTATATTGAAGTCTACAAGGAATTGGTGTTCCAGAAGCATATTTGGAGTATCGGAAGGTTTCCGGATAGGATTTGGAGTCTAGGGGCTGAATCTAGAGGTTAGAAGGCTACTAGAAGTCATAAACCGAGTCCGAAAAGGTGAAGAAATCCAAAACCGCGTCGAAAACGCAAAAATTCCGCGTTTACACTGTGGGGCGAACCGCCCCATCACCGGGCGAACCGCCCCAGAAGAAATTCGGGCCTATATATAGTTGCGAGTTTTCTGTCCGAAAATCATATCTTTCCAAGCCTACTTTCTCACCTCTCTCTATAGTTTTAGGTAGGAACTTCCCGGGGCCTGTCCTGGGAGTTCCATAGCTTAGATGATACTTTTTCATAGCAGATTGGAGCGCGTAGGATCGCAATCATCCGGAGATTGACAACCTTCGGTAACTTTGTATCTTACAACTTTTATCTACTTATTTTATATTCTTTCAATATGTTTTCTTCTATGATTGCTATTGATTGCATGCCTATGAGTAGCTAAATTTATCGTTGGTGGTAGTATGTGAATTCTTTGCGAGGGAAGATAATCATGCTAATGGCTATATCGCGCATTATACTCCGTGTCATTGCTTTATTTCGTTGATCAGTTGCAACTAAAATTCTCGTATGTTGTATTGATAATTATGCACACTTGGACACTTGTCGACCAATCAGACCAAATTATCTTCGTAGTGTTGAATGATTACGAAACACAATAGGACGTTAGTTGTTGATGAGTCAGACCCATATTATCTTCGTAGTGCTTAATACTTGCAACAAGGGCACAAGATTGATTCAAAGATCTCTATGCAAGACCGTGGAATTTATGCATGATTATCGACCCATTATGTTAAGAAGGACCATACTATCACCAACCTCCATTATCTGCTTGAAAACCCCCTATTGCTTTCTATTTGCTGTTTTTTATATTCTTAATTAGATTTGATAAAGCTAGTATAGTCCTGAGAGAACGACACTCGAGTCATTCTACTACTACACTATTGTTTTCGTTGTAGTCGTGGATTGCCTTTGGCTAAATAACAAATATATTTGATTGAATCTGACACGTTCATCATCTAGGGGCCGAATCTGGAGGTTAGAAGGCTACTAGAAGTCAGAAACCGAGTCCGAAAAGGGGAAGAAATCCAAAAACGCGTCGAAAACGTGGAATTCCGCGAAAAACCTGCCGGGCGAACCGCCGCAAATGTGGGGCGAACCGCCCCAACGTAATTCGAAGCCTATATATAGTTGCTCAGTTTTCTCCGAAAATCATATCTTTCCAGACCTACTTTCTTACCTCTCTCTGTAGTTTTAGGTAGGGACTTCCCAGAGCGTGTTCTGGGGGTCCGTAGCTTAGGGGACTCTTTTTCATACCAGTTTGGAGCTCGTAGGATCGCAATCATCCGGAGATTGACAACCTTCGGTAACTTTGTATCTTACAGTTTTATTCTACTTATTTTATTATATTCTTTCAACATGTTTTCTTCTATGATTTTTGTTGATTGCATGCCTATTATGAGTAGCTAAACTTATCCTTGGTGGTAGTATGTGAATTCTTAGCGAAGGGAAGATAATCATGCTAATGGCTATATCGCGCATTATACTCCGTGTCATTGCTTTATTTAGTTGATCAGGCACAACCTAAATTCTCGTATGTTGTATTAATTATTATGCACAATTGGACCCTCGTCGACCTGTTCGCGAGTTTATCTTCTTAGTGTTGAATAATTACGGAACACAATAGGACAGCAGTGATTGACTTGTCAGACCAATTATCTTCGTAGTGCTTAATAATTGCAACAGGACACTAGATTGATTCAAAGATCTCTATGCAAGACCGAGGAATTTATGCATGATTATTGACCCGTTATGCTAAGAAGGATCATACTATCACCAATCTCCATTATCTGCTAGAAACCCCTTTGCTATCTGTCTGTTGTTTTTATATTCTAAATTAGATTTGATAAAGCTAGTTATAGTCCTGAGAGAACGACACTCGAGTCATTCTACTGCTACACTACGGTTTTCGTTGTAGTTGTGGAATGCCTTTGGCTTAATTACATATATTATTTGCTGAATTCGGAACCGACAAATCCGCGTTCATCACCCAGGCGAATCGCCCCCCACCTGGGGCGGTTCACCCCGGGTGTCCAGAAACCCGGAGGTCCGGATATTCGTTCGGATCCCTATTTTTCTCCTATTATGCTAAATTATTAATCTGTTTATCGCCCATTTTGGTTTCTCACAAGTTTTCTTGAGTCATACAGGTTACAGGTACAAGTTAGCTCTCACCTTAAATCCACTTTCGACGTTCGGGACGAGCAACGACGTTTAGGTTTGGGGGGGGTTATCGCTGGCTATCTCTATACTTGTTTTACTTATGATAAACTCGTGAAACCTTTTGTTTGCATTTACATTTGCATGTTTACCGCTTTCTTAGTATTTAGTTGCTTACACTACATTCATCCTATGATAGTCTTGCCTGTTTTATGTGGAGTTTATTGCCAAATTTTTTGAACTTTTTTATTGAGTAGATTAACTAATTATGACAATAATCATATGTTTCATCTCTATGAATTTGTTTGAGGTTTTTCTCGCTTGGCTTGTCACATTTATGTTCGCACTTAGTTAAGCTTGGTAGTCTCGACATCACTTAGTGGTGTTTTCTCTACTGCGGTTCACGAAGGCCTTTATAATAAGATGATGCATGTTAGGATCTTATGGTTGTTTTCCCGAGTAATTATGTACCTAAGAGGCAACAAGTCTTCACCTTGCTTTGAGATTGTTAAATGCCCAGGAAGGAGGTAGTGTGAGATTGTGTGATCCTTTGTTTGCAACCTATTCTCTCGAATAGGTTTGGGGAGGGGGTTACGCTATCATTAGACTTGTTTTTCGATTTGTGAGTGTGTGCTGTGAGTTTGTTTTTCTTTTTCGTAAAGTTTGTACTCCAACCTATTCTTTCGAATAGGTTTGGGGAGGTCATTTGTGTGTCGTTGTAATTTCTTTTTCGTTATGCTACTGCTGGCTAAAAAAAAAAAAAGAAAAAGAAACATTCCAGAAAAAAAAATGAAAAAAAAAAAGAAAAAAAGGAAAGACCCCAAAAAAGCAAAGAAGGGTAAAAAAAAAAAAGAAGCCAAAAAGCAGTTTTAGCAAAGTGTTTGTCTCATTTTTCCAATTCATGTAATGTTCGTAATCGAGTGGTGATTTTTGTCTTTTGTCTGTTTGAGTGTCATCTGTTCCAGACCACCCTCGTCCTGCCATTCAGGAAGTGGTGAATAGTTTAAGGCTTTGCTTGAGAGATGGGTAGAATAGGGGAGTGTTATCTTTTTTGGGGAACCCTCCTTCGTTTGATGAGAGCCAGTATTGGTTCGACCTCTTTGAGGAAAAGTCTTAACTTGGTGAACAGTAGTAAGTCCTCAGTTTCATAGGCACGGGACAACCATTCGTATTTTAACATGTTTCATTACGTCGTAACTGACTAGGTCCAGGTAGAGAATGTTACGAGAGACTATCTTGTTTGACATAAGTGCTTATGTGAGTCCATCGAGGCATCTTCAACCAATATCCATGTAATGATTTTTATGGTTTTTGTTCATATGTTTTTTGATAGATTCAATTGATTAGTTCATTTGATTTGGCATGAGACTCCATTTTTTGTGTTGCATTGCTTTTTGCATTAGAGTCTAGCTTAGTTGCTTGAGGACAAGCAAATGTTCGGTTTTGGGGAGTTTGATAAACGTGTAATTTACACTTTCATTCGAGTCTTTTTTCACCAATTTAGTTATCCTCTATGTTAATTTAGCTATATTTTAGTGCATTTTATTAGAATAGTGTCACGTGTCCCTTTAGTTTGCATTTTACAGGTTTTAGGTAAAAAAATGTGGTTTTCCAGGCAATTATATTGAAGAGAACGAAGAATTGGTGTTCCGAGGATATTTTTTGAGTATCTAGAAGATTTCGGATGGGATTTGAAGTCTAGGGGTCGAGTCTGAAGGCTAAAAGGTCACTAGAAGGTAAAAACCGAGTTCGAAAAAGAAAAGAAATCCAAAAACGCATCGGAAACGCGTCTCTCGCCGACTGCACCTCCTGGGCGATTCGCCCGGGATGTGGGGCGATTCGCCCCACACCAGGCGATTCGCCCGGTGTGTGGGGCGATTCGCCCCATGTCTGCCGAACCCCTATATATAGTTGCTCAGTTTTCTCCATTTTTCATACTTTCTCGGACCTTTTTTCATACCTTTCTCATTAGTTTTAGGGAAGAATTCTCCAGAGCCTGTTCTGGGAATTCTTAGCATAGGAGATACTTTTTCTTATCGATTTGGAGCTTGTGAGATCGCGATTCTTCGGAGATTGACAACCTTCGGTAACGTTGTATCACACGATATTTCTATTTATATTATATATCTTTCAACATGTTTTCGTTCAATCTTGCTATGATTTCTGTTGATTGCATGACATCTATGAGTAGCTAAATCTATCGCTGGTGATAGTATGTGATTTCTTAGCGCAGGGTTAATAATTATGCTGATGGCGGTAAAGCGAATCAGACTTTGAGTTATTGCTTTATTTCTTTGATCTATCTAAGCCCTCTATCTGCGTAGTGTTGAATAAAACGGAACACATTGGAGAATTCATGATCAAAGATCTCTATGCAAAACGATCGGGTACTTCATGCATGATTATGAACCTACTACGCTTGGAATGATCATACTATCACTAACTTCCATTATCTTGATATGAAAAACATGTGCTAAGTCGTTTGTTGATTTTATAGTTTAAGTTAGATTAGATAAAGCTAGTTATAGTCGTTAGAGATCAACACTCAAGGTTATTTTACTGCTACACTATGGTTTTCGTTGTAGTTGTGAATTGCCTTTGGCTAAATACAAATTTATTTGATTAATTAGAATCTGACAAATTCTGGTTCATCAGTTTGTAAACCAGTACATAACTGAGTATTGCACTTCAAAAGGCATACAACATCAGTTATCCTCAGTAAGGACACCACAACAAAACGGTGTTGCTGAAAGGAAGAATCGCACCCTAAAAGAAGCTGCAAGAACAATGCTTGCTGACACTGAAATAAGTGAAGCTTACTGGGTTGAAGCGATTAATACCGCCTGTTATACTCAAAACATATGTCTGATTACTAAGGAATACAACAAAACTCCTTATAAGTTATTTGTTGGAAGACCTCCTAACATCACCCATCTAAGAGTATTTGGTTGTAAATGTTTTGTTCTTAACAATGGTAGAGAATACCTGATGAATGTGTATTTTACACTTTCATTCGAGTCTTTTTCACCTATTTTAGCTATCCTCCATGTTAATTTAGCTATATTTTAGTGCATTTTATTAAAATAGTGTCACGTTTACCTTTAGATTTTATTTTACAGGTTTTGGTTGAAATTTGAAGATTTCCGGGCAATTATATTGAAGTTGACAAGGACTTAGTGTTCCAGATGCCTATTTGGAGTATCTGAAGGTTTCCGGATACGATTTGAAGTCTAGGGACCGAATCTGGAGGTTAGAAGGCTACTAGAAGTCAGAAACCGAGTCCGAAAAGGGGAAGAAATCCAAAAACGCGTCGAAAACGTGGAATTCCGCGAGAAAAGCTCGGGGGCGAACCGCCGCGGAGCTAGGGCGAACCGCCCCGTGTTATTTCGGGGCCTATATATAGTTGCTCAGTTTTTCTCCGAAAATCATATCTTTCCAGACCTACTTCCTCACCTCTCTCTATAGTTTTAGGTCCAGACCTACTTTCTCACCTCTCTCTATAGTTTTAGGTAGGAACTTCCCAGGGCCTGTCCTGGGAGTTCCGTAGTTTAGGGGATACTTTTTCATAGCGGATTGGAGCTCGTAGGATCGCGATTCTCCGCAGATTGACAACCTTCGGTAACTTGTATCTTACAGTTTAATCTACTTATTTTATATATCTTTCAATATGTTTTCTTCTATGATTTCTGTTGATTGCATGCCTATTATGAGTAGCTAAACTTATCGTTGGTGGTAGTATGTGAATTCTTAGCGAAGGGAAGATAATCATGCTAATGGCTATATCGCGCATTATACTCCGTGTCATTGCTTTATTTCGTTGATCAGGCACAGCCTAAATTCTCGTATGTTGTATTAATTATTATGCACAATTGGACACTTGTCGACCATCAGACCAATTATCTTCGTAGTGTTGAATAATTACGGAACACATTAGGACAATAGTGATTGACTTGTCAGACCAATTATCTTCGTAGTGCTTAATATTTGCAACAGGACACTAGATTGATTCAAAGATCTCTATGCAAGACCGAGGAATTTATGCATGATTATCGACCCGTTATGTTAAGAAGGACCATACTATCACCAATCTCCATTATCTGCCAGAAACCCCCTTTTGCTATCTGTCTGCTGTTTTATATTCTCTTGTTAAATAGATAAAGCTAGTTATAGTCCTGAGAGAACGACACTCGAGTCATTCTACTGTTACACTACGGTTGTCGATGTAGTTGTGGATTGTCTTTGGCTAAATACAAATTTATTTGCGTGAACTCGGAGCACGACATCCGCACGTTCATCAAATTGGCGCCGTTGCCGGGGACTATACTCCTTTTTTCTGTTTTATTTGTTTATATTTACAGCTTTAGATTCCTAATTCTTTTAGTTTTGGTTTTCCTTTTTATTCTCTCTCTGATACTGCTTTCCTAGTCTGTTTCTAATTTCCCTTTCCTAGCCTTAGTAGTATTCGATATCTAGATTTATTCTCGATTTTTCGAAATTTCTAACGAGGCTAATTTTTTGTTTTGAGTTACTCCTGATACAGATTTCCAGGTATGACGACCTTAAAAGCCCGCTTGACACTGACGTTCTCGCAAGTCAGGAGGGGGTCAGCTATATACTTGGAAGAAGAGTTATCAGGGTACGAGGTAACAAGCACCATAGTGAGAAGGATACCAAGGTTCGAAGAAGGAGAGGATATGAATCCAATAAGCTTCATCAGGTCCTATGAAGAGGAAGTAGCAAAGTTCCAGCAAAGGGGTTCACCGAGGATCAATTATGCAGGAAATTATTTCCTTTTGCTTTGGGATATGAACCGAGGATATGGATAGCAAGGTTAGCACCAGGATCACTGAAGACCTGGATCCATGTAGTACAGGAGTTCTTGGCACGTTTCATGTCTTACCATGAGACGATTGCACTACGGAATCGGATCGAATACTTCAAGTAAGGAGAATACGAACGGTTCTGTGACACCTATGAACGATTTGAGTTGTATAAACTTGAGTGCCCCCACCACCGCTTCGACGATGGAGAACTGATCTGGTTTTTTGTTGGAGGACTACGAGATGAAGTTAGGCTTCAAATAGATGGGATATGTGGAGGTTTAGAACAATGTACAGTTGAAGAGGCAGTGAAGGTCTTTCAAACGTACGCCAATGGATCCGCATAATCCGAGAAAATAATGTCGAATGAAGTCGCCAACATATACTCAAATCAAGACGAAACTGACGGGTTATACGAAGGACATTCTGAGGACGAAGACATCAGTGAGGAGGAGGAACTTGCGTTTTACGCAGGAATTAAAGCCATTGAGAGTGCCTTCGAGGTAGCATACGCAGGGCAGGCTGAGAACAATCTTCGCATCGAGAAGGCTTTTGAAGCGATCGAAGTAACTGAGCAACTTATCAAATAGCTTAGACTACTGAAGTGTGGAAGGTGTGGTAAAGAAGTCGAGGATACCCCACAGAAAGTAGTGAGCAGACCACCCGAGGTGAGGAGCGAATCACCCCCCGACTTCAAGGAACCGGACAATCCTAGTCCTGCCGAAGAGACAACTGAAGCTGATCCCGAGCAACCTCCAGCTGTTGCTACCAAGGAGAATGAGTGCGAAGAGGTGAATCTACTGCTCCGAGGAGGCAAGATGACCAAAATTCCTAACTTTGTACGTCCTAAGCGGGTGGAATCTACTGAGATCGATAATAGAGAGGCAAGCACAGAACAAGAGGTTGGCGAAAGTTCAGAAGAACCTCAAGAAGTTCCGGAAGAGAATGATGAACCAAGACCATCTGTGATAGACATAGATGATGAAGAAGCCGAGGTAGGAACTAGTATGCCAGGAGGACTTCACAAATTTTCCAATCCATATGTTCCTCCGAAGCCACATGTGCCATACCCGATTCGGATCAAACCACTCAAGAAGGATATTCAAGATTCACCCCTATTCCAAAGACTGTCAAAGGTGGAGGTCAATGTGCCACTCTTAGAGTTAATCCAGAATATTCCAGCTTATACGAAATTCTTTCGTGAGATCAAGAACAAAAGGATTACTTCAGAAAAGGAAGTGAATGGGGTTGAAACGGTCAACTCGATTGCTGGATTACCCATGAAGAAAAAGGATCCTGGCAGCTTCATCATCGACATAGCCTTAGGGAATGGACGAACTACGCAGGCAATGCTTGACTTAGGAGCTAGCATTAACTTAATGCCGTATTCGGTATACAAGGCCCTGGAACTCGGAGAATTGACACCAACTGATATGGTGGTCCAAATGGCAGACCAAAGTGTGAAGAGGCCAGTCGGGATAATAGAAGACATCCTTGTGAAAGTGGACAAATTGATAATCCCAGCTGATTTTGTAGTAATGAAATCCGCGGACGAGGGAAAGAGCCATATCCGTGAGCACGTAGTACTACTTGGGAGACCATTCATGGCAACTACCAACACATGCCTTGAACTTAAGGGCAAGAAAATAACTATGGAGGTAATGGGCGAAAAGATTGAGTTGGTAGGATGTAGCGTCAGAGATACGGAAGTTGCGGAGGAGTTAAAATTTGTCGATTGGTACGAATCCGCAATTCCCGAATTTCACCATACCCATGGCGACCGCGAACCACTTGAGGAAGCACTAACAATGCAAGCTGAGACGTGCTACATGACCAAAGAAGCAAGGGAACTAGTGGAAATAATGGATAGCACCCCAGAAATTCCCGCAGGAGAAGAGGTACTTGAACCTTTGGATGAAGAAGAAGAAGAAAGTGGGTTTCCTGAAGAACCTAGCTTAGAATTGAAGCCGCTTCCTGCGCACCTCAAGTATGTGTATTTAGGAGAAAATCAAAAAAAGCCTGTGATTGTTTCCTCACATCTCTCAGACAATGAAGAAAGTAAGCTGATTGAAGTATTGAAGGAAAATTCCGCAGCTATAGGATGGGGGATCAGCGATATCAAAGGAATTATCCCTACAAGATGAGTGCACAACATCACTCTAGAACAAGATGCCAAACCCGTTAGGCAACCTCAGCGAAGGATAAATCCAGCAATGCAAGAGGTGGTAAAAAGGAAGTGATCAAGTTGCTAGATGCTGATATGATTTACCCCATTCCAGATAGTCGATGGGTGAGCCCGGTATATGTAGTTCCTAAGAAATCGGGAGTCACGGTGGAAGAGAATGAGAAGGGAGAATTGGTATCGGTTAGGAAGACCACTGGATGGCGGATGTGCATTGACTACAGAAGATTAAATGCCGCCACTAAAAAAGACCACTTCCCTTTACCATTTATAGATGACATGCTAAACCGCCTTGCGGGGCGGAAGTTCTATTGTTTTCTTGATGGTTTATCAGGTTTCTACCAGATTCCGATTGCACCGGAGGATCAGGAGAAGACGACATTCACTTGCCCATTCGGAACATTTGCCTATAGGAGGATGCAATTTGGACTATGCAATGCCCCCGCCACTTTTCAAAGGTGCATGCTTTCTGTTTTCTCTGACATGGTAACTAAATTTGTTGAAGTTTTCATGGATGATTTTTCCTTTTTGGTAATTCATTTGATGAATGCTTGCAAAGATTAGATCTAGTTTTGAAAAGGTGCATAGAATGCAACTTGACCTTAAGCTGGGAGAAGAGTCATTATATGGTTAGAGAAGGCATTGTTCTAGGACACGTAGTTTCTGAAAGAGGTATTGAGGTAGACAATGCTAAGATAGAAATCATTGAAAAACTTCCCCCACCTACTTGCGTGAAAGAATTGCAATCTTTTCTTGGCCATGTAGGTTTTCATAGGAGGTTTATTAAAGATTTTTCGAAAATTGCTAAACCTCTAAGTAGCTTGCTTGCTAAAGATGTGGTTTTCCATTTCTCAAATGAATGCTTAGTTGCTTTTAATACCCTTAAGGAAAAGCTTGTTTCCGCTCCCATTGTTGTGCCGCCTGACTGGAATCTCCCTTTCGGAATTATGTGTGATGCATCGAATTTTGCTATGGGTGCTGTTTTATGCCAAAAAGTTGATAAGCAGTATCGTGTGATTTACTATGTTAGTAAGACTCTAGACTCCCCACAGGTTAATTATACAACTACTGAGAAGGAATTTTTAGCTGTTGTCTTTGCTTTACAAAAGTTTAGGTCTTATCTAATTGGACACCCTGTGAATGTCCATACTGATCATGCTGCTTTGAGACATTTGATATCTAAGCAAGATTCTAAGCCTAGATTAATCCGTTGGGTCCTTTTGCTGCAAGACTTTGATTTGACCATAGTAGATAGAGCTGGTAGGGAGAATTTAGTAGCAGATCATTTGTCTAGAATACCTAATATCCCTGTTGATCCGATACCTATCAATGAAGACCTCCCCGATGAGCACCTAATGAAGGCTAATGAGGAACAATGGTATGTGGATATTGTAAACTATTTGGCTATGAATATTTGCCCCACTAACTTTTCAGCTTCAGACAAGAGAGCCCTTGCCAAGCAATGCAGGACTTACATATGGGATGATCCGCATCTATTCAAGGAAGGAGCTTATGGGATTCTAAGGAGATGCGTGCCGCAAGAAGTGCAGCAAAGTGTACTGAGCCATTGCCATGAGCTTAACTGTGGGGGGCACTACAGTGGATTGAAGACAGCGCGCAAGGTACTGCAGGCAGGATTTTTCTGGCCAACAATATACAAAGATGCTCGAAGTTTTGTGAAGAACTGTGACCCATGTCAACGAGGTGGTGGTATCGGCAAGAAGGACGAAATGCCCCTTCAAGGGAATCTAGTGGTAGAACCTTTCGATGTATGGGGCATTGATTTTATGGGACCATTTCCAAACAGTGGAGGCTATGAATACATTCTTGTTGCAGTGGACTATGTGACTAAATGGGTAGAGGCAATTCCTACAAAAACAAATGACGGCGCAGTGGTTATGAAGTTCTTGAAGGAAGTAATATTCTCGAGATTTGGGTGCCCTGGGAAAATCATCAGCGATGGAGGGTCACACTTCGTCAATAGAACGTTTGCCTCACTTCTTAAGAGATATAGTTTCCACCATAGTGTCGCTACACCTTATCACCCACAGACATTGGGGCAAGTCAAAGTCAGCAACCGTCAAATCAAGAAGATCCTGGAGCGAGTAGTGAAACCTAGTAGGAAGGATTGGGAAGGAAAATTGAATGATGCACTTTGGGCATACAGGACTAGCTACAAGACGTTGACCGGGACCACTCCGTACAGACTTGTGCATGGAAAAGCATGTCATCTTCCCGTAGAACTAGAACACAAGGCATATTGGGCCATTAAAGCACTCAATCTTGATATGGGAAAAGCTGGCGAGGAACGATTGTTGCAACTAGATGAGCTTGATGAATTACGACTAGGTGCTTATGAAAATGCCAAGATCTACAAGGAACGTACTAAGAAGTATCATGATCGTGGTATAGTACGTAAGGAATTGATTCCTGGACAAAAAGCTTTGGTATTTAATTCTCGCCTTCGACTATTTCCTGGAAAGCTCCGTACTCGTTGGGATGGACCGTACGAAATTATCGAAGTTGCTCCCCATGGAGCTGTTAAACTCTTCGATCCAAAGACGGGCAATACCTTCAAGTTGAATGGCCAGCGAGTGAAGCCGTACTTCGAGATATCTAGTGATCAAAGGGAGGTTGATCACCTTGAGCTTACCCTTACCGCCTCCACTGAAAGTTAGTGTGTTTTGTTTTGTTTTCTCACGAGTTTGATTGAGTATTATAGGTAACTTATACAAACATTAGCTCTCACCTTGGATCCACTTTCGGCGTTCGGGACGAGCGACGACGTTCAGGTTTGGGGAGGAGGTTATCGCTGGTTATCTCTATACTTATCTTGCTTATGAAAAACTCGTGAATTGTTTTTGCATTTGCACGTTTACTGTTTTCCTAGGATAGTCTTGCATGTTTTATATGGAGTTTATTGCCGAATTTTTGAATTTTTTTATTGGGTAGATCAACCAACTATGCCATTAATCGTATGCTTCATCTCTATGAGTTTGTTTGAGGTTTTTCTCGCTTGGCTTGTCGCATTTATGTATTGCACTTAGTTAAGCTTGGTAGTTTCGACATCACTTAGTGGTGTTTTCTCTACTGCGGTTCACGAAGGCCTTTATAATAGGATGATGCATGTTAGGGTCTTATGGTTGTTTTCCCGAGTAATTATGTACCTAAGAGGCAACAAGTCTTCACCATGCTTTGAGATTGCTAAATGCCTAGGAAGGAGGTAGTGTGAGGTTGTGTGATCCTTTGTTTATAACCTTTTCTTCCGAATAGGTTTGGGGAGGGGGTTACACCATCATAGACTTGTTTTAGTTTTTCATTTTCGTATCGTGAGTTTACTTTTCCTTTTCCGTGAATTTTTGTGCTCCAACCTATTCTTTCGAATAGGTTTGGGGAAGTCGTGTGAGTCATTTTATTTCTCTTTTTGTTATGCTACTGGTGGCTAGAAAATCGAAAAAAAAGAAAGAAAAATTCCAGAGAAAAATAGAGAGAAAAACAAAGGAAAAAAAAAGGAATCGGTACACAAAACAAAAGAAAAAGAAACGACCACCAAAAAGAAAAGCAAAAAGGTCAAAAAAAGAAAGCCAAATAGAGTTAGAAACGTTTTGAGTCTTTTCCATTTTGTAATGTTCGTAATCGTGTTTTTCTCTTTTATCTTTTTGTCTTAAGTATTCATCTGTTCTAGAACACCTATCCTGCCATTCAGGAAGTGGTGAATAGCTTAAGACTACTTGAGAGATGGGTATAAATAGGAGGAGAGTTATCTTTTATAGGGAACACTCTTTCGTTTGATGAGAGCCAGTACTGGTTCGACCTCTTTTGAGGGAAAGTCTTAACATGGTGGGGAACAGCAGTACGTCCTCAGTTTCATAAGCACGG